>CM060290.1:3247879-3562879 GCA_030684275.1 Acipenser oxyrinchus oxyrinchus
TTAAACCAAAGTTAATCGAAGTCAGCGTTGTTGACATGCATGGATTATGGAAGTTGTAGTTTTCCTCTGCATGTTCTGCTGATTGGAAACACCTTTCAGCCTGCACCAGATTCCCTATTTCCCTATTGGAAAACTACTATTCCCAGAAGACACTGTGTGCCAATATGCTCGTTGCATTGTGACACTGGGAGCGTCAGTAAAGTGAGATATATTTTCAAAGTTTCATATTATGATGTCACTTCCTTTCTCTGGGAACAAATCTAGTTGTTGGTTTTGTTTTGATATTTCTCTGTAGCGTTTGTTGGAAGTTGTATTTCCCAGCAGTGTTTGTTCACACTCTTGTCGTACGTTATATATATGTTGGTAATTTATTTAAGTTTATCAAATTAAGTCGATAAGATGTGCTTGCCTTTCTCCTACCTTAACAACTTTGTTTAGAAAATATTGTATGCAAATGATGGATTCAAATAAATATTGTCTAAACAAGTAGTATAAAAATGCTTGAGTATGTCTGTTGATTTCCATTACATGAGAGTAGATGTTAAAACTTCATGCTGATTTGAACTTGGCTCTCGCCAAGATAAGCACCAACTAAGACGTAGCTTCACAGTAAACTAATGTGATCCATATGTGTCTCCATCCATTTGCGCTTCCTTCCATATGATGATGTAGATATCCTTCTGTCTGGTGTTGATGGCTGAAGTGTAATGCTGGCTCCAGGGATCAGCTTATTTTGCCTCCCTAGTGCATCAGCACACACAACGGCTGCGATGCTGGCTCGGGGATCAACCATAGTGCGGTCTCCCCAGCGCATCAGCATGACAACCGCCTGGATTGAGCTAAGTAGGGTACATCTCTGGGGTCTTCAAGTGGGCACCTTCCATCCTCAGTGTTTCGTCGACTAGCCCACGACACCTCAAGAGGGCTCGACGGTGATTCTGGCGTCCCAGCATCACCCCCTCCGTCCCCCACTCAACTCAGCCCAGCTTACTTACCTGTATATCAGCCTTTCTTTCTTTCTATTGTGCTTGAGATCCCCAGCCAGAATCTTTCCGTCTCAACCACAGCCAGTTGCTGCTCCTCTCTGCTGCTTCAGATAAGTTCTTCACTGTGCGACGCAACTCTTGGCCATTGAATCCGACATCTCTGAGAAACCGGGTTGTAGAGTGTGCCACAAATCCTCGACATCCCACTTCCACTGGGTAAACCCAGACTCTCCATCCTCGCTGTTCCGCTTCAGTGGCTAGTTGAGCATACCGTAGTTTCTTCCTCTCATACGCCTCATCTACAGCATCCTCCCATGGCACTGTTAACTCTACCAGGTGAACAAGGCGTGCTGATCCAGACCACAAGACAATATCTGGTCGAAGGTTTGTGGTGGCAATCTCAGGTGGAAAAATAAGCCGTTGACCAACATCTGCCAGCATTTTCCAGTCTCTAGCAGCTTCCAGTTGTCCTGGGCGAGGATTGGTTTTAACACCTTTTCTTGGTGGTTGCTCTCCTGGGCGGAGGAATGTTGTCTTTGTGTGTAATGTTTTGATGGAACAGGTGGCAACTTATTAGTCATGTTACGCTTGTCTTCCAATGCTAAGGCCAAACATCGCAGCACCTGGTCATGGCGCCAAGTAAACCGTCCTTGGCTAAGAGCCACCTTACATCCTGTCAAAATGTGCCTTAATGTTGCAGGTGATGAACACAAAGGACATGAGGGATCCTCTCCTACCCAGAGGTTTAGGTTCTGTGGTGATGGGAGAACATCATATGTTGACCTTATAAGGAAACTGATCCTGCTCTGTTCCATTGACCATAGGTCTTGCCAGCCAATCTTGCGTTGTTCCACACTCTCCCATCTCATCCATTCTCCCTGCTTGCCCTGGGAAATGGCCTTTATACACCTCATCCTCTCCTCCTGCTTTTGCACCTCGTTGACTACAAGCTTCCTCCGTTGCGCTGGGGCTGCCTTGTGCCATGTAGGAGGAGCTGAACTGAGACCAAGACCCCTCTTCCATGCTGAACTTGCCCCATGATATCACCAATTCGAAGGGCAGCCTTTGCATCCTCCACAGCTTTCTTTGCCACCCACTTTCTTCCAGTTTTCAACACAGGTGCTGCCTCCCTTACGCATTTGTCGCGTGACTCTACTAATGTCATTTCCAGTCGGACCTTGGCACTTAAACTCCTCGGTTAGAGCGGAGACAGGTAGCTGCAGTATTCCTTTACCATAAAGTCCCACTCTGCTGAGGCAGCGTGGAACTCCCAACCATTTCCTGATGTGTGAACTGATTAAAGCTTCCAGCTTCTCTACTGTTGTCAAAGAAACCTCCTACACAGTCAGTGGCCACAGCAACCTTGGCAGTAGGCCAAACTGAAAGCACCAGAGTTTTAGTTTGCCTGGTAAAGCGCTGCTGTCTATGCTCTTCAACCCTTCCACAGCTTGTTGTCTAACTTCTCCCACACGAACTGTGTCCTTTAGATCCCCGTCGTACCATCTCCCAAGGCTCTTCACTGGCTTCTCAGACACTGTTGGTATTGCCTCACCATTAATGAAGAACGTTTTATCTACTACTTTACCTTTAATTATAGAGATGCTCCTTGATTTAGTGGGCTTGAATTGCATTCGTGCCCATTCAATGTTATTGGTTAATTTGCCCAATAACCGATTAGTGCAGGCTACTGTTGTAGTCATGGTTGTCATGTCAATCCATGTATGCTCGAATTGGTGGTAGTCGTATTCCAGAAGCCAAGCGCTCTCCTCCCACTACCCATTTTGATGCCCTAATGATTACTTCCATTGCCATGGTAAAAGCCAGTGGAGAAATGGTGCATCCTGCCATTATTCCAACTTCTAGGCATTGCCATGTAGTGCTGAATTCTGAAGTTGAAAACTAAATTGCAAATCTCCAAAGTAGGCTTTCACTAGATTTGTTATTGTCATTGGTACACTGAAAAAATCAAATGCTGCCCAAAGAAGTTCATGTGGCACTGAACCATATGCATTAGCCAAATCCAGGAATGTCACATGGAGCTCCTTCCTCTCCTTTTTAGCTGATTGAATTTGTTGCCAGATCACATTGATGTGTTCTAAGCATCCTGGGAAACCTGGAATGCCCGCTTTTGTATTGAAGTGTCAATGAAGCAGTTCTTTAATAGGTAAGTTGACAATCTCTGAGCAATAATGCTGAAGAAAATCTTGCCTTCTACGTTTAATAGGGAAATAGGGCGAAACTGACTGATGCTGCTAGAATCTTTTTCTTTAGGTATAAAGACTCCACCTGCTCGGCGCCATGCTCTTGGTACAACCTGTTTTTCCCATGCTACTTTCATCAGTTTCCACAGGATTCAGTAGAACTCCTGAAGCACTCTTGTACACTCTGTACGGAACTCCATTAGGCCCTGGAGATGATGAAGCCCTTGCTTTTTTCACAGCTTGCTCTACTTCTTTCCACTTAGGTGCACAGTCCTCCATTTGGTATTCTGGTGGATTGATAGGTGGGATGTCTGAAGGAATTGACATAGGCTCCTGCCTTTTTGAATCTGTATGCGTTTCCTCCAAATATCTCTCCAACTCAAACTTAGATGCTTTTAGTGTGCCATTCTTCTCACTGGTGAATAACTTCTTTACAAATTTGAATGGGTCTTTATAAAAGTTAGTTCTCGCACGCTCCTTCTTTTTGTAGCGTTTCCGTAGGCGCTCAGCTCTGTGCAATGTTGCAAGCTTATGTTTTATGACCCTTTGTAAGAGATTGAGTCCCTCCTTCTGACTTTCTTCTGCTCTTCTCCATTGCTTCCTCAGCTGTCTCCTTTCTCTAACTAAGCGTTCAATCTCCTGCTGCCGTCTAGACTTTCCAGGAATAGTTTGTACTTTTTCCTTCCTTTTTTCAACTCCAAACCTCTCGCTTCCATATCGTAGATGATGTCCCCAAATTTATCCAGTTTCTTTTCAACTGTTCCACTTAACCTTTCCAATGCAAAGCAGAGATCTGTGTTTACTGTGTCCCATGCAGTTTTCTCACAAGCTCTTGGCCATTTAACTCCAGGCTTGTGCCCGTTGAGGTTCTTTTCTCTCTTACGCTGGTTTGTCTGCCCGGGTTCACAAGGATCATTAGGTTCATCACTAACTGTGTCCATGCAAGTCCTCCTCACATCTATGACAGGGTGCTGATATCCTGCGAACTGTGGTTTGCTTCCTGTCGCTGGATTTCATTCGACTGACTTGACTGACTTCAGTAAGAAGTACTGATCAATGCGAGGCCCTTGTCCCTTCTCCCTCAAGCATTTCATTCTCCGTTGATGAATCTTCAAACCCCTGACTGTTGTCGCCTTGCTCCAGCCGCAGACACAAACCTGGAGTTCCATGTCTTTGCTAACTGCAGATCTTGAACTAGTCTTTTGTGAAGTACTCTCCATACTCATATCCGTTTCCGCTCCTAAGTCCTTAACCGTGTTGTCCAACGTTGAGTCATCTTCCGCCTCGCCTCGCAGACTCTAGGGGTATTTTTCTGTTTAATTTCTTTGAAGCCTTGGGTGGTGTCTCCAGCATCCTGTAAACACAGAGCTGGATACTGCCGACAAGGGTAGCTAACCTTGCCAGCCCCAATGGGGTCTCTTTCCTCCAGTCAGCTGTCTCTCCAGGCTGTCACAAGGTCTTTCCCTTGTTGCCAGCTGCACTATTCACAGCAGTCACTGGACATATCCAGATCTTCATGATTTCCATTACATGAGAGTAGATGTTAAAACTTCATGCTGATTTGAACTTGGCTCTCGCCAAGATAAGCACCAACTAAGACGTAGCTTCACAGTAAACTAATGTGATCCATATGTGTCTCCATCCATTTGCGCTTCCTTCCATATGATGATGTAGATATCCTTCTGTCTGGTGTTGATGGCTGAAGTGTAATGCTGGCTCCAGGGATCAGCTTATTTTGCCTCCCTAGCGCATCAGCACACACAACGGCTGCGATGCTGGCTCCGGGATCAACCATAGTGCGGTCTCCCCAGCGCATCAGCATGACAACCGTCTGGATTGAGCTAAGTAGGGTACATCTCTGGGGTCTTCAAGTGGGCACCTTCCATCCTCAGTGTTTCGTCGACCAGCCCACGACACCTCAAGAGGGCTCGACGGTGATTCTGGCGTCCCAGCATCACCCCTCCGTCCCCCACTCAACTCAGCCCAGCTTACTTACCTGTATATCAGCCTTTCTTTCTTTCTATTGTGCTTGAGATCCCCAGCCAGAATCTTTCCGTCTCAACCACAGCCAGTTGCTGCTCCTCTCTGCTGCTTCAGATAAGTTCTTCACTGTGCGACGCAATTCTTGGCCATTGAATCCGACATCTCTGAGAAACCGGGTTGTAGAGTGTGCCACAAATCCTCGACATCCCACTTCCACTGGGTAAACCCAGACTCTCCATCCTCGCTGTTCCGCTTCAGTGGCTAGTTGAGCATACCGTAGTTTCTTCCTCTCATACGCCTCATCTACAGCATCCTCCCATGGCACTGTTAACTCTACCAGGTGAACAAGGCGTGCTGATCCAGACCACAAGACAATATCTGGTCGAAGGTTTGTGGTGGCAATCTCAGGTGGAAAAATAAGCCGTTGACCAACATCTGCCAGCATTTTCCTGTCTCTAGCAGCTTCCAGTTGTCCTGGGCGAGGATTGGTTTTAACACCTTTTAACACCTTGTAAGCTATGTTGAAATATGGATATGTAAGTCAGCACTTTACAAAGACATCACACATTGGCTGTATACCGAGAACATCTTGTGATACTTTGTTTCATTTTAAGATGAATATACGTTCTGCTGCACCACACACTATTTTGTCTTGTTTGTGCATTACTATAAAAGCTGTACTTTGTAAATACGTGTCAGAGAAGCATTAACAGATTGCCTGTGAAATGATGTCTCTCCAGAATTCTGCTTAGTAAAACTGTGCTGCTTCTTATCAACTCTTGGAGAATCTTTATTTAAAATTTGGTCCCTACACAAAGTATGCTAGTGATGTAGTCTTGACATCTAAATGCTATTGTGACAGAAAGACTTTCTTGGTTGTAGATCTCCCTCCCGACCTGTGAGGGCACTAAGCAGTGAGTACAGAGTTGACGGGCTGGTCTGACAGTTCTTTCCCAGGGTCGGGAAGTCGGCAAGTCTGGATGAAGGCGAGACTCCATTGCAAGAACGCATTG
Organism: Acipenser oxyrinchus oxyrinchus; assembly: GCA_030684275.1. Classification (NCBI taxonomy): domain Eukaryota; kingdom Metazoa; phylum Chordata; class Actinopteri; order Acipenseriformes; family Acipenseridae; genus Acipenser; species Acipenser oxyrinchus. The sequence goes on from CM060290.1 coordinate 3,254,063, forward strand.
ACCCGGAAAGTAAACAATGTGGCAGCCGCAGATTGGCAAGGCGGTTGCACTTGTTTACCAAGGGGTCATGTGTGACAGCATAAAAAGGGGATGGAGAATCGTAATCTGTTCCTTTGCTGTGGTTTTGAAACTGAACCGAAAGAACCAGTATTTCTGTGTTTAATAAAAGAACGTGAGTGTTTTGTTTGTTTTTGTCAGTCTGTCTATATCGTCTTGTTTGTCTTGGGTATTAGACTAGACGGCTAAACACGATCCGGAGCTGTCACCCACGGCCAGCACAAAACCCGGATAACAACTGTTCACTAAAATGACATTGTAAATTCACAACCAGCACTACAGCACTCACTGGGAGAGGTGACCGTGTCTGTGTTTCGGGTATTTGCATTGGGATTATTGTTCTTGGGGGAGAATTGTTTATTGTAAACAGGACTGCAACCCATCATCATTTACTGTGCGATACACATCGTTGTGTATTGCCAGCCATCATTGTTTGTTTGTTTGGTCATCAGACCCCTGGATTAAAATAAACAGAAACCTGACCCGTACTTTGCTTGTCGGTCGTTTCTTGTTGGATTACTGCACCTGCACGTACTACTTACAACTTTGCCACAGCTATATATTTATGTTGTATAAGAGGAGGTTTCTCAGGGGAGGCTAGTCATTTTTTTTAGTACAGGGAGACAGCGCCAGCGACCCTGTATTGCACATGTGCGAGACAGCGAGGATTGAGAACAATGAGAGAGAGTGCGAGAGAGAGTGGAACATTGAGAGAGCGTGTGTGTGTGAGAGAGAGAGAGAGAGAGAGAGAGAGAGAGAGCTCGATGCAAATTGAATTTTGAACTTGATAATTAAAATTATCGCACTGTGACAGGATGGCACAAGGGATGAGGCCCAGAGACAGACTGCAGTTCAAACAAGAACTGCAGTCTGCTTGTTTATTTTATTAAATAAAAAACACAAAATAAAACAGGCACAAGGGCCAAACAAAAAGGTTTTTAAAACAGACAATAAAGACGAAGCAAAAACTTACAAAAATAAGGCTTCCAGGCTGAGCTTTGCCTTCACTGGAATACAAAATTCAAAAAAACAGCACACAAAGAAAAACCCAGCAAAAAAAAAAAAAAAAAAAAAAACCCTAAAAACTTGCTTGCTTCCTCAGCAACCTACTGAGAACCTGAGGCCTCCTTTTATATCAGGTGGCTGGGTGCTAATTGATTGTTAATTATTCCCACCTGACACAATAAACCTGGGCAGGGAGGAGAATTTAACCCTATCCCTGCCAATATTTACAAGGGCAGAGCCCTGCTCTGCCACACGCAGTTACACCATTTAGGAAATATTAATATATTTGGAGGAAGCCTTAGTAATTAGGGAGGTAGGAGAGGAGCACCTTATTATTATTATTATTATTATTATTATTATTATTATTATTATTATTATTACTATTTAATCAACAACTTAACTATTATAAATTTAAAATTGTCATTTTTACTATTAAATTCTTAATAAAGCCAACTTTTGTTTGTCTAAGTCAGTTAGTTTTCAATGTTGTCATAACATTTGTGCTTAATTGTTATGTTTATTATTGTAATTATTTATTATGAAATTATTACAATTCTACTGAGATGATAAATTATACAGTTGTATGCTTATTTCTGGACATTTGTATGTGATCTACATTATAGTTAAAATACATTTATAGCTGGGGGATTCGCTTTTTTTTCTTCTACTTACATTGGTGGTTAAATGCAGAACAAGGAAGCACTAGCTTATAATATATCATTTAATTATATTTAACTATAATTCTCCAAAAACTATTTAAACAAACAAGCAAACATGCAATGTTTTTATTAATACAGTAGATTATATTACATTATTATTTTGTTTATTGCAGTAGATTACCAGCAGTGAAACAGTAAAGACAGGGAGGCAGACCAGAGAGAGAGAGAAAAGGAGGAATTGAAAAAGACAGAGTCGAATTTTAGAATTTTGAATGCTTGAATCAGAGCACCGCGTAGTCTTCTTTGTTCAAGACTGAATAGATTCAATTATTTTAGCCTGTCTGCATACGACATGCCTTTTAAACCCGGGATAATTCTGGTCGCTCTTCTTTGCACTCTTTCTAGAGCAGCAATATCCTTTATGTAACAAGGTGACCAGAACTGAACACAATATTCTAGATGAGGTGTTACTAATGCATTGTAAAGTTTTAACATTACTTCCCTTGATTTAAATGTCATTTGCCATGTGTTTGCCCGGTTCTGAATGCTGTCTGGATCATTTTGAATGACCTTTGCTGCTGCAACAGTGTTTGCCACTCCTCCTATTTTTGTGTCGTCTGCAAATTTAACAAGTTTGCTTACTATACCAGAATCTAAAGCATTAATGTAGATTAGGAATAGCAGAGGACCTACTTATTGAAGTTTCCATAAGTTTACATATAATAGAAGTCAGGCTTATTGGTCTGCAGTTACCTGGTTCGGTTTTGTCTCCCTGTGGCAATGTGCCCTGCCCCTGTGTGCATTTGTGTGTTATATGTTGCTTGTGTTAATGTTGGTACACGGGATATAATGCAGGTAATGAGCATGAGTGTTTAAAATGTATAATTGTATTTAGGCACGGGGATTTAAAGTATGTAATATGTGAGCACAGGGTTGCACAGAATTAGTTCACGTGCTGAGATTCAAGTGAATAATTAATTAGTAATTGAATCCCGGCACAACAGTATATATAGATGCACAAAGCACTCACTCGGGGTTGTGTGTTCAGGGCGAAAGAACGTGGTAATAATAATAATATTAAAAGTAATCAACTGCTACGAGTGCTGGAAGCACCAGCACCGTACTTGTTTTGTGTTTAGTGTTCATGCCGTTTGTTAGTGTTTGTTTATTTTGTCCGCAAGTGCCGTGTCCTGTTTTCAGTTTTGTTCAACCTTTTTATTTTCTGTGTGATATTAATACAAAGAGCACAACAGCGTCTCAGATTCACTCACCACTACTGTCTCTCCTTGTACACCTTTCTGGTCTGACGTCATCACTGAAGCCAGCCTGTCACACTCCCTTTTTGTGGATCGGCATTACGTTTGCAATTCTCCAGTTGTCGGTACAACCCCTGTGTCAAGATACTGTTGCATGATCTTGATTAGCGGTTTGTAAATAACTTCTTTCATTTCTTTTTCAGTACTATAGGGAGGATCTCATCCGGCCCAGGGGATTTGTTTATTTTAAGAGCTCCTAGTCCCTTTAACAGGTCTGCCTCTGTTAGGCTAAAGTTATTTAAAACTGGATAGGAAAAGGTCGACATGTGGGGCATGTTGTCTGTATCCTCCTTTGTAAAAACTTGTGAAAAGTAATCATTTAATATATTTGCTATTTTTTTTTCTTCGTCATGATTTTGCCATTTGTGTCTCTTAGAAATTTAACCTCCTCTTTGAATGTTCTCTTGCTGTTATAATATTGGAAAAACATTTTGGAATTGGTTTTAGCCCCCTTAGCAATATTGATTTCTATCTCTCTCTTGGCCTTTCTAACTTCCTTTTTGACTTGCGTTTGCAGTTTCAAGTACTCTTTCTGTGTACTTTGTTTTTGGTCCCTTTTAAACACTCTGTAAAGTGCCTTTTTTCGCTGAATATTTTTTTTAATTGATCTATTAAACCATTTTGGCCATTTTGTTTTAGATTTAGATTTGTCTACTTTTGGGATGTAATTGTTTTGCGCCTCTAGTTCTACATTTTTAAAAAACAGCCATCCTTTTTCTGTGGATGTTTTCTCTATTTTACTCCAATCTACTTCTGTTAGTCTCTGTTTCATACCTTCATAGTTTGCTTTTCTAAAATTGTAAACCTTAGCTTTAGTCATTACTTTTTTGGGTTTTAAAAATCACGGGTTTCAAACGGGTTTAAAAGGCCCTGCATATCAACAAAGCACTCACTAGGCTTCTCCAGCCCCGCCCCACCCTTTCGTTCACTATCGCTTTCACATATGCTAAAAATAAATAATAATAATAATAATAGTGGTACATCATCTCCTGATCACTCGTTTTATCACCAAACTCCTCAATAATGCAATCCAAGTCATTATTTTATTACTATAACATCTCAAAAAAGCTCTGCAAATGTCCGTGATAGTCTCTGTGTGCTGATACAGTAACAGCCAGCTTGTTTCCTTATGACCGCCCCTATGTGATGCCAGGGGCAAGTATGACTATTCATGAGATATGAATTTTTTTTATCGGCTTGACTCGGCTCCTGTCGCTCCCACTCAGCCATTGAATGGTTTTCTCGGCTTTTTCCGGAGAAAAAATGACTAGAAACCCGTTTTTTGCGTTTTTTTGATGATGTCGGACAGGGTCCGACAATGGACCGGATAGGAATAATTGCAATGTCGGACCAGTTCCGACAATGGACCGCAAAGGGTTAGTTTAGCTTCTGCAGCTGTCAACCTGCTTTCAAACTGCTTCTAACTGCTCTTTACTTTTCCACGACTGTACTTCTCCCACGCTGTTGCTGGGAAGACTCAGATGTTTAGCATTCGTTAACAGATGTCAGGGATCGACTCGTGTCGGTTGAGTCATTATGTTCTTCCTTATCCGCTGATAATGCCAAAATGAAGTTGAAACTGGATGATCTTGAAAACCGCTCACGCAGACAGAACATCAGGGTGATTGGAGTACCGGAGGGAGCTGAAGGATCCAGGCCAACTACATTCATGGATTCTTTTTTTTTACAGAGGTGCTTGGGGAAGGGAGCTTTGATAATCCATCAGTGATTGAACAAGGCCGATCCACCAAGACCCATGATCATACGGCTGCATCATTATCAAACCAAGTAGCAGATGTCATTTATAAAGCTGCTTCTAATGCTGCCCTTAGGAAGCTTGATGCTTTATATCACTCTGCAATAAGATTTGTCAATGGTGCTCCCTACCGCTCCCATCACTGTGATCTCTACACTTTGATTGGCTGGCCCTCACTTCAAACACGTCGACTATGTCATTGGTACAGACTCATTTATTAAACCCTAATTGGGAAATCACCCCTCTATTTAAGTGAATTGTTGACTATATCGGTCTCCTCTTACAACCTTCGATTCAGCAATTTGATTAGTTTAATTGTCCCTCGTGTTTTTACTGCTGTTGGGCATAACCCATTCCAATATGCAGCTGCTCACGATTGGCATGAGTTACAATCAAGGCTTAAACTCCCTGGTTTTATCTCAGAGGGTGCTTTCTTTTCTAGGCTTGAAGCTCTTTTCCCTGCTTCATGTGCTTGTCAGAGCAGATGCTGATTTTATTAGGTTTTTTTTATTATTATTTTTTTTTTTACTGATTTCGTGTTGCTGTAATGTTTCTAACTGTCTATGTATTGTTGTTTGTTGTATATATGTTGCCTCTTGGCCAGGTCGGCATTTTAAATGAGAACTTGTTCTCAATGTCTTTACCTGGTTAAATAAAGGTTTGAATGAATGAATGAATAAATGCTAAGCAATAGTTAACTCCCTTGAACATACTGTAGCCTCTGAGTTATTGTATTGCGTTGCTTACTCATAGGTGATAATCTCCTGTTATTATTCACAATGCAGCATAGAATAGAGCCTCTCTTTGTTTGCGCATGGTTTATGTTTTATCATGCTAGAAGCTGTACAGTATATCGTGGGCTAAGGACATCCTATGATGTCTGGTCATAGTTTTTTTTTTTTTTTCTCCATGGCGCATCCATATGCATGTAACTTACTTCTGTATGTATATTATACTGTGCTGTGTGAGTACACTTTAGTGTTGACACGCTCGTTATCGTTATATTTAATGTTTAGCACATTTGAGGTTTTTATTATTTTTATGAGCTGTTAGCCACTAAAACTACACATAAAATATCTAGCTGCAGCCAATTTTGACAGCGTACAATATACTGTATATATTTCTAAAGAAAGTAATTGCACTTCTGTTTGAACCCTGTTCACATTCGGTATGTTTTACATGCAGGCATTAGACATTTAATTTTTTTTTTTGTAAAATGGTACTAGAAAGTTAATGATTGGTCTTGATGCTGTTTTGACCAATCTCTGTTAAGTTTATTAGATCAATTCATTTGCTCCCTTAATATGGGCTGCTGTTTTATGTATGTATATATATATATATATATATATATATATATATATATATATATATATATATATATATATATATATATATATATGTATGTAATAGCTATTGTAAATCATTAGAATGTTTTTTTTTTACTACCACTTAACTTCAGTTCAATTGTGTTTGTTTTTTATAATTATGTTGAACATTTCATGTCTGTATCAACAGTTTTGTGTTTGAATTATTATTATTTTATTATTATTATTGTTTTATCATTATTATTACTATGTTTAATCCTCAAGACCTGTTTAGTGTGGGAGCAGATTTGCTGTTTGGGCTAGTGTCCCCTGTAATTTTGAGTTGTTAGTTTATTAATCTGCATATGTTTTTTGCGGAGCTGTAGATGACAAGTACACCTTTGTAACATGACAGGTGTATACAGAGTAGGAACTATGCAGGTAAAATGTCACTCTGTTTGGGGGGGTGATGTTAGGGGTGGGGGGTTGCTTTTTTGCTTTTGCTTTTTTGGCTTCTATCTAGTCACATAAAACTGTATGTGGGGGGAAGGTGACATTTGCTTTTGTGTTGGTATGATCTGTGTAGTGCTCACTGGTTGCATATTTTCCCTACATTTCTTCTATCATGGCACACACGAGTAGTGGGACCTGCAAAGCAGGTTGTAATGTGAACTTTGTAAGCCCATCTCCAGCAACTCAAGGTGAACATTGTGTTCCTTCAAGAGACCCATCTGCGCACATCCGATCATTTCCGCATATGCAAGGCATGGGTGGGGCAGCTGTTTCATTTGGGTTTCCATGGCAAGGCAAGGGGTGCCGCTATCCTTATCCATAAAGACACTCCTTTTGTTGCTTCTCATGTGACCACAGATCCAAATGGTCGTTTTGTCATCGCGTCAGGTAAACATTTCAATACCCCACTGTTACTTGCTAATGTATACGCCCCTAACTGGGATGACTATCAATTCATTACTTCCTATCATCTCTTCCAGACTTAAACTCTCACCACTTGACCCTGGGAGGTGACTTTAATTGTGTATTGAACCCTGCCTTAGACTGTTCCTCCTTAAGGCCTGTCTCACCTTCAAGGACGTCTCAAGCTATTTCCTCCTTCCTTGTTCAATATGGGATTTCTGATTCTTGGCGCTTTCTTTCTCCTACTTCAAGACAATACTCTTTCTTTTCTCCTGTCACCATACTTTCTCTCGTATTGATTCTTTTTTTGGATAACAAACCACTCCCTTCTATTTCTTATTGTACCTTCAGCAGTATTGTTATCTCTGACCATGCCCCCTTAGTATCGGGAATTACTTTTCCTGACAGAAACGTTCCGTGAAGTAACTGGCGCTTCAGCCCCCTGATACTCTCTGATCAGAGTTTTGTTCAGTTTATTTCTTCACAAATATCTTTCTTCTTAGATACTAATTCTACTCCTGGATTTTCTTCTTCTACTCTGTGTCACATTCGTGGACAAATTATTTCATACACTGCCCAGGCCAATAAGTGGCGTACAGGGAGACTTTCTGAGGTAACTGATCTCATTTTGCAGTTGGGACGGAAATATTCAAGCTCTCCTACCCCCAAACTGTATACAGAAAGATTGAACTTACAGACAGAGTTTGATTTGCTGTCAACTACGCAAGCTGAACAATTACTTTTAAATTCTCGGCATGCTATTTTTGAACATGGTGACAAGGCCAGTAAAATTTTAGTGCATAAGTTAAGACAATCTGCCATATCCAGTTTAATTACTTAAATCCATACTAACTCTGGTTTCACTTCTGTTGATCAACAGGAGATCAATGACCAGTTCAAATGATGTTATTCTACACTCTATAGGTCGGAATCCCCAGGAGACCCCTCCCTTATAGATTTATTTTTGCAGGAACTTACTATTCCCACTATTGATCCCCAATCTAAAGCTGGTCTAGAAGAGCCCTTTTCCATTGAGGAAATTAACCAGGCCATTAAGGGAATGTAAAGTGGCAAGTCACCTGGTCCTGATGGGTTTTCTACAGAGTTTTTATTTTCTGTATTTTCTGAATCATTTCTCTGACAGTCTTTACCTCAAACTCTTTGTCAAGCTTCAATTTCATTGTTATTAACACTAGAACCACCGGATTTTCAAACTACCTAGAACCGCCACGTGGGTCACTGTGACCCTGTGATAAAGAGAGAAAGGATCGATGCTGTAAATCTCCTCCCGATTAGAAAGGGCTGTGTAAGGGGAAGGTAAGCTGCCTCCTAGATCTACCGCCTCGGTGGTAGGTGGAAACCGGAAGGTGACCATATTAGGAGGGGCGTAGCTGCAAGTACTCAGGACGATTCCATTGCAGTCAGCTGCGGGCAGCCCTCTATGGGAGAAACCATGGCAACGCGGTGACTGCAGGGAGGAGTTTGCTGGGTACAAAGGGGAAGCAGCTACGTCAAAACCTCCCTTGCGCTGAGAAAGTGAGAACGACCAGTCGGAGCTAGTGTTTTGTTTGCCTTTGTGTTACGTGTCTGTTTGTGTTTTACTAGAGGAGCAGGAGGACGGGAGGCTGTAGCCGGAGAGCCAGTGTTAACCCCAGAGCACGCCCTCACCACACAGCACAACACCGCAGCGCACGCACCACGATCCCGGAGGAAAAGAGCACAGTTTTCGTGCACGGAGGATTGTGGCTATCGGCGTGTCTTTTTGTTTACTTTTTGGACTTTTTGTTATTTTGCCCCAATACCATCGATTGGTAGCGGGGCTTATTATTATTTCATTTTTGGATTACTTTTTGAACTTTCTGTTGTATTGTAATAAATATTGTTGTTATTGGGAAACAGCAGCCTGGACATTATACTCTTTTTGCACTGCACCAGTCGTCCTTGCTACAGTTGGTGATCAGAAGAGGGATCAGGGATGGACGCCGCCGCATTGGGAGCAATACTGGAAGCGCAGGAGAGAAGACATCAAGAGGGAATGGCGACCATGATGGAGCGGATGCATTCCATGTTCCTGGAGGCCAATCGAGGGGGACCGGCGACCGAACCAACGCCACCTGTTCCCAGGATAAAGGTGGTGAAGATGTCGCTGGAGGATGATCCCGAGGCCTACTTAGTAGCTTTTGAAAGGCAGGCTACGGCAGCACAGTGGCCTCGGGATTGGTGGGCTACCCAGTTGGGCCCCAATTTGATCGGGAGGCCCAGGCAGCCTACCAAGCCTTAACAAATGAAGACGCCCTTGATTATGATCATGTGAGGCAGGCCATTCTTCAGCGACTGGATATCACTGAAGAGACCCACCGTCGCCCGGTTCCGGGAATACCAGCGACCCTCAGGACTGCGACCCAGCGTGGTGGCGCAACAACTGGTGGACCACGTGACCAGGTGGCTCTGCCCGGCACCAATAGTGCGGAGAAAGTAACTGAGCTCATCGCCATTGAGCAGTTTGTGAAGGTGCTGGGGCGGACACCGGACCTGGGTCAGTCGCCACCGTCCCACCACGCTGGATGCAGCAGTTCGATTGGCGAAGGGTTCGAGGACGCCCTCCCTTCCGCTCCAGTGGTCACCCTATCTGCTCCTGCCTCCAGTAGACCGCGGCGGCAACACCACCACCACCACCCCGTGTCACCCCCACTACCCACGGTCCAGCACTGCAACGTCACCCCATGGGCGGCCTCCCTCCAACACAGTGGAGAGCGAGGGCGACCCCAGCGGGTAAGAGCAGAGTACCCCTCCCGCTGCCAAACCGGCAACGGGACACGCAGGCTCCGTGGGCACCCTTTCGCCCCACATGTTACCGGTGCCAGGAGGTCGGTCACCTGGCGCTGAATTGTCCAGCGGCCATGGAGTGTGGGGTGACCTCCCATTACGTCCTGACAGCACCAGGTAAGTCCAGGGGTAATGATTGGGAGGGGCCTTGTGTTGTTAATGTACGGGTTGGTGAGGTGAGCACCCACGCATTAGTGGACTCAGGATGTGGGCAGACTTTAATTAGACGAGCTCTATTAAAGGGGGTACCTTGGTGGTCACGAGGGGTCGTGGTCATTTCCTGTATTCATGGGGATAACAAGGACTACCCCCTTACCAAATTAGATTTGACAGTTGGATGTCATGCCCGCCGCGTAATCGTGGCCGTGGCAGAGAAGCTGCCATATCCAGTTATTTTAGGTCGGGACTGGCCGCATTTTGACAGCATGATTAATAAAACGGTAAAGCCAGTCTCCGGTAAGACCATGGGAGCAGCGGGGGAAACTATTGGTAATATCTTTCCGCTGCACACTGATTTGTTCCACTCTCGATTTCGCCCAAAAAAAACAAAAAAAGAGCGAAGGGTTGAAAAATGGGAAGGAACATTAATGAAACAAGGCTGGGGTTTGGTGGGGAAGCCTCAGGATCAGTCAAATGTAGGGAAAGGGGTTGGGACCCAGTGTGACCTGCGGGGCAGGTTACTGAGGCCCCCAGTGCTGAAGCTACTTTAGCTCCGCTCGATATCCCGAAATTCTGGGACCGAGATGTGGACCTAGCGTTGGAGCAAAAGAACGATCCTTCGCTGGCCCACATCTGGGGGCAGGTTCGGTCTATCGAGGGAAGGATGTAGAGGATAGCCGTCGCCTACATATCCCCACCACATTATTGTCGGGCACTTACTGTATAGAGTATCCCAAGCCACGAGCACAAGTCAGATTGTAACACAACTACTCGTTCCCCAGTCTTTTCGACGTGAGATCATGCGGTTGGCTCACGATGTCCCCTGTTCGGGCCATTTAGGTATCGATAAGACTCGGGAACGAATATTGGCTCGATTTTATTGGATGGGAGTTTTAGTGAGGTGGCGCGATATGTAGCGGAATGCCCGGAATGCCAGCAAGTAGCGCGGGCGGGTTCGCCCGCCCCGCTGGTCCCACTGCCCCTGATCTCAGTTCCCTTTGAGCGCATTGCTATGGATATAGTGGGTCCATTGAGCCAGTCTGACTCTGGATATACGCACATTTTGGTAGTGGTGGACTACGCGACCAGATATCCAGAGGCAGTACCATTGAGATCCACTAGTGCCGCAGCCATTGCTAAAGAGTTAGTGAATATTATATCGAGAGTAGGGATTCCAAAAGAAATCCTCACTGATCACGGAACGAACTTCATGTCACAATGTTTGAAAGAATTGTACAAATTAATGCAAATTAAGTCGATCCGAACCTCCGTTTATCACCCGCAGACGGACGGTTTGGTGGAACGTTTTAATCAGACCTTGAAACAGATGCTGAAGCGGTTTGTCAACCAAGAGCAAAAACATTGGGCTAAACTCCTCCCTTACCTAATGTTTGCAGTGAGAGAGGTGCCTCAGAGTTCGACCGGGTTTTCTCCCTTTGAGCTGCTGTATGGGAGGCAACCACGAGGTATCCTTGATCTTGTGAAAGAAGGGTGGGAGGAGCAAACAAAAACTTCTAAAAACATAGTCAAATATGTAATTATGTTAAGAGACCGCCTAGCATTGGTTGGTCGTTTGGCACAGGAGAACCTAAAACTAGCTCAGCATCGCCAGGAGCAACAGTACAATAAACAAGCACGTATTCGGACTTTTCGGCCAGGTGATAAAGTACTGTTGCTACTTCCCACATCGGAATCTAAGTTGTATGCTAAGTGGCAGGGGCCATATGAGGTGGTTCGGGAAATTGGTAAAGTAAATTATGAAATTAGACAACCCGATCGCGAAATAAAACCGAAATTTATCATATCAATTTGCTAAAACCCTGGAATGAAAGGGAGGCCCTATTTGTAGCTGGTGACAGTTTGGAAGAGGATTTTGGTCCCACTGTCAATCCACCAGCTACAACTCATATTCCGATGGGGAACAGTTACTTCGGATCAGAAACAAGAGCTCTACCAGTTAGTGGAAAGGTTTAGTGATGTTTTCTCTGACTTGCCCGGCAGGACTAATGTTATTTCTCATGCTATTATTACTCCACCAGGGGTCAGGGTCCGGGAGAGACCGCATGCGGATCCCAGAGAGTCGCAGGGTTCCTGTTCGCAGGGAGGTGGAGGATATGCTAGAGCTTGGAGTCATTGAACCTTCCCGGAGCGAGTGGTGCAGTCCTATCGTGATGGTGGGCAAGAAGGACGGCTCCACTCGGTTCTGCGTGGACTTTCGAAAGGTTAATGCCATCTCCAAGTTCGATGCATATCCAATGCCCCGGTGGATGAGCTCCTCGACCGACTGGGTAAGGCGCGGTTGATTTCGACCTTGGACCTGACGAAGGGATACTGGCAGATTCCACTGACTCAGAGCTCGAAGAGAAAACTGCTTTCTCTACCCCAGATGGCTTGTTCCATTTCCGGACCATGCCCTTCGGGTTGCATGGAGCTCCCGCCACCTTTCAGAGACTGATGGACCAGGTCTTAGCTCCCCATCATCAGTATGCCGCCGTACATTGATGATGTGGTGATTTTAGCTCCACCTGGAAGGAGCACATTGTTAGAGTTTCAGCCGTCCTCCAGTCTCTGAGGGAGGCGGGGCTAACAGCCAAGCTGGGCAAGTGTGCATTTGGCAAACAGGAGACCCAATATCTTGGCTACATTATGGGTAATGGCGGGTGAGACCGATCGCTTCCAAAGTCCAGGCGCTGGTGGAGACGGCGATCCCGAGAACCAAGTCACAGGTGAGATCGCTACTGGGGTTAGCCGGCTATTACCGCCGATTTATCCCCGAGTATGCCACCATAGTTAACCCCTGGTAGATCTCACCCGAAGGCTGCTCCAAAAATAGTTAAATGGACAGGGCAGTGTCAGGAGGCATTTGATTTGATCAAGAAGCGACTCTGTCAAGCTCCCGCTCTGATTTCACCAGATTTCAGCAAAGAGTTCATCCTGCAGACCGATGCCTCCCACATTGGTCTGGGGGCAGTCCTGTCCCAACAAGTTGACGGGTAGAACACCCTGTTATTTATTTGAGCAAAAAATGGCTCCTAGGGAGATTAACTACTCCGTCATTGAGAAGGAGTGTTTAGCCATCAAATGGGCTACTCACGCGCTTCGCTATTACTTGTTGGGCGTTCTTTCTCTCTTATCACTGATCATGCTCCTTTAAGGTGGTTACACACGATGAAGGACAATAACGCTCGGATAACTCGGTGGTATCTAGCGCTGCAACCCTTCCACTATACAGTGAAACATCGTGCGGGTAAGGAGCATCAAAATGCAGATTTTTTTCAAGGGAGGGGGACCATTGGGGAATGTAGAGTTGGCCGAGTGTTCCTTCGGCATCACTCTGAGGGGTGAGATATGTGATAAAGAGAGAAAGGATCGATGCTGTAAATCTCCTCCCGATTAGAAAGGGCTGTGTAAGGGGAAGGTAAGCTGCCTCCTAGATCTACCGCCTCGGTGGTAGGTGGAAACCGGAAGGTGACCATATTAGGAGGGGCGTAGCTGCAAGTACTCAGGACGATTCCATTGCAGTCAGCTGCGGGGCAGCCCTCTATGGGAGAAACCATGGCAACGCGGTGACTGCAGGGAGGAGTTTGCTGGGTACAAAGGGGAAGCAGCTACGTCAAAACCTCCCTTGCGCTGAGAAAGTGAGAACGACCAGTCGGAGCTAGTGTTTTGTTTGCCTTTGTGTTACGTGTCTGTTTGTGTTTTACTAGAGGAGCAGGAGGACGGGAGGCTGTAGCCGGAGAGCCAGTGTTAACCCCAGAGCACGCCCCTCACCACACAGCACAACACCGACAGCGCACGCACCACGATCCCGGAGGAAAAGAGCACAGTTTTCGTGCACGGAGGATTGTGGCTATCGGCGTGTCTTTTGTTTACTTTTGGACTTTTTGTTATTTCGCCCCAATACCATCGATTGGTAGCGGGGCTTATTATTATTTCATTTTTGGATTACTTTTTGAACTTTCTGTTGTATTGTAATAAATATTGTTGTTATTGGGAAACAGCAGCCTGGACATTATACTCTTTTTGCACTGCACCAGTCGTCCTTGCTACAGACCCATACATTTTTAAACTGCTTCGTTATGAAAATTAAAGACATACTATTGGATACAACTGAAAAGTTTTATTCATGAACATCATATCTAACATTTGCATCACAGAAACACCGTATTTAAATGGACAATTAAACATAAAGGCTTCATTTTTAAAATGAGCGCATATACAGCACGACTACAAACAGTGAAAAAATATAATAAAATATACATTTCAAAATAAACAGGTATGTATATTTACCTGTGTACAGGTGTAAACGGGTACATGTAAACACAAAAGTATAAAACCGAAATCATTGAGGGGGCGTGTCTTGTTTGCTGCATTTACAAAAAAAAATAGAATATCTTACGTTATATTAAAAAAAAGACATGTATTGTAATGCATTGGTCACATTGACCCATGTGGCGGTGCTAGGTAGAACTGTTTATAACTGTTTATAATAATTTTTTTTTATTCTGGCTTTCAAATGCCATCTGGATATTTAATTAATATATTGAGGAAAAGTCAAAAACGGACATACACATACGATTTAGTAATTAACATTTTAAATCCAAAATGGTCCAAATTGACCCGGACCATTGACCCAGTGTTGTGTTTTATTTCTTGTTTGTTGTGTTTTTGTTTTTTTTTTTTTTGTTTATTGGTGTGTTTTTTTATATATATAAAAGTAATATATAGATATTATTTTTATTATGAACACATGAACATTTTGTCAATGTTAAACATCATTTTCCCGCTCTAAACAGAAACACAAGATATTAAAAAAACTGTACACTGCATTAGTAAGACCTCATCTAGAATGTTGTGTTCAGTTCTGGTCACCTCGTTACAAAAAGGATATTGCTGCTCTAGAAAGAGTGCAAAGAAGAGCATCACAATAGCAGCAGCTCCATCTACTGGACAAAACTCACATATACATGTTGAAACAATGAATGACAACATCCAGTTCAATATCTACAAGGCCTAGACAAGAAACTATAATCGAAATCCCAAGAAAGAAAATATTATTCAAAAAGGTTTAAAATCAAATGTTTTATTGTTAAGCTAACAATTTTACTAAACTCTTTTAAAATTAGTGGAAAGTTACACAAATAACAATTATTTAAAAAAAGTGTAAAGTCTTCTGTATTTACCAACAACAAAACACTCATAGACCCATTTAATAATAGCAATAATGCACTCCAGGGTCTCCTAGCAGGAACAGCCACAGCAGCAGCGGTGGCACCACCTTGACCATTGCAGTAACTCTCGTGGAGACGCCACCTGTCTTTCCGGTTGTAGCCCTTCCCACACCGGCTGCAGTGAAACGGACTCAGCCCGGTGTGCAAGCGCATGTGTTTGACCAAACTCTGCCGGCTCATCGTGGTGACGCGGCAGTGCGGGCACTTGTGTTGGCGATGCTTGACGACCTGACCGGGACCTTCCCCTCCTCCCACCAGTTCTTTCTTCACGCGGAGAAGAGGCGGCAGCCCGTTATCTCTGCCACCGGACGTTGTGCTTTTCTGGGACTGGGAAAGCTGATCTCCCGGAGGCCCGCTCCCATTTCTTGGGTGGTTGAGGGACTCGACTTCGTCTCGTGCCTCACAACCACTCAAGGCGTGGTGATACATCATGATAACACACACCCTGTCGTGTATTATTGCTTAATTATACAATGGCAAGAAAAATGAGACTCGTGATGTTATCCCAGCATAACCTCATGGATCTAGTCATTTGCCATGTGTCTGCCCAGTTCTGAATGCTGTCTAGATCATTTTTAATGACCTTTGCTGCTGCAATGGTGTTTGCCACTCCTCCTATCTTTGTGTCATCTGCAAATTTAATGAGTTTGCTTACTATACCAGAATCTAAATCATTAATGTAGATTAGGAATAGCAGAGGACCTAATACTGATCCCTGATTACTCTACTTTCTGTTTTGAGTGTTAACCACTCCCTAATCCATGTGCATGCATTTCCTTGAATCCCTACTGCGTTCAGTTTGAGAATTAATCTTTTATGCTGGACTTTGACAAAAGCTTTCTGGAAATCTAAATAAACCATGTCATATGCTTTGCAATTATCCAATGTCGATGTTGCATCCTCAAAAAAATCAAGCTGGTTAGTTAGACATGATCTCCCTTCCTAAAACCTATGTCTACAGGTAACCAGAGTCTGAGGCAGATAGGTAAGTGATCCTGCTTCAAGTAATTTACATTAGCTATTTATAAGTAACATTATAAAGGTGGTGTCGCAATTAGAACATAAGAACATAAGAAAGTTTACAAACGAGAGGAGGCCATTCAGCCCATCTTGCTCGTTTGGTTGTTAGTAGCTTATTGATCCCAGAATCTCATCAAGCAGCTTCTTGAAGGATCCCAGGGTGTCAGCTTCAACAACATTAGTGGGGAGTTGGTTCCAGACCCTCACAATTCTCTGTGTAAAAAAGTGCCTCCTGAATGCCCCTTTATAATAATCTCCATTTGTAACCCCTGGTCCTTGTTTCTTTTTTCAGGTCAAAAAAGTCCCTGGGTCGACATTGTCTATACCTTTTAGGATTCTGAATGCTTGAATCAGATCACCACGTAGTCTTCTTTGTTCAAGACTGAATAGATTCAATTCTTTTAGCCTGTCTGCATACGACATGCCTTTTAAACCCGGGATAATTCTGGTCGCTCTAGTTTGCACTCTATACAGAATGGGATGTTCTACTCCATCTACCATTTGGGATAGGACTGCACCCAAACCAACATCCGACGCATCGGTGTGGAGGATGAATCTCTTGGCTCTCGCCAGATGGAGCTGTAAAGCACCACATCATCAATATATGCTGCCGCATATTCACGATGGTGATGTAAAACCTGGTCCATCAGTCTCTGGAAGGCACAATTCTCTGTGTAAAAAAGTGTCTCCTATTTTCTGTTCTGAATGCCCCTTTATCTAATCTCCATTTGTGACTCCTGGTCCTTGATTCTTTTTTCAGGTCTGTAACAGGGCGAGGTGCCCTGTCCGTTTTGTTTGTTTTCTTTTAGATCGGGGTCTCCCCCTCCGCCCTGTGCAGTGTATTTTGTATTTGTTTTGTTTATTGTATTGTATTTATATGACGGTGTAGCCGTTTGTTTATTTTGTTATTATTTAGTAGCGTGGATGGGTAGCCCCATCTACAACACAATAATTAAACTCGTGTAGAAGGTGGCCATCTCCCGAATTAATTAAGTGATTAATTATGTTGCTAATTGGGAGATGGTCACCTGAATATAAAAAAGCCTGCAGCTCTCCATGTTCGGGGTGGGTGTCGTAGGAGCGGAGAGAGCGAGAGTGGAGAGAACTGAGAGAGAGAGAGAAACAGTAAACGGTAAAACGGATAGGAACAGTGAAGGCGATAGCCCAGCCTGACCTATTCCGTGTATATTTCTGTGTTCGTGATTTGTTTATGTTTAAACCTTTTATTTCGCTCGGTGAGCAAAGTGTGGTTTTTTGAACATTTTATTTTTTTTTTGTTATTAATAAAAACGGCAGCCAGCCTTTACCTGCAGTACTTCCCTCGGTGTCAGTTTCCTTCCTGCTTCTGCCTGACATCAGACCACTCAGTCACCCTGTCACAAGGTCAAAGAAGTCCCCTGGGTCGACATTGTCTATACCTTTTAGGATTTTGAATGTTTGAATCAGAACGCCGCGTAGTCTTCTTTGTTCAAGACTGAATAGATTCAATTCTTTTAGCCTGTCTGCATACGACATGCCTTTTAAACCCGGGATAATTCTGGTTGCTCTTCTTTGCACTCTTTCTAGGGCAGCAATATCCTTTTTGTAACGATGTGACCAGAACTGAACACAATATTCTAGGTGTGGTCTTACTAATGCATTGTAAAGTTTTAACATTACTTCCCTTGATTTAAATTCAACACTCCTCACAATATATCCGAGCATCTTGTTGGCCTTTTTTATAGCTTCCCCACATTGTCTAGAGGAAGACATTTCTGAGTCAACATGAACTCCGGGGTCTTTTTCATAGTTCTCTTCTTCAATTTCAGTATCTCCCATATGATATTTATAATGCACATTTTTATTTCCTGCATGCAATACTTTACACTTTTCTCCATTAAATGTCATTTGCCATGTGTCTGCCCAGTTCTGAATGCTGTCTAGATCATTTTGAATGACCTTTGCTGCTGCAACAGTGTTTGCCACTCCTCCTATTTTTGTGTCGTCTGCAAATTTAACGAGTTTGCCTACTATACCAGAATCTAAATCATTAATGTAGATTAGGAATAGCAGAGGACCTAATACTGATCCCTGTGGTACACCACTGGTTACCTCGCTCCATTTTGAGGTTACTCCTCTACTCAGTACTTTCTGTTTTCTACATGTTAACCACTCCCTAATCCATGTGCATGCATTTCCTTGAATCCCTACTGAGTTCAGTTTGAGAATTAATGTTTTATGCAGGACTTTGTCAAAAGCTTTCTGGAAATCAATATAAACCATGTTGTATGCTTTGCAATTATCCATTTTCAATGTTGCATCCTCAAAAAAGTAAAATAGGTTAGTTAGACACGATCTCCCTTTCCTAAAACCATGCTAACTGTCTCCCAGGATAATGTTACCATATAGGTAATTTTCCATTTTGGATCTTCTTATAGTTTCCATAAATTTACATATAATAGAAGTCAGGCTTATTGGTCTGTAGTTACCTGGTTCAGTTTTGTCTCCCTTTTTGTGGATCGGTATTTCGTTTGCTATTTTCCAGTCTGTCGGTACAACCCCTGTGTCAAGAGACTGTTGCATGATCTTGGTTAGCGGTTTGTAAATAACTTCTTTCATTTCTTTGAGTACTATTGGGAGGATCTCATCCGGCCCACGGGATTTGTTTATTTTAAGAGCTCCTAGTCCCTTTAACACTTCTGCCTCTGTTATGCTAAAGTTATTTAAAATTGGATAGGAACAGGTCGACATGTCGGGCATGTTGTCCGTGTCCTCCTTTGTAAAAACCTGTGAAAAGGAGTTTTCTAAACTACGAGTGAACAGGATCTGCCAGTATCCCTTCATCAGATCCAGAGTGGAAATAAACCTTGCCGTCCCCAGTCTATCTAGAAGCTTGTCAACCCGAGGCATGGGATACGCATCAAACTTGGCAATAGCGTTTACCTTGCGGAAATCAACGCGGAAGCGGTTGGTGCCGTCGATTTTTGGCAACTATCACAATTGGACTGCACCACTCGCTCCTGGAAGGCTCAATCACCCCAAATTCGAGCATGTCCCATACCTCTTTGCGAACGCCACCTCGTCAGCTTTCTGGAATGTGATAAGGTCTCTCTCGCACTGTGACACCTGGGGGAGAGACAGTGGCATATTCAACAAGTTTAGTTCAACCGGGCACATCAGAAAAACCATCGTTGAATTAACATACGCAGCTCCTGTTGCTGATCAGGAAGTAACTGTTCCCCCATCAAAATGTCCGTTGTGCTAGAGATCTCTAGCTCGGGGCCCAAATCATCCTCTATATTGCCTGGGGCTATATGTAAGGCCTCCCTTGCCTGCCAGGGCTTTAATAAATTTATATGATAAATTTATTTTTCATTACGGCGATCGGGCTGTCTAATTTCATAATTCGCCTTTCCTATAGCCCGAATCACTTCATATGGCCCCTGCCATTTTGCACATAGTTTTGATTTTGATGAGGGAAGCAGCAGCATTACCTTGTCTCCAGGTCGAAAGGTTTGAATTAATGCATTTTGATTGTAATGCTGCTGTTGTCGATGCTGAACCGATTTGAGATTGTCCTTTGCCAAACGACCGACCAAATCTAGGCGATCTCTAAGTAGGAGCACATACTGCACTACATTTTTGGACGAGCCTTTGTGCTCTTCCCAACCCTCTCTCAACAGATCGAGAATGCCGCAAGGCTGTCGGCCGTACAAGAGTTGAAGGGGAGACCATGCACCTCTCTCACTGCAAAAAGGAGGTAGGGGAGAAGCGATGCCCAATGTTTTTGCTCCTGATTCACAAATCGTCTCAGCATTGCTTCAAGGTCTGATTAAACGTTCCACCAAACCGTCCATCTGTGGATGATAAACAGACGTCCTGATGGGAACCGGGGCATGGGGGAAACAATAATTATGTTACAGGCTGTCCTATGCCTGTGGCAAGTTTTACCCTATACAGTAATTTCCCCTTGATCATGAAATGTGGAAATACTAGCGCCCCTGCGCCTTCAACATCCTTACCTTCAATAGACCGGACCTGTCCCCAAGTGTGCACTAGTGAGGGGTCGTTATTTTGGCCCCACACTATGGCCGTGCTTGAGTGCCACATGTCCGTTATATTGAGAGGGGCGGGAACATCTGCCCTTGATGGCCCAGTAACCTCGATCTCTCGGTCACACTGCATTCGACCCCTTTGACTGGCGTTTGTTACCATTGTTACCAGGATAAGGGCGTCTGCTAAGAAATAAATAATAATAATATTTATAATAATAATAATAAATATACTTTGACTGTGGGGTACGTTGCCGTGTCTCCATGGACATAGATATCTGTCCCGCTGCTGGCATGGCAACGGGGCGGGGCCAGCACCTCCACCCCAGCTGGGGGTCAACCTTGGTCTCCATGGAGGGGAGGCAAGGTTGCCCATTGGGGCCAGTGGTCTAGAAGGTCGTTGAGCCGGTACCGGTGGTGGGGGTGGAGGTGCAGAGAGAGGGGGTGTCGCTCGGATGCTCCGCGGTGTTGGAGCGGTGAGTAGCCCGGACTGGGCTGACACCAGGGAGTCCTCGAAGTCCTCTGCGAGTTTTACTGCCTGGTCCAAGGTGTTGGGGTTGTGGAGCCGTATCCACGCCTGGGTCTCGGCGCCGACCACATGGCAAAACTGCTCGATAACAATGGCCTCAACCATCTGCACACTTGTTTTCAGTGCCGGGGTGAGCCAGTGTACCATGTGGCCACAGAGCTGTTGCGCCACCACCCTGGGGCATGTATTCGGGGACCTCTTGTACTCCCTGAGCCTCACTCGGTGGGTTTCCTCCGTAATATTCAGACGGCGGAGGATGGCTAGCTTCACCAGGTCATATTGAGCGGTGTCGTCATCCTACATAGCCTGGTAAGCTGCCTGTGCCTCTCCAATTAGGCAGGGTCCCAATTGGCTTCCCAGAACTCTCAGGGCCATGACGCGTTGTTAGCCAACCGCTCAAATGCCACAAAGTAGGCTTCTGGGTCATCCTCCACCGCCATCTTATGCATCCTTGCCTTTGGGGCCGTCATGACGGGTACCGCTGCTGTCTGTGCTCCCAGTCCGACCCTCTCAATTAGCGCCGTGTACCTCTCCTCTCTCCGTCTTTCCTTAGCCTCCCATCTGCTGTCCAGCAGCTCCAGCAGCGCCGACTGTGCTGCGTAGTCCATCCCTCTTCTGACAACCACATGTGACAAAGTGGTAAGTAAATACAGGTGAGTGCAGTGCAGAGCAGACAATGATTTCCAGGTGCAACGGTGTTTATTGATTTAATTAACAATGTCCAGAGCCTTATGGCAAACACCTGTAAATAATAATGATGGAGTGCAGCGGCGTGTATCACTCGGTATTTGTAATTCCCCGGGTTTGACCCGTAACCAAAAGAGCAGTTTTACACACCAACACTAAACACAAAACACAAACACAGTTCTTAGTGATAGTGAATACGTGCAAGTGGTGTAATACAGTTCTCCATGAAATGCAGGGGTGAAAGTGATGTCCGGGTTTATGCTGGCTTTCGCTACAGCTCCGGATCGTCTATTAAAAAACAGACGACAGTTAACAAAACACTAACAAGCACAAGACAAAACTCACAGTTCACGATACAGCACACAGACTCCTTGTAGGTTTTCAACACTAACCATTTACCAAGGAACAGATCACGTCTACCATGACCCCTATTTATATCCTCGCTCATGACCCCTAGGTTAATGAGCGCATCCGCTCCTCCATTCCTCAGATGCCACACCGTTTACCATCTGGGTCATTGAGTTTGGATACCGTAGCTGCGCCCCTTTCCTAAATGACCAACTTCCACCTACCCTACGGAATAAATTGTCGTGCCATTTAGTTAAGGGTACTCTGTTCCCGTTACACAGTGCCCTCATAGGTCAGGAGGGAGATCTAACACCAAGCACCATTCGATCTCTGTCAAAAAACATTTTGGCCATTTTGTTTTATATTTTGATTTGTCTAATTCAAAACTAAAAACACAGCTGTGTCTGAAAGTGTCTTTTAAGCTAATATTTCGTCTGGCCACCTTCGGCATCAATAACAGCTTGGCATCTCTTTGGCATTGAGTTTGTGTAATGTAGCTATCAGTGCATTTTTTGTTTATGTACCGTATTCCCTACTGTGTTTGCACACTGTGTGTGTTATTCCCTCCCTGCTGTATTCCACCATTGCTTGTTTGCCTTTGTTTGTGTATTCCCGTACCATGTGACCCATTGTTTGTTTGTCTGCCCTGGTCTGTTCTCATTGGTTGGTATCTAAGCATCCTCATTGGTTGTTGTCGGTCTGTGCCCATTGGTCCTAGTGTGCGGCTGAGGGCCAATGGGATGTGTCTGGAGCCTGGTAATCTATTTGCATATGGGTGCGGGCTAAGCCTATAAGAAGGTGCACAGCGCTGTTCTGGGTGGTGTTGTGTTGGTTGACATGGTTGCTGTCTTCCTGTATGTGAATCCTATGTTGCCGTCAGAGCTGTGGGCTCTGGTCTGGGTGCTGAGAGAGGATCCAGGGAAATAAATAAAGACAAAGGATTAGAACAAGGAATCAGCGTCTCTCATGCGTTCTGCCTCTGGCAAAATGCTACAGTACTTACTCAGAATCTCTGGTGTAATTTGATTCAGAGACTTTATTTATTTTGTACAGTTGGTACTTTTGTCAAGCACAGAGTCCAATAAAGTACAGAAGCAATGGGGTGTTCTGATAAATGTGCACACTACTGTTGTTAAATGGGACTAATTAAATAGTATAGCTGATCTTAGTGTGACATTATTTCTATCGCATACAAACTATGTGATAAAGAGAAATTACAGAGGGGTTTATCGATAACATGAAAATAAAATGTGTCAAAGCGTTGATCAGGAATGTCAATACGTTCACCTTTCACAACTTCTGACTTAATTATAGGGCGACCAGAACCTTCACATAAAAAAGACACATTACTTGTTTAACCAAATACAGTTAACTCAGTTGTTTTTTTTTTCTTTCTTTCTTTTTATTCTGTCGTCAAAGGTCAGGCCCAAGATTAATTAGAAACTTAATTACAGTCCAACTATTGAAGTAAAAAAAAAAAAACCTTTTGAAAATTAGCATTCTCGCTTTCATTATCTACGTCCACGCTGATGAGTATGAAAAAACAATCGCCAGTGTTTACTTCTCTGCTGTCTCAGATTTTATATTGCAGATAACCACCTGAAGATGCATGTGCTTTTTAAAATTATTTTAAACAGAATTTGAATGAAAGACAAACAAAAGACATGCCTTTGAAATGCAAAACATTAACTGCAGCTGGAATCCTGCATTCAGGCGATAGAGATTTGCAATTTAAAAAAGTCTTATCAAGATCAATTACTAGAAGTGTTTTTAATAGATGGCATCTGCTTGCTCTTCAATAGGACGCTTCGATTGAATTACATTATTTCAAGTCCTTAGCCACACGGGGGCCTTTCAGTGCAGCAGAATACATTAGCTGTATTAAAGATGTTTTGAAAAAAAAAGTTGTTCTCCAGGGAAGACATGGCTGAATCAAATGGATGTCTGGAAACTTCACCGCATGCTAATACTCCAAATGTACAGCCCAAAGTTATCAAACGGAGAAGGAAGCGACCACAATAGAGCTGGTCCTGCAAAATAAAACCACACTGTTTTTAAACAGACAGACGGGTCCCAAAGAGAAAAAAAAATATGGCATATCATAGCCACTTCTGTAAAGAAATGCATCACATGTTCAAAAGCGCATTTATAATAACTGCAAACAGGTTTGAAAAAAAGGCTCCACAGTTAAGTCGCCAAGGAGACCAAAAGGAATATTAATTGGTAAATAATATATAACCAGATTATATATATATATATATATATATATATATATATATATATATATATATATATATATATATATATACAGTACTGTGCAAAAGTTTTAGGCAGGTGTGAAAAATGCTGTAAAGTAAGAATGCTTTCAAAAATAGACATGTTAATAGATTATATTTATCAATTAACTAAATGCAAAGTGAGTGAACAGAAGAAAAATCTAAATCAAATCCATATTTGGTGTGACCACCCTTTGCCTTCAAAACAGCATCAATTCTTCTAGGTACACTTGCACAAAGTCAGGGATTTTGTAGGCATATAGTCAGGTGTATGATTAAACAATTATACCAAACAGGTGCTAATGATCATCAATTCAATATGTAGGTTGAAACACAATCATTAACTGAAACAGAAACAGCTGTGTAGGAGGAATAAAACTGGGTGAGGAAACAGCCAAACTCAGCTAACAAGGTGAGGTTGTTGAAGACAGTTTACTGTCAAAAGTCATACACCATGGCAAGACTGAGCACAGCAACAAGACACAAGGTAGTTATACTGCATCAGCAAGGTCTCTCCAGGCAGAAATTTCAAGGCAGACAGGGGTTTCCAGATGTGCTGTCCAAGCTCTTTTGAAGAAGCACAAAGAAACGGGCAACGTTGAGGACCGTAGACGCAGTGGTCGGCCAAGGAAACTTACTGCAGCAGATGAAAGACACATCATGCTTACTTCCCTTCGCAATCGGAAGATGTCCAGCAGTGCCATCAGCTCAGAACTGGCAGAAAACAGTGGGACCCTGGTACACCCATCTACTGTCCGGAGAAGTCTGGTCAGAAGTGGCCTTCATGGAAGACTTGGCGGCCAAAAGCCATACCTCCGACGTGGAAACAAGGCCAAGCGACTCAACTATGCACAGAAACACAGGAACTGGGGTGCAGAAAATGGCAGCAGGTGCTCTGGACTGATGAGTCAAAATTTGAAATATTTGGCTGTAGCAGAAAGCAGTTTGTTCACCAAGGGCTGGAGAGCGCATACGAATGAGTGTCTGCAGGCAACAGTGAAGCATGGTGGAGGTTCCTTGCAAGTTTGGGGCTGCATTTCTGCAAATGGAGTTGGGGATTTGGTCAGAATTAATGGTCTCCTCAATGCTGAGAAGTACAGGCAGATACTTATCCATCATGCAATACCATCAGGGAGGCATCTGATTGGCCCCAAATTTATTCTGCAGCATGACAACGACCCCAAACATACAGCTAAAGTCATTAAGAACTATCTTCAGCTTAAAGAAGAACAAGGAGTCCTGGAAGTGATGGTATGGCCCCACAGAGCCCTGATCTCAACATCATCGAGTCTGTCTGGGATTACATGAAGAGAGAGAAGCAACTGAGGCTGCCTAAATCCACAGAAGAACTGTGGTTAGTTCTCCAAGATGTTTGGACCAACCTACATGCCGAGTTCCTTCAAAAACTGAGTGCAAGTGTACCTAGAAGAATTGATGCTTGATGCTGTTTTGAAGGCAAAGGGTGGTCACACAAAATATGGATTTGATTTAGATTTTTCTTTTGTTCACTCACTTTGCATTTAGTTAATTGATAAATATAATCTATTAACATGTCTATTTTTGAAAGCATTCTTACTTTACAGCATTTTTTCACACCTGCCTAAAACTTTTGCACAGTACTGTATATATATATATTTTATCACGAATACAAGGGGGTAACTCCAATCTATTATCTGGCTATATATTATTAACCAATTAATATTCCTTCTCGACTCCTTGGCGACTCAAACAATCGCTCTAAATTGGAATTTTGCAGTATAAATGAATCATGGCAAGATCCCTATTGACAACAAACATGGCTGTTTCCCTGCATGATTCTGCAAAGCAATGTGTTTGCAATCTATAGCCCCCAGGACAGATGGAAATCCTGCTATATTAAAAAAAAAAAAATCTGTTTTAACCTTATCTAACTCCTTTTGGTTTTGAGGGAACACAATATAATCCCGTGTCCTCTTCGCTAATGCAGTAGTTACTTCATTAATAGTACAGGACATGAAGGCTTGACTAATGCCCACCCTGTCTCTCTCACAATCGCAGCCTTGTCTAGTCTGAACCTAATCCTAACAGCCTTGTCTGCTAAATCAGGAAAGTTGACTCTGGGACGGTATATTCTTTCTCTGTTTCGACTGTGACTCTTTTGCCTCGTCTGTTCTACATGAGTGCTGCATTAGCTTCCAGAAGCAGTGGAAAAACCTCCATCTCGATTAGATACAAAAAGCACCATTCAGAATCCTTAATAAAATCAGGAGAATGAATTGAACACCTCCTGTCAGGTGAACACATTCGACTAAAATTAGGAGTAATAACTGAAATGTTGACAATGAAAATCACACATGGGAATTCCAAAAGGGGTAGGTATGTACAGTAAATGAAGCATCCGAGATGTCTATTAGAGTGTATTCTCCTAGTGGAATTTAAAACAGAAACAGGCAAATCTTAGTTAGAATAATCTTGAATACCCAAATCCCCCTTCTTGAGAATAACTAATAGTAGAATACACTCGACAATCCATTTTCCTCGAATGTCCCTCTCGAATTTTTGAGAATAGAGCCCCAGGTGTTTTTTTTTCGGTTTGTTTGTTTTTTCTGGATTTAAATTAAATCACATAATTTTGCCTGCATCTGCTTTTTTTTGAATATTATTTTTCCAGATTTAGGTTAATACGTAAATGTTAACAAAAACATTCTTATAAGTTTTGAAATTTGTACTTTCAGATACTATTTATAAATACTGAAAGTGCTTATCACAAATTCAACATTTAAAATCAATATGACAACTAAATGCTTCATTTTTAAAATCTTTTTTTTTTACTCTTGGCATCAACATAAGTTCCCCCCAGTAGGGGAGAATAATACATACATCACTGAATGTATGGATTGTTTTTTCCACTGGGGTCTTAACCTTAGACGGCACGTCTAAGATTAGCAGGTCATCAGCATCACCAGCAATGGCAACTTGACAAAGTATGATGACATCTCAGCCCATAGCATTGCATGGGGCTGGACACCTTACCATTCAGCAAAAGAGCGAGCTCTGTCATCAAGAGGCAAGCAGTAAGTACGGGTGTTACACTGATGTTGGTATTGTTACAGCTTGGTACAGCTAGGAGAAGATGCATTACAATTGGATCTGGAAGGAATATAAGGTGCAGAACAGACAGACAGCCCCGATTCAGTGGTTCGCTCATTCAGAGTGGTTCTCTCATTCGGAGTGATTCTCTCATTCGGAGTGATTCTCTCATTTAGAGTGGCTCTTTCATTCGGAGTGGTTCTCTCATTCGGAGTGGTTCTCTCATTTAGAGTGGCTCTTTCATTTAGAGTGGTTCTCTCATTCGGAGTGGTTCTCTCATTCGGAGTGGTTCTCTCATTTAGAGTGGCTCTCTCATTTAGAGTGGTTCTCTCATTCGGAGTGGTTCTCTCATTCGGAGTGGTTCTCTCATTCGGAGTGATTCTCTCATTTAGAGTGGCTCTCTCATTTAGAGTGGTTCTCTCATTCGGAGTGGTTTTCTCATTTAGAGTTGTTCTCTCATTTGGAGTGGTTCTCTCATTCGGAGTGATTCTCTCATTTAGAGTGGTTCTCTCATTCCGAGTGGTTCTCTCATTCCGAGTGGTTCTCTCATTCCAAGTGGTTCTCTCATTCGGAGTGGTTCTCTCATTTAGAGTGGCTCTCTCATTTAGAGTGGTTCTCTCATTCGGAGTGGTTCTTTCATTTAGAGTGGCTCTCTCATTAGGAGTGGTTCTGGGTTCTGTTGCTTCAATATTGAGTTTCTCTAAATCTGCCTGTAACAGGGCTAGCAGCCCTGTACATTGATTTGTTTATTTTATTTTAGAACGGGGTCCCCCTCCACCCCTGTGTTATTTTGTATTTGTTTATTATGATTTATTATGTATTTGTGACGCCGAAGCGCCGCGTATTTTGTTATTGTTTGTTAGTGACGGCGCAGCCAAATGTTTTGTTTTTTTAGTAGTGTGGATGGGAAGCCCCATTTAAAAACTCGTGCAGAAGGTGGCCATCTCCCGAATTAATTAGGTGATTTAATTTGTTGCTAATCGGGAGATGGTCACCTGTTATAAAAGCCTGCAGCTCTCGGCACTCGTGGTGGGTGTTATAGAGAGGAGAGAGCGAAAGAAACAAAACTTTATTTAAAAAAATATACAGGAACAGTGACAGCGACCTGACCTGCCTGACCTGTATTTATTATTTTGTGTTCGAGACTTGTTTTTGTTCAACTATTTATTTTGGTCTGTGAGCACAGTTACTTTTTGTTTAAACTTTTGATTTATTTTTGTATTTAAATAAAACGGCAGCCAGCCGCGTCTTTATTATTTGAAAACTGCAGTACCTGGTGTCAGTCTTTTCGTTCCTGCTTCTGCCGTGAAGTCACCGCACAGCCACCCTGCCACACTGCCTTTATCTGGTTTTGAGCTGCTTTGATCTTGTCTGGAGAATCCTAAATGCCGGGACTGAACAGCCTTCCTCATTCCATTCAAATCAGTGTCACTTTCAACTCTACATTTATATAAACAGAGGCTGGCAGTTGATTTGAATTGAATGAAGAGGGCAGTTAGGATTCCCAGACAAGCTCAAAGCTAGACAAAGGCAGATTTTACAAACAAAAAAATTGTTGCATAAATTGAAGGTTCCATGTTTACAATTGGTTACAATATTTATCTAATAATTAACGTCTGCAAACTAATTAAATAACTATCATATCATAGAGCTGGAATTAGTGATACTGTTTATACCACGAGTATTTTATCAATGTAATTAATTTAATGCAGCTTATTTTGTAGGAAGCTGTTATGACTAACTGGAAGGTGGTTAAAGAAGTAAGTCTAAAAGAAGAAGATTTCAGATAAGAAGGCTACAGATCATGCATTGCTGTTTTTCTTTATAGTGTAAAATAAAATGTGTTTTCTCACCGGGAGCTGGCCTGTGTTTTATGATGTGGTTCTCATTCTTTTTTATTACATTTTTAGCTAATATGTTATGAAGCAGGTGAGAATAGGAATGACTACCTGTGACAGAGATTGAGTGATTCTTGGTGTTAGAGCTCCCTCGCAACCTGGGAGGCAGCTGCATATAGGGAACAGAATACCCCTGACTAAATGGCACAACAGTTTATTCCCAGGGTTAGGTGGAAGTCGGCCCCGGTTCCCTGAAAGACAAAATAACCATCAAGTATGGGACATTGCCGTCAGGCAGTAGGGATTGGTTGAGCTTTATAGCAAAGCTGTCGATAGGCCTCTGCGCGAGCTGCCACGTAAGCCCGCCACCCTGGGAGCTTACTATACGCAACGCGCAGATCCTCTCTTCCTCTTTTGCTCTTCAGGCCGTGAAGGCTTCCCTCCGCCAGACACCAATCTTGAAACAACTGCCACTTATACGTATACTGCGACCTAGTAGAGGGCGCTCTAGCACTCTGAATGGTCGAAATCACCGCTGAGAGCCCTAAGGCTGACAGGCGCCCTGCTCAGGGCCAAGCCCATAGCTGCATGAGCTTGGGGTTCGGTGCCAAAGCCCTCCCTGGGCCTGGGACAATAGGTCCGGCCGCAGGGGAAGCTCCCTCGGGCAACCGTGCAGCAACTGCACCAGGCTTGGGAACCATATCCTCCGAGGCCACCGAGGAGCGATCAGAATCACTGTCGCTTGCTTCTACCCTGACCTCTCTAAGAAGGCGGGAGCATCGGAATCGGTGAAAACGCATATAGGAGCCCTGGTGGCCATTCGTGAGGCAGTGCATCGACTCCTAGGGGGCTGTCGAGGTCCCTCACCGAGAACCATAGGGGCAGTGCGTGGTCTCTCGCGGCTTAACGAGATCTACTTGCGCTATGCCGAACCATTCCCAAACGCTGCCCTACCACCTGAGGGTGAAGGCCATTCGCCGCAAGAGGGCCTCCTCTGGATAGGGAGATCTGCTGTATAATTGGCTCTGCCTGGTAGGTGAACTGCATGCAGAGAGGTCAAACGCGTTGCGCCCATAGCAACATCCGTGTTACCATCCGGTGAAGGCGGGGGACCGAGGCCGCCCTGGCGGTTGATATACGCCACAACTGTGGTGTTGTCTGACCGCACTAACACGTGCTTGCCTAGAAGCACTGGCAAGAAGTGCCGGAGGGCGAGGTCCACCGCTCTGAGTTCCAGAACATTGATGTGGGCTGACCTCCAGGGTCCTGACCACACTCCGCGGGTCCCTGAGCCGCTCCAGACTGCTCCCCAACCTTGGTTGGAAGCGCCGGTCGTGATAACCTCCTTCTGCTCGACGGAGCTTTCCACCAGCACAGCGCTTCCCAGCAGGTTCGGGATACCATCAACCTGTGGTGTTTGTCTCTCCGCTGGATGCAACGCGAAGGCATTGAACCAGGCCTGTAGAGGTCTCTGGTGTAGTAAGCCCAAAGGAAGGGCTTGCGAGGCAGCAGCCTCAACCCCAGCATGCGCTGACACAGCTCCATGCTGACTGTTTCCTCAACCTGAATAGGAGAGACCCGCCCATCGAGGCAACTCTTTGTGTCGACAGGGTCGCTTCCATGGACACTGAGTCCAGATGCAGACCCAAGAATTCGGTCTGTTGGCTTAGCACAAGGCGGCTCTTTTCTGAATTGACCTTCAGACCTAGCCGCTGAAGATGGTCTGTAACCATCACTGTGTGCTGTGTTGCCTGCTCCTTCGACTGCGCGCAGATGAGCCAGTCGTCTAGATAATTCAGCAGTCGGACACCTTGAGCCCGCAAGGGAGCTAGAATGGCATCCATACACTTCGAAAAGTTTCGAGGTGCTAGTGACAGGCCGAATGGAAGGACACAAAACTCTATACCCTGCTCTGAAATGTGAAACGCAGATACTTCCTGTGATCCGGGCAGATGGGAACGTGAAAGTACGCATCTGTCAGGTCCACGGTGGTGAACAAGTCGCCGTGTCGGACTAACTGGATGATGTGCCTGTGCGTAAGCATCCTGAACGATAACACCCGCAGGTATTTGTTCAGTACTCGCAGATCTAAAATAGACGGAGCCCCCGTCCTTTTTTGGGCACCAGGAAGTATTTGGAATAGAACACCTGGTCAATCAGAGCAGGGTCTACTTGTTGAATGGCACGCTTCCTGAGCAATGCCTGTATTTCCACATTCAGAGCTGAGGACTGAACCGAGTCCTTCACTGCAGTTACTGACCACTCCCGGAAGGGGGAGGTTTTAACCAGAACTGAAGGGTGTACCCGTGGATATAGTTTGTGCACCCAGATGTCGTTGGTGCATTGTTGCCAGAACTGGAGCTGTGAGACAGTGTAGGGGCGGGTTAACAGCTGCCTGGAGTTTTCAGGGCTGTTTTGGCTGCGCTGTTCATGAGGGCCTGGCCAGAGCCCAGAGGGCGTGGCCTGCCACCTCCTCTAGGGCACCACCTCCGCTGTGGTCTTGCAAATGGAGGTTGACCGCGCTGCTGTGCTTGAGGAGAGGTCTTAGTACCCCTGGCGCGCTGGTGCTGCGGTGGTGTTCTACGCCACTGGTGCTCTTCTTGGAGTTTAGGCTGGAAGGGCTTATGCGGCCACATCTTCGCCATCTGCTGAGATGCCTCCGGGCTTTAGTAGAGCATTGTAGCATCTCCTCAACCGCTGGGCCAAACGTGTGCCCCGTGTAATAGGCGCATCTAATAATGGGGCTATGTCAGGCTCTTGAACTCTCGCCTGAGAGCCAGAGCTGCCTTCTGGCGACTACCAGGGATGCAATACTCCTGCCTTGAGCCCGTGCATTTAGCTGGGCTATCTTAACTAGGAGTTGAGCGACCAACGCCAATTCCGCCCTCAGAGACGCCGATGGGTGCTCCGGGAGATCCTTCACCAGCGACGCCTGGTAAACTGAAAGGAGGCTGGCCACGTTGGACAACCTAACTGCCTCTGTAGCCGCTAAGTAGCCTTTCTTCAAATGAACCTCCGTGGTCCTGCACTGTCTGTTATGACATGCAGGGTCTTTAGCTAGACCCGAGACTGTCGGGGTTCTAACCAGGGCTGCAAGGCAGCATCAACTGGTGGGAAGGACGCCAGACCAGCCTCACTCGCTCCCTGCATGGCAAACGCGGAGGCCTTCGGGTCGACATTGTCTATACCTTTTAGGAATTTGAATGTTTGAATCAGATCACCGCGTAGTCTTCTTTGCTCAAGACTGAATAGATTCAATTCTTTTAGCCTGTCTGCATACGACATGCCTTTTAAACCCGGGATAATTCTGGCTGCTCTTCTTTGCACTCTTTCTGGAGCAGCAATATCCTTTTTGTAACGAGGTGTCCAGAACTGAACACAATATTCTAGGTGAGGTCTTACTAATGCATTGTAAAGTTTTAACATTACTTCCCTTGATTTAAATACAACACGCCTCACAATATATCCGAGCATCTTGTTGGCCTTTTTATAGCTTCCCCAAATTGTCTAGATGAAGACATTTCTGAGTCAACATAAACTCCGGGTCTTTTTCATAGTTCCCTTCTTCAATTTCAGTATCTCCCATATGATATTTATAATGCACATTATTATTGCCTGCATGCAATACTTTACACTTTTCTCTATTAAATTTCATTTGCCATGTGTCTGCCCAGTTCTGAATGCAGTCTAGATCATTTTGACTGAACTTTGCTGCTGCAACAGTGTTTGTCACTCCTCCTATTTTTGTGTCGCCTGCAAATTTAACAAGTTTGCTTAATATACCAGAATCTAAATCATTAATGTAGATTAGGAATAGCAGAGGACCTAATACTGATCCCTGTGGTACACCACTGGTTAAGTCGCTCCATTTTGAGGTTTCTCCTCTAATCAGTACTTTCTGTTTTCTACATGTTAACCACTCCTAATCCATGTGAATGCATTTCCTTGAATCCCTACTGAGTTCAGTTTGAGAATTAATCTTTTATGCAGGACTTTGTCAAAAGCTTTCTGTAAATCTAAATAAACCATGTTGTATGCTTTGCAATTATCCATTTTCAATGCTGCATCCTCAAAAAAGTCAAGTAGGTTAGTTAGACACGATCTCCCTTACCTAAAACCATGCTGACTGTCTCCCAGGATATTGTTACCATATAGTTAATTTTCCATTTTGAATCTTATTATAGTTTCCATAAGTTTACATATAATAGAAGTCAGGCTTATTGGTCTGTAGTTGCCTGGTTCGGTTTTGTCTCCCTTTTTGTGGATCGGTATTACGTTTGCTATTTTCCAGTCTGTCGGTACAACCCCTGTGTCAAGAGACTGTTGCATGATCTTGGTTAGCGGTTTGTAAATATCTTATTTCATTTCTTTGAGTACTATTGGGAGGCTCTCATCCGGCCCAGGGGATTTGTTTATTTTAAGAGCTCCTAGTCCCTTTAACACTTCTGCCTCTGTTATGCTAAAGTTATTTAAAATTGGATTGGAACAGGTCGACATGTTGGGCATGTTGTCCGTGTCCTCCTTTGTAAAAATCTGTGAAAAGTAATCATTTAATATATTTGCTATATATTTTTTTCTTCATCTATGATTTTGCCATTTGTGTCTCTTAGACATTTAACCTCTTCTTTGAATGTTCTCTTGCTGTTATAATATTGGAAAAACATTTTGGAATTGGTTTTAGCCCCTTAGCAATATTGATTTCTATCTCTCTTGGCCTTTCTAACTTCCTTTTGACTTGGGTTTGCAGTTCCAAGTACTCTTTCTGTGTACTTTGTTTTGGTCGCTTTTAAACGCTCTGTAAAGTGCCTTTTTTCACTGAATATTTTTTTAATTGATCTATTAAACCATTTTGGCCATTTTGCTTTAGATTTAGATTTGTCTACTTTTGGGATGTAATTGTTTTGCCTCTAGTACTACATTTTTAAAAACAGCCATCCTTTTTCAGTAGATGTTTTTCTATTTTACTCCATTCTACTCCTGTTAGTCTCTGTTTCATACCTTCATAGTTTGCTTTTCTAAAATTGTAAACCTTAGCTTTAGTCATTACTTTTGGGGTTTTAAAAATACTTCAAATGAGACCATGTTATGGTCTGAGTTTGCCAATGGCTCTCTGACCTCTGTTTTAGTTATTCTGTCTTCATTATTTGAAAAGACTAAATCAAGGCATGCCTCCCTCTAGTTGGTGCCTTGACAAATTGCGTTAGGAAGCAGTCATTTGTCATTTCCACCATTTCAATTTCGTCCGATTATTTTGCTCAGCGCCTGAATTTGGCAGTGTATAGCATGCTCCTATTATTATGCCGCTTGAATTTGTGTCCATTATTCTGACCCATATTGATTCTGCATTGTTTTCTTTGTCCTGATTTAACACCTGGGCTTCAAGACTATTTCTTATGTATAGCGCTACCACTCCGCCTCTTCTGTCCTGCCTGTCTTTCCTATATAGTGTGTACCCACTAATATTATATTCGTCTCCATCACTCTCAGACAACCAAGTTTCTGTAACACCTATCACATCGTAGTTACTTGTTAGTGCAGTAGCTTCAAGTTCAAACATTTTGTTTCTGAGACTTGTAGCATTAAGATAAATACATTTAATAGCTGTCTTACCTGAGTTGTTGCCCTTGTTTTGATGTGGTCTCCCTTCTGTTTTTTTGTTTTCTCCACCCTTCCTTTCTAGTTTAAATGCTTCTGGACCTCCTCAAGGATCCTTTCTCCGAGTAGATTGGTTCCCTTTCTGTTTAAGTGCAGTCCGTCCCACCTATATAGATAATCCTTGTTGTAGAATGTGCTCCAATGTTCAAGAAAGGTGAAGCCTTCCTGTGTGCACCACGATTTCAGCCATGCATTTTGATTTTGTATTTCCAGCTGTCCATATGGTCCTTTGCAGGTGGCGGCAGTATCCCAGAAAATACCACAGTTTTGTTCTTGTCTTTTAATTTCCTTCCTAGTGCTGTGCTGTGCTGTGCTGTGAGGGATGTGCTCCGGGCTTTGTGCTGGCTCCGCGTCTGCAGACTCCCGTTCCTACTCCTCCTCTACACAGAACACAAAACAAACAGCACGTAACATAAAACAAAACAAAACAACAAGAACAGCTCTGGCTGGTAGCTCATTCTCTCAGCGCAAGGGCAGGTACTGACGTAGCTGCTTCCCCTTTGTACCCAAAAAACTCCTCCCTGCAATCAACCCATCGCCATGGTTTCTCCAATAGAGGGCTGCCCCGCAGCTGATTGCAATGAAGTCGTCCTGAGTACTTGCAACTACGTGCTCCCCCTAATATGGTCACCTTCTGGTTTCCACCTACCATCAAGGCAGTCCTCCCACTCAGGCGTTAGTTCCTCCTCTTCATAATGGCGGAAGGGACAGTTGGCAAATGTATGCTTTTGGTCACAGAGGGGGCACACCTGTGATGGCTGGCTATGTCTGGCCATCAGGCGACTCTCCTCCTCCCTGTCCTTTACCTCTTGCTCTTCCTTCCATCCCATTATATATGTTTTTTTTTTCCTTTTTTCCCCAAACTCCACAAAACTACAAAAAAAACCAAAAAAATATTGTACTACTGCTCCTGACCTGACTCCTCCGAAGGCGATGTATCCCACAAAGACATCATATGTCATGGATGGCTTTGTGTGGCGTGTGGGTGGTGACGTCAGTTTCAGGAACCGGAAAGAAAACACAGGAAGTAGTGCAGGGCAAAAAGACGCAGCGCGCCGTTTAATTAAATACAAAAATAAAATAAAAAGTTTAAACACAAAAACACTGCTCACAGAGCAAAATAAATATTTAAACAAAACAAAATCATGAACACAAAAATCGAACAGCCAAATGCCTTCACTGGTCCTGTATGTTTTGTATGTTTCGTTTATTTTAATTCTCTCGCTTCTCTCGCTCTCGCTCTCATTCCACCTCTGAACATCCAACCCCCCCTCTGAGATGAGAGTGGGTCTTTTATATTTGTGGCTGGAGCCTTAATTACCTGTTAATAAATGACCTTATTAAGGCTCCAGCAACATTCCAACGAGAGTTATAGGGAAGGGGTTTTAACCCCATACGCACCTACTACATATTACAAGACCGGCTCTCTCGCTGGTCTCAAACAGTAAATAATAAAAGACGGACGGTGCTCGACCGCCCACACATAAACACAATCATGATTAGGACGGACGGCTTCATCCGCCCGCCTACAAATACAATAATAATAATAATAATAATAATAATAATAATAATAATAATAATACAAACATATATATACAAATAATAATACAGGGGTGGGGTGTCACACTCCCACACAGGAGGGGGAGGACTTTGGACCCTCAATTGAGCCAGTGTCAGTAATTGGGGTCCCGATGGGGGAACAATTAACTCCTGATCAGCGCAAAGAGGTGAGCAATCTAATCAATATGTTCAGTTAATGTGCCTGGAAGAACGCATTTGATTGAACATGCTATTATCACTCCACCAGGTCTGAGAGTTAGACAGAGACCGTATCGCATTCCAGAAAGTTGGAGAGATTCTGTTCGGAGGGAGGCGGAGTGTATTTTGAAACTTGGGCTAATTGAACCTTCCCGAAGCAAGTGGTGTAGCCGAATTGTACCAGTAGATAAGCCAGATGGGTCACTACGGTTATGTATCAACTTTAGGAGGGTGAATGCTATCTCTAAGTTTGATGCATATCCCATGCCACGGGTAGATGAACTCTTAGTTTCAACTCTTGCTCTGACAAAAGGATACTGGCAGATTCCATTAACGAAAGCCTCTCGTGAGAAAATGGCATTTTCAACCCCAGGTGGTCTTTTTCAATTTTGTACTATGCCATTCGGACTTCATGGAGCTCCTGCTACTTTTCAGAGACTGATGGACAGGGTATTACAACCTCATCGAGATTATGCAGCTGCATATATCGATGATGTAGTCATTTATAGTTCTTCCTGGAAAGAACATTTGAATAGATTAGAAGCTTACAGTCTTACAGTCTCTGAGGAAGGCGGGGCTCACAGCGAACATGGCAAAGTGTGCTATTGGAAAAGAAGTAACTAAATATTTAGGTTTTTCATAACGGGTAAGGGTAGAGTAAAACCGCTGGTTTCCAAAGTCCAGGCTTTGTTGGATTCACCGGTACCTACCACGAAAGCCCAGGTGAGATCATTGTTGGGGTTGGCTGGTTATTACCGCCACTTTATTCCACAAGTGCGAGTATGTAAATCCCGGTCACTCGAGTCAAGTGAGTTGTAAGGACACTTGTCAGTTTGGGATTGGTGTTCCACTGACTACAGAGGCGGGGCTTTGCATACTAAAGGGAACGCGCTACCGTGTTCCGGGTTGGTCCTTGAAAACATAGGAGGGCTTGAGGGAGAGACACAGTACAGTTTGTTTTGGTTTTTGGTTTCTTGTCACGGTGTTTTGGAATACAAATAACGGCTATCTTTTGTTTATCCTTTTCATGTTTGGGATATCTTCAAGAGAACTGAGAAACGACTGACCCTCCATTCTTTTTGTTATTTGTTCCAGCACCCCCCTCCCTCACGCCATGCTTTTATTTTTATCATGTAACAAAAACAATAAACATATTTTAAGAACATAAGAACATAAGAAAGTTTACAAATGAGAGGAGGCCATTCGGCCCATCTTGCTCATTTGGTTGTTAGTAGCTTATTGATCCCAGAATCTCATCAAGCAGCTTCTTGAAGGATCCCAGGGTGTCAGCTTAAACAACATTACTGGGGAGTTGGTTCCAGACCCTCACAATTCTCTGTGTAAAAAAGTGCCTCCTATCTTCTGTTCTGAATGCCCCTTTATCTATCTAATTTTGGTTACACGTAAATTGCTGTCTGGACATTCCATTAATACTCACATGCCTCACAGACCCGTTTTTGGATCAATGCAGTGGCCTGTTTCCTGTCTCTCAC
Source organism: Acipenser oxyrinchus oxyrinchus (assembly GCA_030684275.1). Taxonomy (NCBI): domain Eukaryota; kingdom Metazoa; phylum Chordata; class Actinopteri; order Acipenseriformes; family Acipenseridae; genus Acipenser; species Acipenser oxyrinchus. The sequence continues at coordinate 3,291,995 of CM060290.1, forward strand.
AGGGCAGAGAGCAGGGCCCTCTTCAGAGCTGATTTCAGCCTTCTCAGTACATCATTTTAGCCATTTTCATATCTGATTCTATCCCCACTTCAGAGCAGATTTCAGAAACTATTTCAGACACTATTTTAGAACCACCATTCAAAACATTTTCAGAGCATAACTTGCTTGTCTTTTGAATTAAACCCAACCCATCTTGATTGGATTGTTGAATTCATGGGTGTTGTTTAAAGTCATGCAACATGCCTAAACACTGGTTGGTTTCATCTCTGGGCCACTCCTTAGCCTTGCCCACAGCTCGTGATTGACAGTTCGACCAAAGTTTCTTTGTCATGTCAAGGGTGATTGACCGCTCTTCCCCCCTCTCCGGGTTCTTGAGGAGGGAAGAGACCTGCTTCTCCTCAATGTCCAGAATTTCCTGTTTGCAGAGATCTCAGTTTGTGATTACGCAAAGGAATTTTTACGATTCAGCTTCACAAATCTGCATCTGTCTCACTTTGACCAAAAGATGGGAGAAAAGAAAACATTAACTTGCAACTTTCTCAAACAAGTTTAAACGGTGCATATTAATTTCCAGCAACAACTTCATTTGACTGCACTGTCCGCTACACACAAGTGACTAATTTAGAGTGTGGGGTGGTATATAAGTTATAATTATTTTGTGCAGGTGTGTGTTCTTTTGCTTAAATTGTTATTATTATTTAAGATATTGTTTGTGTTTTGCTGTGTGAGTTATTTTGATTACTATACTGTTTTGAATATATGTGTGTATTGTTTATTTTTTGTTTACTTCACAAATTACTAATTGAGCACAATCAGACACATAACTTTCCTAGGATCCAGACTTAAACTGCCATTCAGAAGTGGATAAAGAATTGCTTGAGAAACAAGGGAAGTACCATTTTTTTTCACTGTTTTAGTTAATTACAAACATTGCTTATAAAATCTACTGAATATAGTTTGAGTACTGCGGAAGTAATTAGAAGATAAAAGATATTACAAGAATGTTTACAATCGCTGGTTTTGTGTGAAATTCTGATACCTGTTGTTTTATTTTCTTTTGCATAGGATCCTTGCTCCCCCACTAAGGTTGGAGGAGTACCGAAGAGGATTAGTTGCTATTTCCAGCGTCACTGGGATGGCAAGTGTACAAATAGAACAGGATTATAAATTGCAGCATGTGATGCAAGGTTCAGACTGTGGTAATTTCCACAACCCAGCTGGATTAACTGGACTTGGTTGTGGACATTTGTGGTGGGGTGCACCGCCCCAGTGCATATTTTGTGTGTATATATGTATTGGTGCACGAGATATAATTGGGTTATGTAGCACAAGTGTTGTAATATGTATTTAGGTACGGGGATTGCACAATCACTTTATGTGCAGAAAAAATTAGTATGTGAGCACGGGGAGTGCACAAATTAGTTCACGTACTGGGATTCAAGTGAATAATTAATTAGTAATTGAATCCCAGCACAGCCGTATATATATATAGGTGTACATTTCACTCACTCAGGGTTATGTGTTTGAGAGGGTAGAACGGGAGAGAGAAAGTAGGAGGTAAACTTTAAAAAGCTAAAAGTAAACAATTGCTACGCATGCTAGTTTAAACTAGCACGATACTTGTTTATATTAGTGTTTTGTTTGTCTATTTAATTTGGCCAATGCATCGTTTGTTTTGTTAAGTGTGTCCTGTTTTGCTCAGCCTTTTATTTTCTGTTTAATAATAAACCGGCGCACAGTGCAATTCATAATTCACTCACCACTCTGTGTGTTTCTGTTCCGGGTCTGACATCACCACCAGCCAGCCTGTCCACCTATGGTGTCAGAGCAGTGGGATAACAGCGCCTACAAGACGCAGGCCAGAGACAGTACTGCAGGGGAAGTTTATTTTTCTTTCTTTTTTTCTCAAGAGGGGGTGTTTTATCTAAAAGAAAAATAGAGAATGGAATCTGGGATGACGGTTGGGACGACTTCATCAAGAGCCACGCAGCGAAGTTGTGCCCTGGCTGTGGCACCCCCCATCTAGAACATAACAATTCTCAAATCATTATTTTTAAATCTCGGCATCCCCCTAGCACCAGAAAAGATGGGTCCTCTCACTTCCATCGGGTTTCTAAGTATCACCCTGGATTCTCAATCTTTTCAGCTTGATCCCTGGAAAAATAGATTGTATCATATCTATTATTTCCACTTTTCTTTCCGGTCCCTCTCCTACCAAACGTGATCTTCTGTCCCTGCTAGGCCATTTGAACTACGCCATGAGAATAATTCCTCAAGGAAGAGATTTCATCTCCTACCTTCTCCTGATTGATTCCCTTAATTCCCTCCTGTTGATTCCCTTAATGACGTCATATGCCACAAGAAACTCCCTGGTTCTGCAGACGCAAGAAACAGTTCTTCTCGGCATCGCTCCCCGTTCACTGCAAACGTACTGGTCATCCTGGAATTGCTTTAAAAAATGTCATATTGTATTCAACATTCTCAGTCAGTAGCATCATCCTTTATTATGTCCCTTAAAAATAGAGCTATAAGAGTTTCCTCTATCAAAGTTTCAATTTCCAGTATACAGTTTTTCCACAAACTCATTTTTGGTGCCTCCAGCTCTACACTCAGTAACTCACAAATTTCACTAATTCTGAAAGGGCTTCAACAATCAGAATCTCCCTCTCCCCAGGCTTGCCTACCTATCACCATCAACATACTCTCCCAGTGCATCTCATTCATCCGCTCAGGCTACTCCTCCCAGTTTTTAGATAAAACCTTATAAGCCCCTTTTTCTCCAAGCCTTCTTTGGGTTCATTAGGTGCTCAGAGTTTACTTCACATTGAAATAAATTCAACCCCCAGATTCACCCCTGTATCTCCGATCTATCAATCATCTCTTCTGATACCCTTTCCTTCCTGCTCAAAAGAAGTAAAACTGACCAGGAAGGAAACGGTTCCCTAATCTATTTGTTTAAACTCCTATGTTAACCCCTACGAACCCCTTCTCTTTTTTCTCCAACTCTGCCTTTCTCAGGGTGCATCACCCTCAGACCCACTCTTTCCCAAAAGAGTTGAGTTTTGTTGTCCTCTCCTGCGAGCCAACAATCCTTGTGGGTCTATTCCTTCAAGTGGGCTATCTTTTTCTACTTGCAGCATTGAGACCTACTTATTCTTTTGGGGGTCTCTGCCTTGTCCATACGGCCAGGCAGTGAGTCCTCAAGTTAAGTTATGCCAAACCAATGTTTATAATCAATGTTATTCTGTATTGTCAGTCCTTACATACTCTGCATTCTTTAATAAATAGTTTGTATCTAAAGCACGTGTGATTAGTGTTTGTCCTGAACTACTGAAATATTACTTACCATTGTCACGAGTCCCCTCGTGACATATTTGTCAGTGTGTATTTGTATGTTTGACTGTGTGTGTTAGTCACTGTGTGTTTATTTATCACTGTGTGTGTGTGTCAGTGTGTATTTGTGTGTCACTGTGTGTGTGTGGGTTTGTCACTGTGTGTCATTGTGTATTTGTGTCTCATTGTGTGTCAGTGTGCCTTTGTGTTTGACTGTGTGCATGTGTCGGTGTGTGTGTGACTGTGTATGTTTGGATATGTAAGTGCAGTGCTTAATTTGTGGCGGAGCTTGCCGGAGCTGAGGTATCTCTCAATTTGAGACTGTCCGCACTCCGGGACCTCTGAGCTCAGCTCCGGTATCTCTCAATTTGAGACTGTCCGCACTCCAGGACCTCTGAGCTCAGCTCCGGTACCTCTCAATTTGAGACTGTCCGCACTCCAGGACCTCTGAGCTCAGCTCCGGGACCTCTCAATTTGAGACTGTCTTCGCTCCGGGACCTCTGAGCTCAGCTCCGGTACCTCTCAATTTGAGACTGTCCGCGCTCCGGGACCTCTGAGCTCAGCTCTGGTACCTCTCAATTTGAGACTGTCCGCGCTCCAGGACCTCTAAGCACAGCTCCGGCTACTCCTCGTGACATGAAAAATTAAACATGCGCGTCTACAATTTAAAAATAATTTTAAAGGCGATCACTGTTTTATCTTGTTGACTCCTCGATTACATTTCCGCAAAAAAACATGATTTGCTCACTACAGTGTGTGAATATCTTCATAGCCCCGCCCATGTGTAATAGTCAACGTTGCATCGTGCCTTAACAACTGATTCAGGTCTCCCGGAGCTCCCTGCGTCATCACTGCTTGCCTCACCTTGTCTAATTGTGAAATGATTGCAACCCTAATTGTGAAATTGCAACCCTTTTTGTGTAATAATGGCCAATAGGCAGTCAAATATAATAGTCTTTTTTCAGTAAAACTAGCAGAACAATTTTTGATGGTGAACCCGTGTCGAAACAAACTAGAAACAAAGAAAGCCCTGTGCAGCAGGCAGGTGTGAGTTGTGCTACTGATGTGGTTGCAATTAATGACGATGCTCTGGCTAACAGCATGATTATGGAAAATGAGGAGCGGGATGCACCAGACGATTCATCAAGTGAAGAAGATAAGAATCCGGGTAACGAAACTCAAGTGCCGCCGACAGTTTGGACTACTGAACAATTTAAATTTCATCAAACCAGCCACCCATGGCTAATTATGGAGAAATCAAATCTCGGCTGCACGACTTGTCAAAAGGTAGGCTCACTGGGTCCAGAGAAAACGTCGGGCATGAAACTGGCTAAAGAGTGGGTAACATGCAGTTTGACCTCCTCTGCCCCAGATGTAAAAAAACAGCAAAGGGCACTCAGGAAAAAGGTTGTGGAACATGCTCGAACCGAGGCGCATTTAGTCTCATCTAGTATTTTGGAGAAAGTTAAAGGGGACACTTTTGTTCAGACCATCATCAATGCTCAATCTGAACAAATATCCACCACAGACCCGCTTATGGTTTTGAACATGAAATTAATTGTCAGGAATTGAATGGGGTTGACATGGGATGGATTTTGCATTCCAATGTTGCATGCTCAAACATTCAACAACCCATTACTAGTTTGAACAAAAAAAGGGCCTTGATCATGTACGTAAGGCTTCAGTTAGCTGAAATGGAGGCACCTGCAAATATTTTTGTTAATCTTGTTGAATTGGATGATCTAACTGCAGAGGGAATTGTCCATAGTTTATTGTCTGCACTACAGAGTGTGAATTTCACTGAAAACATTCTCGCCAAATGTCTAATTGGAGTAACCTGTGATGGTGTGTCGGTGATGTTTGTACGCAAGAGTGGAGTGGTGAACAGGCTGCAAGCCATTTTAGGATGGTAGACGCTGTGTGGAAAAGTTATTCTGCACTTCACAAACATTTCACCTCTGCAGCAGAGAATGACTCACAGGACAGTATGTCCCGTCAAAGCTACTCTGGCCTGGCCAGGCGCTTATCGTCACATGCCTTTGTTAACAATCTCGGCCTGCTTTGTGCGGCCTGCTTTGTGCGATGCTTTACAAGAATTGTTGGAACTGTCAACTGAGCTTCAAAAGAGGGACTGTACAATTATTGAAGCACATCGAGCAATCTTCAGGGAAGTGAGGGTGTTTGAGGCCATGGCAGAACAGCCTGGGAGATACACCCAACTGAGTTAGAGGGGAATAGAGGATATCGTTTTTGAGGGGGTGACTCTAAATGCAGGAAAACCAGGCGACAAGAAGCTTTGCCAGAGGCAGTTTTTTCGGAGTTTGGCGAGGAACATGGAAGATTGCATGTTGTCACAAGGAGGACGGGTGCCAGACAAAACAGGATACTGCAAGCTGATCCAGGAATTAAAGGTGCTTTACAAGCTAGCAAACCGAAGTGGAATCTCTTTGCCAGCGCTTCGGCATTGACTGTCCGCGTACGACTATATGGGCATACAGGCAGTTCAGGGAAAGTAATGGACAAGACCTCCAAAGTGAATTGAATGACCTGTTTGTGGCGGTCAACACTATTGCAATCTCTAGTACAGAGTGTGAGCGTGGCTTTTCTCAGATGAACCTAATTTGCATCTCAACCCATGCTGCCCTGCATGTCTCCACCATAGCATCACTGCTCTTTCTGAACCTTGTCGGCCCACCTCTGACAAAATTCAACCCCATCCCCAATGTGAGGTCCTGGATTGCTAAAGGACACAAAAGTGCTACTGACACAGAGCAAATCCAGAAAGAGGGAGGAGAGGCAAGAGGACATGACTGTGTGTGACAGAAATATAATGAGTTCTGGTGATAAATCTTCCTCCCGACCTGTGAGGGCGCTAAAGAATGGGAGGAGAAGTATCTGGAAGGGCTGGCCTGACAGTTCGTTTCCGGGACCGGGAAGTGGGTCAGCCTGGAAAGAAGCGAGACTCTGTTGTAAGACCGTTTTGACTTGAAAGGTAAACGAGGGGCAGCTGCAAGTAATAAGCTGCAACCGTTTACCTAGATATCATGCGGGATTACATATAGGGGCCAGGGTAACGCTGATCTTTTACTTCATTTGGGTAAAGCTCGGTGGAGAGAAGGACTGAGAGAGGAGCTCTCAGAGTTAAAATAAAAGACGGGTTACGTGTTTTGTGTTGTGTTTGTCTGTGTTGTAATTGTTCGTGTTTTGCTTCACCAGACAGTTAAAGCACACCTCCGGAGCTGTCGCCGAGGGTCAGCACAAATCCGGAGCACCACTGCACTACCGTCACAACATACCTGTGTTTGCACTCAGCACCAGCACGACTGCACTCACCCAGGACTGGTGACCGTGTGTTTGCTTTTGTTCGGGACTGTGCCCAATTTTGTTTTCCTCGCGCTCTACACATTGTTGTGTATAGCCGGAGATTTATTATTTTACGGTCACCAGACCGGGATTAAAATAAAGCACCTTCCCCACTGGATACCGTCGTCAGTCTGTCACTCCTGCATCGCATCACTGCTACACCTGTTCCCCTTCACTAGCCACTTTGCCACAAGTGGTGTCAGATCCGGGATCATGGACCGCAACGCGCTGGCGGAGCTGCTGCAGGCGTTGGAGAGCAGACGCTACGCAGAGGAGAGAAGGAGGGAGGAGCGCTACACGGCGCTCATTGAACGGGTAGGGCTGGCCGTTGCCGCAGCGACGGCCCCTACCACAACACCGTAGATGTTGCCCCCGAAGGCACGGGCGATGAAGATGTCGGCGGAGGATGACCCGGAGGCGTATTTGGTGGCGTTCGAGCGGCTGGCCACCGCGGCGGCTTGGCCGCGGGAGTTCTGGGCCAGCCAATTGGGACCCTGCCTGATCGGGGAGGCTCAGGCAGCCTACCAAGCTATGAGTGACCATCACACCACCGATTACAACCTGGTCAAACAGGCTATCCTCTGCCGCCTGAATATAACTACGGAGACCCACTGGGCGCGGTTTAGGGAGTACAGGAGAGCCCAGGAGACACGCCCAAGGGTGGTGGCAGAGCGGTTGTGCGACCACATGGTGCATTGGCTGACCCCCGGGAAGAAGACCGCCCAAACAGATGGGGGAAGCCATTGTGGTAGAGCAATTCTGCCATGTGGTCAGCGCCGAAACCCAGGCGTGGATACGGCGCCACAACCCTGACACCCTGGAGGAGGCGGTCAAGTTGGCAGAAGACTTCGAGGACTCCCTGACTTCTGCCCGGGTCGGGATCCTGTCGGCCCCTGCCCTTCGGAGCAGTCGACCTCTCCCTCCCTCTCCTCCAACACCACCACCACCACCCTTGTTCCCGGGACCCAGACCTCCGAGACAGATTTATACCCTATGCCCCCTCTGTCCCTCCTATCTGTTTTAGGTGCCACCAGCCGGGACATCTGGCCAGGTCATGCCCCGCTGCCATGGAGTGTGACGTGGCCGCGTGCAATTGGGCACCTGAAACTGGTAAGTGTGGGGAAAATGGTCGGGAGGGGCCTTGTTTGATTAATGTTGTTTTAGGGAATGTGAAAACCCACGCATTAGTGGACACGGGGTGTGAGCAAACCTTGATTAGGACAGCTCTCCTGGGCGGTGTGTCGTGGCGGCCACGAGGTCAGGTGGCCATCTCTTGTATCCATGGAGACACGGCGGCATACCCCACATTAAAAGTATATTTATCGGTAGTACCGATAAAACGTCACCTTGTAGTCGGGGTGGCGGAAAGGTTGCCACACCCAGTTATTCTGGGCCGAGACTGGCCAAAATTCAAAGAATTGATGCAAAAAATGGCAGTCTCAGCCACACACGTAAACGTGGCAGGGAAAAAAAAAGAGGAACGGATTGGTGATGTGTTTCCTTTTCACACTGAAATGTTTTCCCCTCTTTTCCGTCCTAGAAAAACAAATAAGGAGAGACGGACCGCGAAATGGGAGGGAGCGTTTTTGAGACAAGGCTTGGGTCTGGTGGGAGAGTGCTGCAATGGTAACAAACATCAGTCGAAGGGAGTGGGAACGCAGTGTGACCGAGAGAGCGAGGTTACTGGGCCGACTAGGGCAGAGGTTATTCCAGCCCCTCTCAATGTACCGGACCCGTGGTACTCAAGCGCGGACCTAGTGTGGGGCCAACATAACGACCCATCACTGGTCCACGCTTGGGGGCAGGTCCGGTCCATTGAAGGTAAGGATGTTGGGGCAATTATTGTATAGGGTAAACCTAGCTGCGGGCACAGGACAGCCTGTAACACAATTGTTGGTTCCCCCGTCTTGTCGGACCGAGGTCATGAGGCTGCCGCATGATATCCCTTTTGCGGGGCACCTCGGAGCCGAGAAGACGAGGGAACGGATATTGGCTCGATTCTATTGGCTCGGTCTTCATACTGATGTGTCGAGATATGTAGCCACATGCCCAGACTGCCAGCGAGTAGCGCCGGTCGAAAAGCGCCCGCCCCTTTGGTCCCACTGCCGATTATTTCCACTCCTTTCGAACGCATTGCAATGGACATAGTGGGCCCTTTGCTACCTTCTGACTCCGGGTATACGCATATATTAGTGGTGGTGGATTATGCAACAAGATTCCCGGAGGCAGTTCCATTGAGGTCCACTAGTGCCGCTGCAATAGCCACCTAAAGACAACCTCAGATCGGCTCAGCACCGACAGCAGCAGCATTACAACAAAAATGCACGGATTCAAACCTTTCGACCAGGGGACAAGGTAATGCTGCTACTTCCCTCATCAGAATCAAAACTGTGTGCTAAATGGCAGGGGCCGTATGAGGTGATTCGGGCTATAGGGAAAGTAAATTATGAAATTAGACAGCCCGATCGCTGGAATGAACGTGAAATTTACCATGTTAATTTGTTAAAGCCCTGGCAGGCAAGGGAGGTCTTATTTATAGCCCCAGGCAATAAGGAGGATGATTTAGGCCCCTGTCCAGAGACCCCGAGCACAAGGGCGATTTCAATGGGGGAACAATTGGCTCCGGATCAGCAAAGAGAGCTGCGTAAGCTTATTGAGGAGTTCAGCGATGTTTTTTCTGACGTGCCCGGCAGAACAAACTTAGTTGAATATGACATTATCTCTCCACCAGGTGTCACAGTGTGAGAGAGACCGTACCGGATTCCGGAAAGTCGACGAAGTGGCGTTCGCAAAGAGGTATGGGATATGCTCGAGCTTGGGGTGATTGAACCTTTCAGGAGCGAGTGGTGCAGTCCAATTGTCATAGTGGCTAAGAAAGACGGCACCAACCGCTTCTGCGTGGACTTCAGGAAGGTAAACGCTATTGCTAAGTTCGATGCGTATCCCATGCCTCGGGTCGACGAACTTTTAGACAGACTGGGAAAAGCGAGGTTTATTTCCACTCTGGACCTGACGAAAGGATACTGGCAAATCCCTTTAACCCGCAGCTCCAGAGAGAAAAACGCATTTTCAACACCAGAACGGCTGTTCCACTTTAAAACCATGCCATTTGGGCTACATGGTGCGCCCTCTGCCTTTCAGAGACTGATGGACCAGGTTTTATGCCCACATCATGAATATGCAGCAGCGTATATTGATGACGTGGTGATTTACAGCTCCACCTGGCAAGAGCATTTGGCTAGGGTTGCAGCCGTTCTTCAGTCTCTAAGGGCAGCCCGGCTGACAGCTAACTTGAGGAAATGTGCGTTTGCAAAAAAAGAGACTCAATATTTGGGATTCTTAATGGGAAATGGAAGGGTGAGACCTGTGGTCACCAAAATCCAGGCTTTGGTTGATGCAGCGATCCCCAAAACCAAGACTCAGGTGAGGTCACTACTGGGCTTAGCTGGTTATTACCGCCGTTTCATCCCCGAGTATGCCACAGTGGTTAATTGACCCATTAGTTGACCTCACCAAAAAGAGTGCTCCAAATTTAATTAAATGGTCAGCTGAGTGTTAGGGAGCGTTTGATACGATTAAGCGTAGACTTTGCCAGGCCCCCACTCTTATTACTCCAGATTTCACCAAGAGATTCATCCTCCACACCGACGCATCGGATGTAGGTTTGGGTGCAGTCTTGTCCCAAAAAGTAGCTGGAGTAGAACACCCGATAGTGTACCTATGCAAAAAAATGTTACCTCGGGAACCCAACTACACCAGTAGTCGAAAAGAGTGTTTGGCCATTAAATGGGCTATTCACTCTTTACGATACTACCTACTGGGACACTCATTTGATCTGGTCACAGACCACGCCCCACTCAAGTGGTTAAGCACAATGAAGGACAGCAATGCCCGGAGATAACTCGGTGGTATCTGGCATTGTAGCCCTTCATGTACCATATGGTACACCGTGCGGGAAAAGACCACCAAAATGCGGATTATTTTTCCCGGGAGGGGGGAGTAATGGGAAAGGTAGATTTAGCCGAGTGTTCCTTCGGCTCCACTCTGAGCGGTGGGATATGTGACAGAAATATAATGAGTTCTGGTGATAAATCTTCCTCCCGACCTGTGAGGGCGTTAAAGAACGGGAGGAGAAGTATCTGGAAGGGCTGGCCTGACAGTTTGTTTCCGGGACCGGGAATTGGGTCAGCCTGGAAAGAAGCGAGACTCTGTTGTAAGACCGTTTTGACTTGAAAGGTAAACGAGGGGCAGCTGCAAGTAATAAGCCAGCTGCAACCGTTTACCTAGATATTATGCGGGATTACATATAGGGGCCAGGGTAACGCTGATCTTTTCCTTCATTTGGGTAAAGCTCAGTGGAGAGAAGGACTGAGAGAGGAGCTCTCAGAGTTAAAATAAAAGACGGGTTACGTGTTTTGTGTTGTGTTTGTCTGTGTTGTAATTGTTCGTGTTTTGCTTCACCAGACAGTTAAAGCACACCTCCGGAGCTGTCGCTGAGGGTCAGCACAAATCCGGAGCACCGCTGCACTACCGTCACAACATACCTGTGTTTGCACTCAGCACCAGCACGACTGCACTCACCCAGGACTGGTGACCGTGTGTTCGTTTTTGTTCGGGACTGTGCCCTGTGTGTTATCCCCGCGCTTTACACATTGTTGTGTATAGCCGGGGATTTATTATTTTACGGTCGCCAGACCGGGATTATAAATAAAGCACCTTCCCCACTGGATACCGTCGTCAGTCTGTCACTCCTGCATCGCATCACTGCTACACCTGTTCCCCTTCACTAGCCACTTTGCCACACTGTGTTATGGACTTTTCTGGAGGAATAGACCCAGTAAGCCCACTACATTTTCCTGTGATTTGCACACCTGCTCATACCTTTTTATAACCAAAAATGTGTTTAAATCATGGTTTTATGAAAATAATGATGGAAATAATGAATAAGACGAGAATTTTATCTTTAAAATGATATATTTTTGTCAATATTGGTTACTCATGGGCTATGTACAATATAGTGGGAGATCATACAGTAAGATTCTGAAACCCCACGGACCGAACGACGGGTCCATCAGAGTGGAAATGTTTCAAAAATACAGTAGGCCTATAGATATGATTATGGTATTTGAAGTTACTAATTTAAAAGAAATGTTTTTTTTTTTTTTTAATGTTACCTTGTTAGCATGTTATCTACAGTGGTAGCTTGAAAATGTGTTGAAAGTGCGTTACATTGATAAGCGTTATGCGCATGTCGTTACACTTAAGAGCTCCGGTACCTTCGCTCCCCCTCGTACATCCGCTCTCTCCTGTTCACATTGAGCTCCGGCACCTCGTGATTTACAAATTAAGCACTGTGTAAGTGTGTTTGACTGTCTGTCTCTCTGTGCGTCAGTGTCTGTGTATTGATGCATGCATGTTTGTGTCTGTATATAGTAGTGTGCAAATTTATTAGAACATCCCATTGCTTTTGTTTTAATTTGTTGTGCAGATGAAATCAAACCACAAAAAATCTTGGAAAATTGTCAAAATAAGCATTTGTCTCATTTAATGATGACTTTAACAGGCCACACATGCAATTCATTTAAAATAGTAAGAGAAAAGGAACACATAGCCGCCACACATGGTAAAATGCATGAGACTTTTTAGAAGTTGTTTAAGATGTCTAATTAAAGCACAAAGTAATCAAACATTTTCACACATGAGTGCCAGTTGTTTCTATATCACTGACCGGAAATTGAAATTCTCACACCCAGAGGTTCTCATACAGATAGATATACAAAGGATATCAATTACAAATCTTGAGGTGTTCTAATACATGTGCGCACTACTGTATGTGTGACTGTGTGTGTGTGTGTGTGTGTGTGTGTGTGTGTAGGTTGTTAGGTCTCTCTCATAGTGTAGGAGTTTTATCTCCACAGTGAACTACTGCATTAGTAAGACCTCACCTAGAATATTGTGTTCAGTTCTGGTCACCTTGTTACAAAAAGGATATTGCTGCTCTAGAAAGAGTGTAAAGAAGAGTAACCAGAATTATCCCGGCATGTCGTATGCAGACAGGCTAAAAGAATTGAATCTATTCAGTCTTGAACAAAGAAGACTATGCAGCGATCTGATTCAAGCATTCAAAATCCTAAAAGGTATACAAAGAAAAAGAAACAAGGACCAGGGGTCACAAATGGAGATTAGATAAAGGGACATTCAGAACAGAAAATAGGAGGCAGATGGGCTGAATGGCCTTCTCTTGTTTGTAAACTTTTAACATAAGAAAGTTTACAAACGAGAGGAGGCCATTCAGCCCATCTTGCTCGTTTGGTTGTTAGTAGCTTATTGGTCCCAGAATCTCATCAAGCAGCTTCTTGAAGGATCCCAGGGTGTCGGCTTCAACAACATTACTGGGGAGTTGGTTCCAGACCCTCACAATTCTATGTGTAAAAAAGTGCCTTCTATTTTCTGTTCTGAATGCCCCTTTATCTAATCTCCATTTATGACCCCTGGTCCTTTTTTCTTTTTTCAGGTCAAAAAAGTCCCCTGGGTCGACATTGTCTATACCTTTTAGGATTTTGAATGCTTGAATCAGATCACCGCGTAGTCTTCTTTGTTCAAGACTGAATAGATTCAATTCTTTTAGCCTGTCTGCATACGACATGCCTTTTAAACTCGGGATAATTCTGGTTGCTCTTCTTTGCACTCTTTCTAGAGCAGCAATATCCTTTTTGTAACAAGGTGACCAGAACTGAACACAATATTCTAGGTGAGGTCTTACTAATGCATTGTAAAGTTTTAACATTACTTCCCCTGATTTAAATTCAACACTTCTCACAATATATCCGAGCATCTGGTTAGCCTTTTTTATAGCTTCCCCACATTGTCTAGATGAAGACATTTCTGAGTCAACATAAACTCCTAGGTATTTTTCATAGATCCCTTCTTCAATTTCAGTATCTCCCATATATTTATAATAAATTTTTATTGCCTGCGTGCAATACTTTACACTTTTCTCTATTAAATGTCATTTGCCATGTGTCTGCCCAGTTCTGAATGCTGTCTAGATCATTTTGAATGACCTTTGCTGCTGCAGCAGTGTTTGCCACTCCTCCTATTTTTGTGTCGTCTGCAAATTTAACAAGTTTGCTTACTATACCAGAATCTAAATCATTAATGTAGATTAGGAATAGCAGAGGACCAAATACTGATCTCTGTGGTACACCACTGGTTACCTCGCTCCATTTTGAGGTTTCTCCTCTAATCAGTACTTTCTGTTTTCTACATGTTAACCACTCCCTAATCCATGTGCATGCATTTCCTTGAATCCCTACTGCGTTCAGTTTGAGAATTAATCTTTTATGCGGGACTTTGTCAAAAGCTTTCTGGAAATCTAAATAAACCATGTCGTATGCTTTGCAATTATATTCTTATGTTCTTATGCTTCAAGCCAAGCACAGCGCAAAATGAACCAGCAAACACTCAATATGATCTCTCTATCCATCTATCTGTCTTTTGATACTGCAGCTTTAAATCCATGGTGCTAACATAATAATTCCACAAAATCTTACCTAATATATATATTGCCATCATTTCGTAGGTCTCAGACCTTCCTATATGATAAAAGCATACATTGTGGAAAAGGTGAATTTGATGTTTTTTAAGCTTTTAGTGAAGATGTGACAGGGGCAGGCTCTTCACAACCCCTTGTGATATTTATCTTACGCTCCTTGCAGATACTTCAGTGCTATACTTTGAGAGGCACATGAAGGAATAAACATTAAAAGGAAAAGCAGTGACTGGTACTCAAGCGTGAGCCGATGTGTCGAGCTTCTGGGAGTTTGAGTTCTTTCAAAGAAAATAAACAGCAAACATTTTGAGTGTTTCCTTTTTTAAAGAAAAATTAGCCTGGAGGAATAGATATAAAAAATTTGCTCAGGAAGAGTCGTTAAAAAAAAAAAACGTTCAGAATTGTTTTTCCTACAAGGACTCAAACTCCCAGAAAGCAACTCTCCTGTGTCAGTTCCTTCAACAGGAAGTGTAGCATGGAAAAGAGTTCTTACAAATGCTAGGAAAAATCAAACACATGTTTAACATAATGGGTGCCTCTTTCATATAGGAAAATATGAGATCTAAGTGATAGTAATACATACTATATCAGATTTACTGGTATTATTTTGTCAGCTTTAAGTACTTTAATACCGAGACCTTTGTTTCTAAATGTTCAAAGTGGTTGTAGCATTGACCTGAAATGTGCAGTTTTGAAAGAAAGCTTTTAAAACATGATATCTGGTGCAACACTAGGTTAGCCAATCTGTCTGGAGTCTTACACTTCCTGTCACCTGGAGAGGGAAATTGTCCCCTTTATTCCTGTCAGTAACCAACCAGCTGCTTCCCCGAATGACTGACATGCTTTCCAGCCTGTAAAAGGCTCGATACTGAAGGCACTCTTGAGGTGACCTAGGAAGTGCAACAGACTTCCTAGATGACTATGTTGCAGTATTATAGTGATAATGGCATTTCTATAGCATGTTCCTCGTCCCTCATTCAAATAATGTCTCTATTGAATCAGGGGTTCCGTTATTACCTCATAACTAGGGCCTTGTGTTTTACACAACTTGTCTTTTAACCTGTAATTTAGTCCTACAGCCACAAGATGTCAATATAGCCATAGGCGGCGCGTATAAGAGGCTTGGGGACGCTAAGCCTCCCCAAAATAAATTGCCCAAACCCTCACAAGAAATTGTTCAGACCAACATAAAACATATTTGTGAGAGAAGAAAATCTATCTTTTTCCCCCCACAAGCACGCAAAGCAGGTCTAACAAACATATTTCTCGTTTTCCTACTGCGCAACCGCCAGACCGCTAGGGCAGCTGGGATATCAAAATCAACACTGTAGTATAGATACAGGATTTAGTTGCATTTCAATGTCATTGAAGGAGACATTGCTTGGCTGGTTTAACGTCAATTCTTCCCGCCGATCTGAGGCCCCCGTATCGCTGCAGGAGGCAGCCGACGAAAACTCTGAATCCTTTTCAATCATTCCCTTGCCTGGAACATCCTCTTCACAAGTTCTAAATTTATTCGAATTGCTGAAACTGCTTGATCTGAATCTGATTTTACAGAACTTGTGGCAAAATATTTTCGTAGCATAATGTCTGTTTTGACGCACCATCATTTTGTGAGAATTTGATTTGAGAAATTGAGAATTTGCTCCACAAATTTCATACAGCGCCTACTGCTCTCTGTACTCCTAACTCCATCACATCTGGGCTGCAAGAGCAGCTGCTAAATAGTCAAATGCGCTCATTGAGACCCTCGTTACCATAATTATGGATAATTTTTTGAGCATGTTGAATAATTTGCATTGCTCTTAAGCTTGCATAGGGCGCAGTGCAAAATAATTGCCGGGCCGCGATGCAATTTGAATTTGGCATCTACAACTATTTGCATGCCGCCTACACTTACATTTACCCCCAGTTGCGGTAGGTCCAGGGAAACAAAAATATTCAGAATGTAGTGTAAATCGGCTGATAGTCTTTAAAAATACACTACAAAACAAAAACAATTCTAATAGTTCTGATACAATTCTTAAATTGGTGACGAATAAAAAATAAGTGAGCATTTGTACGATTCGTAATTTAATTGGATGCAGAGCTCCAGGAAAAAGACGGGGGAGGGTGTGCTTTACTATACAGGCAATCTGGCAGCATTGATCAAGGGGGTGTAGCCTAAAAATGCATTACCTATTAAATGTTACCTCAAGTTCAATGTACAAATAGAACAGGAATTTGTATCATTTGTTTGACAATGTCGACCCAGGGGTGAAAAAGGACCAGGGGTCGTGAAAAAGGACCAGGGTCGTGAAAAGGACCAGGTGTCACAAATGGAGATTAGATAAAGTGGAATTCAGAAAGGATAATAGGAGGCACTTTATTACACAGAGAATTGTGAGGGTCTGGAACCAACTCCCCAGTAATGTTATTGAAGCTGACACCCTGGGATCCTTCAAGAAGCTGCTTGATGAGATTCAGGGATCATTAAGTTACTAACAACCAAACGAGCAAGATGGGCCAAATAGCTTCCTCTCATTTGTAAGCTTTCTTATGTTCTTATGTTCTTATTCAATATTTTAATTGGCGTTTCATGTACTTTAAGATTTGGGACTACACCACTGTTTAGGACTGGATTGCAGGTTAGTCATGTTGTTCTAATTCTCCTATGGATTTCACAGGGCCCTACTCATAACACACTACAGCAGTGCCATTATCCCTTAAATAAAGTATTATTCAAAATAAGAAGAGATATATTTTTATTATAGGGCAGAATACAGTTGAGCTACACAGTTATTTCTGCTTAACAATTCTATACAAAAACTAAATTGGCTAAAATCAAGACTTTGTTAAAATAGATGACTATATGCTTCTTTAAAATCCAGTTTCTTACCTCTTATTAGGACTAGCAACATTACCACTGGTACCCTTTTAAAATGAGTGTTAATTAAGGTCTCTTTCAAATCCATTCTTTTACTTCTTAGGAGCAGCGTTATCTCTTAACATTATCAAGGTTTCAAAATCTGCTAACCCAGGTTTTAAAATTAATTTCTCACCTCTTATTAGCAGTAGCAACCAAGGCTTCTTAAAACCCACGCTTTAGATTCAATCATACTATGGGTGCTAAAGCAATGGTACCTGGATGTTAAGCTATATTTTCACATCCGAAATTAACTTTTTAATAAAACAAAAAGTGAAGAACCCCTCAAGAAAAAAGGGGGCCAGAAATAATGTTTCCAGTTGTATTTTCAAATAATAATAATAATAATAATAATAATTTCATAAAAAATCAAGATTTCTGCACACAGAAACACATATTCCTTATTCAATCTAGTGATCTTAGAATTACTAAAAATAACATCAGGTTTCTATAATTACAACTTCATCAAAAGTCCATTATCATTTTGCTGCAAATTGTTTTGTTAGTATACCTAGTACGAGAGACAGACAGACAGACAGACAGACTGATAGTGGCTAGCATATCTATCCTGTTCCCAGTGCATTGTGAAGTGTCTGGTAATGCTGTGGTCTGCTCATGATTCTGCAAACCAGGGTGTCTTCAGGGTAATTCTCTGTCTGGGGTTACAATGTGGATAATTCACATATTTTAAACATCTATTGAATTCATTAAAATGTCATATATTGGTAGTAAGTTTACAAAATGTTCCCCAGTAAGCTGTCAGTTTACATTTTAGTGCTGGAGTGTGTATTCGTCAATTCAAATATTAGTGGTCAGTTCACATATTACTGCTGGCTTGTGTACCGGTCCATTCACAATAAGATCTTATATTAATGGTCAGTTGACAAAATAATGCTATATTGTTTAGTGGTCAGTTCACATATTAATGATGAATTGTTTAGTGGTCAGTTCACATATTAATGATGAATTGTTTAGTGGTCAGTTCACATATTAATGATGAATTGTGTAGTGGTCAGTTCACAATAAGTTATTATATTAGTGGTCAGTTTACATATTAATGCTGGAGTTTGTGGTGGTCAGTCACATGTTAGTGGTGGAGTGTGTGGTGTTCAAGGTATTCTCGGATCTCCCAGAGACCAGGGCGCAGCTCACATCCCCCACTGAGCGCTTGGGTCTGGGCCTGGGGCAGTGGATGACCTCCCTGTAGGCCCGTCGGAAGTTCTCAGACAGGAAGGCATAGATGAAGGGGTTGAAGCAGGAGTTAGCGTAGGCCAGGCAGTGTGCAGAGATGCGCAAGGCGAAGGAGGCGTCTGTCAGGGGGAAATAACCGAAGTCTGCCCACATGGAGACCACGTGGTGGGGGAGCCAGCAGAAAGAAAACAGGGCCACCACCGCCAGCACTGTCTGAGTGGTCTGAAGAAATAACAAGAGAATTGATTTGCTGTGGTTAAACAAGGCAGTAGCCAAACCGGTGTCTGCTTGACTTTCTTAATTTCTTCCAGTTTTTACTTGTGTTTCTGACCAAGTGAAGTACTGGATGAATGATCTATCAAGATCCATCAACAAGATCAAACAAACAAACAAACAAACAAACAAACAAACAAACAAACAAACAAACAAACAAACAAACAAACAGGAGAGAAACAGATACTTATACACATTACCCTGATGAAGGCATTAGAGCTGAAACGCTAGTTTATTCTAGTTTCATTAACAGTGCAGAGTGTTTGAAGTTCTGGATGAACGACTTATAATATCACAAGATCCACTTAACAAACAGAAGAAGAAACAGATACTTCCAATACCTCTCACACACACATTACACTGATGAAGGTATTAGCTGTTTGTCTGCTTGAGTATATTTTGTTCAAGTAACTTGTGACTGGAATGGATTACAAAAAAGTAACTTCCCCCAACACAGAATAGAGTATACACAATGTCGCAATGTTTTATATTCCATTTTTAAACTTTCTTATTCTATGTCAATCATTTAAATCATATGTCAAATTATTTCCATTATTTGTTATTGTTGTTATTGTTATTGTTTTTTGTTATTATTGTTACGTACTTTGTTGTACTCTATCATAAATTGTGTTTTTGAAAAATGATAATAAAAATAATTAAAACAGAATGCCACAGAATGATTACAGCTTTCTTATGTTGAATAATAATAATGTTGTGTTCGCGCTGGAACGAAAAGGGATTGTATTAATGAACAGTACTGTTATCAGGGCAATGCTTCCTGTTTAGTATTGTCTAAAAATAAATAATGTACCTTTCGTTTTGAGCGCTCCGATTTCTTGGACATGACCCGAATGTTCTTGTGAAGATGATTCAGAACCTGAAGCAAAAAAAGAGAACATTTTTACAAGTGTACATCTGTGCATACAAAATCAGAGAAATTAGTATAATTAAATACAAAGAACTATAAATAAAAAGCACAGCATTCCTGTAGGCATTATTTGTAACACTGGTGAGGTTAAAACAATGTGGCATTGAAATGCTTTCTACTGGACATCACCTGTAATGGAACTTTACTGAGAGAATCATAGAATACAGCTGTGTACCAAATGTAAAGACCCTATTGTTATCTGAATTGCAAGTATGGGTCTCATGCCGATACAGTATTATTAACTTATAACCTTGCAAAAAAGAATGGTTTACTGAGGTTTAACAAAGTTATATAAGAAAACTTGAAACCTACCAATTGACAGTAACTCATATTGGGTAACATTTAAATTAAAAACGATCTGTACTTTAATAAATGAATGCTTACTTGAACATAGCAACATGATATCAGAATCAATGGCAGCAGGTATCCTAGAACGAGAATGGCAGCTGTGTAGGTCTGTTTCTGTGCCTGGTCTTCCCACAGATACCAGCAGAATGTGCTATTGGGAGCCTCGTAATATCCAGTAACATAGGTCTGATGGTGGGCTACTGGAGCGGCCACAGATAGTGACAAAGCCCAGACTACCCCCATTCCCCACATGGCATTCCTCCTGCTGCGAAACCCAGCGGAGATCTTGGCATGGTGCACAACTGCAATGTAGCGGTCAATAGACATGGCAGCCAGGGTGAAGATGCTAACGAGCATGGTGACGGTGACAAAATAATGCACAAACTTGCAAAGCAGCGGCCCAAAGATCCACTGCGGGAGGGAGTATATGGTTGCTTGGAATGGGACGCAGAGCAGGAGGAAAGCCAGGTCTGCAACGCTTAAGTTCAGAATCAGGACGTTGGTGGTGGAGCCGCTCTTGCCTCTTTTGTTAAGAATCAGGACTGCAATGACCAGAGTGTTTCCGACCACGCCAAAAACAAACACCAAGAAGAATATCAGAGGGACGATGAGGACTTGCGGGCCCTCGGGCCAGGTCGGATCTGCGCTCCACGTCCCCAGAAGCTGAATGCTGGTATTGTTGAAATGCTGAAAAGTTGGAAGGAGGCTTGAATTTAAATGTAGGTTGGTGTCGTTCAGCAAGGAATGATTTGCAAAATCCAGATACTGGCTGCCAGTATCGTCTGGCGTTGAAGAACTGTTCATCCAAAGAGGGTCGATCACTCTGATTGGAATGAACAAATCCATATTGTACAAAACCTTTCCTTAAACTCTGTCTGAAAGTATTCTTGGATTTTCATCCGCTACAAAACAAACAAAGAAACAGATCTATCTATATATATATATATATATATATATATATATATATATATATATATATATATATATATATATATATATATATATATATATATGGGTAACACTTTCCATTAAGTGTGTCTCTTATTACTGTGTATTAATATTAAGTCCATAAAAAGAATAAAATCTTTGGACAATTTGACATATGCTTCATTCTCTCTCCTGACCTTTTATGGTATTTGAGTCACTCTTTTTGCTGTTATTCTCATTTTGTGTTTTGGTGCTTTGGCTATGAGTAAGGCTGCATTTGTTTCAAGGTTATCACAGATTTAACGATTTCCGGGAAATGTACCCATTGCCGTGTAATATGTTGTTCCCAGAAGAAATTCCCATTACTGAAAGAATATATTTTGTATCACTTAAAAATAAATACAGCAAACGTTGCCTATTGACGCACTATCTGCATTTTGGAAGCTGGCAGACGGTTTAGTTTACTTCAGGTAACGTATAGAGATACCTCCAAAATATCTAATGTTTACTTATTTACATGTATATATTTTCCAAGTTA
Organism: Acipenser oxyrinchus oxyrinchus; assembly: GCA_030684275.1. Lineage (NCBI taxonomy): Eukaryota > Metazoa > Chordata > Actinopteri > Acipenseriformes > Acipenseridae > Acipenser > Acipenser oxyrinchus. The sequence continues at coordinate 3,313,353 of CM060290.1, forward strand.
TATACAAAGGCCACATTTCGCACGATTACAGCTACAATTATTACAGGTATTTCAGATAACAATAAGAAACCGCAAAAATGATCCACTAAGACATTTCTTATAAATGAAACGTTTCATTAAGTTTCAACATAAACGTTTAAATTAAATATTCTGATAATTAGTTACACACACACACACGCACGCACACACAACACACGTCCAATTTTAAGTCACTGCTAATATATTTCACATAGATAAATACAACAACAACAAAAAATAGTATAACTATAAATATATTTTAAGACGTTTGAGACCGTTTTCCAAATGCTTGGTCGATCCAACGTCTTATATTCAAAGTTTTTCCGTACTGAAGTCTATACGAAATAAATAAATACATACATAGCCTACATGAATGAATAAATAAATAAATAAATAAATAAATAAATAAATCATGTTACCTGGTCTTAAAAATGCTTAAAGTTGTCCCTCTAGCAAGTCTTTGTCAACTATTTTCCTTAAGCTATTTTGTTCCAGAGCATCAATGTAAAGTCCAACGCGTGTAGCTACAGTATACACTATAAATATGACTGACGGATTAGCCTACTCCCTCTCGTGCTCCATGTAACTCAGCATTTAATGTCACCTCTGTCTGTCTCGGTATCTCATTCTCTCTTTCTCCTCCCAATCATCCTCCCCGTCTCTCCCTTTCTTTCTTCTCCGTCCAATTGTCATTATCTAACTTATTGCGTATGGATCTACTTACCTGTGATATTTGTATATACTCCGTGCCAAACAAACGACCATCTATCTATTTTTTCTGTCTCTCTGTCTATCGGTCTATCAATCTGTGTTTATATCTGTCTCTCTTAGCCACTATACCTGTTTCTGCTATATATATTTTGTGTCTATTTACTGGCCACTATGAGAACCTGCACCAAATATCGGGTCGGGTCACCGTTTGTCGTGATCACAGCTTGACATGGCACAGACTCCACAAGGTGTTGGAAGGTGTCTCGAGGGATCCATTCACTCACTAATATTTAGACAGGCAGAGGATGGGGATGACGAATCGTTCAAACAGTTGGATTGAGATCCGGGGGATGGCCGTGGAAGAAGTCTCTGTCATGCTCCTCAAACCAGTTCTGCTGGACGGGTGCATTATCGTACTGAAAGCCAGGGGTCAGCATTGTTAGGGGGTCCGCAGCGATGCTTAAACTATTCATTCATCCTCCCAGAGTAATCAAGGGTCCCCGGGTATACCAGGAGAACATGCCCCACACCAGGGCAACGCCAAACCCAATCACGGAGACAGACGGGTCCTAATAAAGTGGCCAGAGAGTGTAGCCAATATTAATACAACTCCGTGATGATTTGAGTTAAATAAATAAACAAATACATCATATACTATAATATACTATAGCCTGATATTACATTTTGCAGCAGGCCTTTCTGAAAAGGATGTCAGCGCCTCGTAATGCTTTTGTACATCACAAAACGCGTTAGTGTTGGTCTACAGAACAACATTTTTAAAGGCGTGAAGGAAGAAAGGTTCAGAGTCCTTTTCAGTGTGACGTATGTTCTAATACCATCGAGGCTCCTGAAAGCACGAACGTGTCCAGTAACTGTGTATGTAGCTGTATTGCTGGATAATCCTCAGGCGTCAATTCAAATGTGTTTATTCTTGAGCAGAAATAATCGAGACGGTTCACTAGGCTTTAAGAATTGGCCGTGGTAACGGAACAGCACGAGTGGGTTCAAATGAAACTCTGGCCTACCAAAACAACAAATAAAACGTGTATTTGTTTATGCTTCGAGTTACCAGCTTTCCTTTTTTTCCTCTTCAGTTCGTTGAAGCTGCAGCAACTCTGAAGCATTTAAAATAAGTATATAATATAACACAAAACAGAATCATCATTTAAAAATTAAACAGTGCGTGTGTCTATATATATATATATATATATATATATATATATATATATATATATATATATATATATATATATATATATATATATATATATATCTTAATCAAAATACAATAGGGACTCACTTAAAAGCTAGCTTGGCTGGTGGCACTTCCAAGATAAAAATGAATGAATGAATGAAAGAATTAGTACGGAAGCCCTGAACCGCAGATGAAAAAAACACAGATTATCTCGCACGTACGTGAAACTATCACGTACGTACGAGATAATCTGTGTTTTTTTTCATCTGCGGTTCAAGGCTTCCGTAAATTAGTTAGTGTAATTTAAAAAAATAAAATCCAAGAAGTTAAACAGAATAATAATTACTATTTTTGCATAATACATTACTGTGCTATTACTGTGCTATCAATTTACTGGGCGGCACTGGAGTGGTGCGAAATAAACAGGATTGAATCCTATTTTTGTGCGGTTTGACGCGCGTCATGCGTGGGCATTGAGCGATCAGAGAACAGCTTCAATGCACATGGTCCAGCAGCAGTCTCCAAAATTTGAAAGAGATGTGTATTTTAAGTGCAATAGGCTTTAAATGTATGGAGCTATACTAAGATCACGATTGTCCTTGGTATACAGTACATACAGGCAGCATGCATATACACTTTATTTAATACAATTATTATATATTCTATCCATCTGTTTAAATGAGGGACACAATCACATGAAATCTGCATATTGTATTAACGCAATGTTAAGGTTTGTAGCAACTTGTGAACACAGCTAATGGTTCTGAAATGTATATATTTATGAAGTAAGCATTCATCGGTAGCCTATTCAGTACGTTTTTGCTTCACAGTGTACAGTAGGCTATACCTCTATCAGTGTACATACTGAAAAAAAAAGAACTGGTACATAAACTGGCACATGCATAAAAGACTTGAAATACAAACATGCCACTTTTTGACAGCGTACCATTTTCTGACATTACATGGGTCACATTGTGGTATATGTACCACATTCTTACAATGTACCACTTTCTGGCCCTACACCAGTGTAGTGTTATTTTTGGTATGCGTTAAATAGTGGTACCCATCGCACTGCATCAAATTGGTAGCCTGTTTTCAGTTTAAGTTTGCAAACAAATGATGTATAATTAACTTTAGCATTTGCTTTAAGTTATCCTACAAACCTTATGTCGAAAGTAGTACTTGTAGGAAAAGTGTTTTTAATATAAATAAGAACATAAGAACATAAGAAAGTTTACAAACGAGAGGAGGCCATTCAGCCCATCTTGCTCGTTTGGTTGTTAGTAGCTTATTGATCCCAGAATCTCATCAAGCAGCTTCTTGAAGGATCCCAGGGTGTCAGCTTCAACAACATTACTGGGGAGTTGGTTCCAGACCCTCACAATTCTCTGTGTAAAAAAGTGCCTCCTATTTTCTGTTCTGAATGCCCCTTTATTTAATCTCCATTTGTGACCCCTGGTCCTTGTTTCTTTTTTCAGGTCAAAGAAATCCCTGGGACGACATTGTCTATACCTTATAGGATTTTGAATGTTTGAATCAGATCGCCGCGTAGTCTTCTTTGTTCAAGACTGAATAGATTCAATTCTTTTAGCCTGTCTGCATATGACATGCCTTTTAAACCCGGGATAATTCTGGTTGGTCTTCTTTGCACTCTTTCTAGAGCAGCAATATCCTTTTTGTAACGAGGTGACCAGAACTGAACACAATATTCTAGGTGAGGTCTTACTAATGCATTGTAAAGTTTTAACATTACTTCCCTTGACTTAAATTCAACACTCCTCACAATATATCCGAGCATCTTGTTGGCCTTTTTTATAGCTTCCCCACATTGTCTAGAGGAAGACATTTCTGAGTCAACAGAAAAAAGAATGCACCGCTTTTTAATAAACTTACCTCTTTGTAATATTTAGTGCGAATTGCTGTTGAAGTACAGTTGATTTCAACATGTGAAAATGTGCATTTGTTGAGCTGTATCATATCTATGTTTGAATTCTTATTTTTTCAGGTAATTGGTGAATTGATTATTATTAGTAGTAGTAGTATTAATTCGGCCCTTTCTGAGACTTCTTAAAATACAATCGATCAGAATTTTATTGACGTACACTTGAGGTAGCCAATCATCTCTCTCGAGAACATGCGTCTCGGCCAATGAACTACAGGGAAAGCGTGCAAGCTTTTCGTTCTTTCAATAGAAGGGGGTGCAGAGCAATCCAATCATAAGCCAGGAATGAGAAAGCGTCGACCAATGAGCGCGGGGAAAAGGAAAAAAAACTTTGCAAAGTTGGAAAAGAAAAAAGGGCATAGACGTTTTTGGAAATAAGTAACAGTACAGGGGGAAAGGGCGAAAGAGTGCGTGAAAGAAAGAAAGACATTCTAAGACGAAGGAAAGAATAATATAGAACTCGGTTGTTATATTGTTATTATTGTATATAACTGTAGTTTAGCCTTAGCTGAAGGAAGAGTATTAGTTATATTATTAATATAGTTTTTTTTTTTTAGTTCGGTGCTGCCTGTCAGTCGTCAGAGTTCTGTTTTTCTTTTTCTTTTTCTTTTTTAAATTTGTTTTCCCCAATGGGAGCCGCGCCAGGATGGGAGGATGGTGAACTGGAGTTTAAACTGGTATTTGAAGAAGATCCACTGCCGGGTTCGGGTCCGACTGCCGCCGAGTTGGAAAGAGGGAGACCCGCAGACGTGAACAATAATAGGGGTTAGTCTCTACCGGTAAACGAACCGTGTGTTTTACTAGCAATGCATTAACGCTTTACATAAATAGTTTTTTGTTTGTTTGTTCAAAATGTCCTGAAATACATTATTTTTCATTTAAACATATTGTGTACATCCACACTGCAGTTATACCCTTTCAAACACACACACACACACACACATATATATGTGTGTGTGTGTGTGTGTGTGTGTGTGTATTGCCCATGTTTCATCACTCAGACCCCTTACTAAGTACTGTGGTGTCTCTGGATACATAACCGTCTACTCTAAAAATATGCTAAGTATTTTATGATCAAGACATCTCACACGTAGAATGGGCCCCGAAATATTTCCTTTTTCTAGGAAAGCAAAGATGGGGGATAGGAAGTTTGTTGCCGAATAACTTCAGTCAGACTACTTTCTCAATAAATATCTTGGTATCTCTGAATAGAAAATCTATATCTTGGTATCTCTGAATAGAAAATCGTCTCCTCTGTAGAAATACAGTGCCTTGCGAAAGTATTCGGCCCCCTTGAACTTTGCGACCTTTTGCCACATTTCAGGCTTCAGGTGTAATTTTTTGTGAAGAATCAACAACAAGTGGGACACAATCATGAAGTGGAACGAAATTTATTGATATTTCAAACTTTTTAACAAATAAAAACTGAAAAATTGGTGCAAAATTATTCAGCCCCTTTACTTTCAGTGCAGCAAACTCTCTCCAGAAGTTCAGTGAGGATCTCTGAATGATCCAATGTTGACCTAAATGACTAATGATGATAAATAGAATCCACCTGTGTGTAATCAAGTCTCCGTATAAATGCACCTGCACTGTGATAGTCTCAGAGGTCCGTTTAAAGCGCAGAGAGCATCATGAAGAACAAGGAACACACCAGGCAGGTCCGAGATACTGTTGTGGAGAAGTTTAAAGCCGGATTTGGATACAAAAAGATTTCCCAAGCTTTAAACATCCCAAGGAGCACTGTGCAGGATAATATTGAAATGGAAGGAGTATCAGACCACTGCAAATCTACCAAGACCTGGCCGTCCCTCTAAACTTTCAGCTCATACAAGGAGAAGACTGATCAGAGATGCAGCCAAGAGGCCCATGATCACTCTGGATGAACTGCAGAGATCTACAGCTGAGGTGGGAGACTCTGTCCATAGGACAACAATCAGTCGTATACTGCACAAATCTGGCCTTTATGGAAGAGTGGCAAGAAGAAAGCCATTTCTTAAAGATATCCATAAAAGTGTTGTTTACAGTTTGCCACAAGCCACCTGGGAGACACACCAAACATGTGGAAGAAGGTGCTCTGGTCAGATGAAACCAAAATCGAACTTTTTGGCAACAATGCAAAACGTTATGTTTGGCGTAAAAGCAACACAGCTCATCACCCTGAACACACCATCCCCACTGTCAAACATGGTGGTGGCAGCATCATGGTTTGGGCCTGCTTTTCTTCAGCAGGGACAGGGAAGATGGTTAAAATTGATGGGAAGATGGATGGAGCCAAATACAGGACCATTCTGGAAGAAAACCTGATGGAGTCTGCAAAAGACCTGAGACTGGGACGGAGATTTGTCTTCCAACAAGACAATGATCCAAAACATAAAGCAAAATCTACAATGGAATGGTTCACAAATAAACATATCCAGGTGTTAGAATGGCCAAGTCAAAGTCCAGACCTGAATCCAATCGAGAATCTGTGGAAAGAACTGAAAACTGCTGTTCACAAATGCTCTCCATCCAACCTCACTGAGCTCGAGCTGTTTTGCAAGGAGGAATGGGCAAAAATTTCAGTCTCGATGTGCAAAACTGATAGAGACATACCCCAAGTTTACTTACAGCTGTAATCGCAGCAAAAGGTGGCGCTACAAAGTATTAACTTAAGGGGGCTGAATAATTTTGCACGCCCAATTTTTCAGTTTTTTATTTGTTAAAAAAGTTTGAAATATCCAATAAATTTCGTTCCACTTCATGATTGTGTCCCACTTGTTGTTGATTCTTCACAAAAAATTACAGTTTCATATCTTTATGTTTGAAGCCTGAAATGTGGCAAAAGGTCGCAAAGTTCAAGGGGGCCGAATACTTTCGCAAGGCACTGTATACATTGACTATTTTTAATACTAAACAACTGGGGTTCTGCTAAAGGTGGCAAAACTGCTGTAACTAAATAGTAACTGGAGGAGGCAGTAACGCGTTCATAAAAAAAAAAAAATATTAACTTAAATATAAGACCTATTTTGGAAAATATACTAAATTAATTTACTACAAATACAGATAGACCAAATTGTTCACAAATCTGGGCCACCCCGTTCTCTTGTAAAAATTAAACACACAACCTATGTTTTAACTGTGAACCATGTTTTAACTGTGAAAAAAAAAGCAGTGACGTTGAATTTTTAACTCTGTTTGTAATGTACCTGAGCATATTCACGCGTGAATGTCTGAAAACTTTATTGCCAATGAGTTAACTGGTGGGGCGGGTTGTTTGGGTATAGAACATTTTGGGATGCCCCTGAACTCATGTGCTCGCTTGCTCATTTCAATGTCATGTGCATGAAGAGCAGGTGATTATCTATTCAGGGCCAGCGATACCTTTAATAATGACACAAGCCAGTAGTGAGGTAAATTGGGAACAGTTATTTTATTTTTTAGCTAGGCCATAACATTCCTTCATTTAGGCTGTATTAATGCAATTCTTTAACTGTAGAAAAAACGAAGTACTGTCAAGTCTAGCTATTTCTGTTTCAGACTATATGCATTAAAATCGTCTCCGGCTAACCTTTGCTTTTCTGTTTGCCCTTGTCTTGTTTCTATTAATCAACACATCAAACTGACAAAGTCATGACCTTTATTTAAAAAAAAGATTGTTTTGTGTGCTCTTTTGCATAAGTGGTGTAATCAGTTACCCTTCCATTTATTTGCTACTACCGTTTTCACAGCTTAAAGATAAAACTGGAAAAAATGTCAAGTAGACAAACTTTTTGGCCAGTGCCCAGCAGTGTTTGGGGAGGAGAAGAGGCAGATCAGCCCTCAAGGCTGTTCTCTTATTAGAACAACATTTGCCCTGATGAGGGGATCACATTTTATAGGACAGAATGTAGTCATTTTAGTGTTTCAGGTACTTCACCTGGTAGCAGTGGAGCCAGAACCAGGCATGGATCAAGTGCTTTAACAAGTACTCAAGTACAAGTACGGAAAGGTACTTGTACCAGTCACTGTTTTGCCTTGGGTAGCTGCACCGTTAGCCTGGTGACACTAATATGTCCCGAGGGAATTCATAAATTAATTAAGAAAAGGGTTACAATTAACATTAAAATGTCACCCGACTCAGCTGATTCTAAACAAAACAAACAATTTATTTTGCATCGCTCCAGTGCCGCTCCAGTGCCACTCCCACGTCACCTGTCACGTTGCCTGTGGTGTGAAAGATTCTTATCATTTTGTCGCATCGCTGCACAGTTTCCCTTAAAGGCTGCTTCCCACCAGACATGATGCGGCAAGCGGAACTGTGCAGCGATGCGTAAAAATGAATAGAACCTATACTTTTGATAAGTATCTTTCACACGACAAGCGACGCAGGAGCGGCACCAGGTCAGCACTGGAGCGGCGTGAAATAAATAGGATTGAATCCTATTTTTTGCTGTTTGACACACGTCAACTAGGGCGTGGAGAAATCAGAGAACAGCTTCAATGCACGTGGCCCAGCAGGGTGAAGCAGTATCAAAAATGACAGAGAAAACAATTATACTTGTCGCTGAAAAAAATACCCAGAGCTTTATGACAATGAGCATCACAATTAAAGATACAGATTTGAAAGGTAATATATAGGAGTCTATTTCAAAGGAACTGGATAACCCTAGTGTGTATGATTTATTGCCATATATGTTGAAATACCATCAGAGAAGACACTCATAATTTCAGCATCATGTTGAACGCATATGTAGCAGTCTTGATCATAGTTTTCTTAATAGCATCGTTTGTGGTTCTGCAGCTGAACGGGTCGCCTTTCTGGGGTGACGCACTTGGTCCCATCCACTGAGAGATTAAAACCGTCATCCTGAGGAAGCCATTTTTCTTTTTCCTTCTCAAGACGGTACGGTAAAACCTCTGTGTTTAGCTGAGCGTGTTGATAGAAAAGAGCTTCTCGAGTCGAATCGAGTCGATTTGTATTTCCCTTGCATTCGTGTTGAAAGCCTTTCTGTCTTTCAGCAGCCTCCTTGCTTGCGTTGTAGGCTGCTCTTTCTTTTACTATCTGTCGTGTGTGAGCGACTGTCTGTGTCTGTTTCTTTCTTGGGAGAATACAGCTCCCTCATTCCCCCAGCCACTGCCTGGCAGCTGAAATGGGTCTTGTTGTTTGGCTGCAGCTGCACGTCCCCTATCTCTGTATTAGACCGCACGGCCCTGTTTTTCGAGGTCGTGTTGTGGATTAGCTGCAGTGCAGTTGTTCACAACAGCCATCCAGCTGTGTATTCCTCCACCGGGCTCTGTTTACTTTCACCCCGCTGTAGAGTAGACCTCGTCGGTTGCGTAGGACCGCCTACCTCAGTGAGTCGGGCCTTCATCAGTTTTCTACCGTGGTTATTTGCCATCTGCCTTCAACTCGCCCGCTGCGGCTTTGGCCCTTTTGTCTCCCTGGTGTTTGCTACGCGCTGACCAGGTGTGTGACCACAAGGTTAGGGTAGACACCGTTGCATAGCTGCCCCCTGTTGCTTCGGTACCTCAGTGCAGCAATAGCCCTTGGTACTTCGGTATCTTGGTGCGCACGGTGCTCATTGTACACGGAACACGGTGCCCAGTGCTACAGCGCCAGTGCATGGCCACGATGCCACACGGTGAGCGCAGTGCTCACGGTAATCGGTGCGCACAGTGCTCAGTACGCACGGTGCACATGGTGCTTAGTGTGCTTGGTGCCCATCGCTACAGCGCTAGTGCACGAACGTACGGTACACGGTACACGGTGCACGTAGTGCTCATGGTGCTCGGCACACACGGTGCTCCACCGCTACAGCGCTAGTGCATGAAATGTCCCAAGACATCCTGCTGGGCATCCTCGACGCACAGACCTCCCGTAGTCGCTCCCCACCCACGCAGGCGAGAAGGGTGAAGCATCCCAGCTGGCACAGGAGGATGCACTCTCTGTAGCGTCCTCCTGGGACGCAGCCTCCTTCTCTGGCATGGAGGTAGGAGGGGAGCCTTAACCCCGTGCTGAGGCGGAACCTAGCTTCGAGGTGGCCTCAGAAGCCAGTGCTCCACTGCTGTCGGACTCAACATCGGCTCTGATGGGGTGCGCTGTAGCGTTTTTCCAGGTCCCCTGGACGCCAGCGGCAGAGCTGTGTCGGTCTGTATTCTGGACGTAAGCTTCTCGTCCTCAAAAATTCCCGGCCTTCCTGGACTTCATGGAGGAGGTACACTGCTCCTGGGATCATCCAGCCTCAGCTCCAAGTGTGCTGAAACAGACCGCACAGCTTGCCTCCTTAGAAGGAGCGGGAAAGCTGGACCTAGCAGTGTTCCCCCCAGTAGACTTCACCATCGCGGCCTTGGTCAAGGCTCCGCCGGTGGGAGGATTAGCCAGAGACCCAGCGTGTCTGAACCCGCAATGCAGCGTGATGGAGATGCACCTTAAGAGGGTGTATGCAGCGGAGGCACAGGGAACCTGCCTGGCAAACACGGTTGGTATACTGATGGCCTATATGGACGGCGTCCTGCGCAAGGCCCCGCTGGCTGAGCCGGTGGCCACAGAACTACGCCTCCTGTCTAGCGTGCTGCTACAGATCTCTGGTCTCTAAGAGCCCCAGGGTTGCATCGCATTGCCTTCAGGCTCTTGATGTGGGCTCAGAGGAACTTGCTGTCCCTGTGGGGTGACGCACATTCCCGGAGCAGTGAATTGGGCAGCGGACCTCCTCTCGAGGGAGGGTCCTCTTCCATCAGAGTGGCGACTCCACCCTCAGGTGGTGGAGCGTATTTGGGAATGATTAGGAAAGGCGCAGGTCGAGCTCTTTGCCTCGGTTGAGATGACACACTGCCCCCTGTAGTACTCCCTCCACCGCTTAGGCGTACCACTCTGCATTTTTGTACGCTTTCCCGCCTATACTGCTGCTCTCGGCCTTTCTCGAAGAGGCTCTCTTTGGCATCGGAACTGGGCAGGTTCCAGCTATGGGTCTGGCCCCTGAAAGGGACCGCTGGTTAGCCCTAGGGCTATCAGATGCGGTTGTGGGTACTTTGCAGAACTCTAGGGCAGATTCCACTAGGTCGTTGTACACCTATAAGTGGAACTATTTTCAGAATTGGTGTCTGACTAGGAGTCATGACCCAGTCTCTTGCCCTATGCCAGTCATCTTACAGTTTCTGAAAGAACTGCTTGATGCTGGTAGGTCACTTTCCACCTTGAAGGTGTATTTAGCAGCTATTTCTGCATGCCATGCCCCTGTGGATTCGGTATCTCTTGGTGCGCATTTCTTGACTACCCAGTTTCTTAACCCTTAGCGGTCCATTTATTCAGGTGAGGTGTCGTGGGCTAGTCGACGAAACACCGAGGATGGAAGGTGCCCACTTGAAGACCCCAGAGATGTACCCTACTTAGCTCAATCCAGACGGTTGTCATGCTGATGCGCTGGGGAGACCGCACTATGGTTGATCCCCGAGCCAGCATCGCAGCCGTGTGTGTGCTGATGCGCTAGGGAGGCAATAAGCTGATCCCTGGAGCCAGCATTACACTTCAGCCGTCAACACCAGACAGAAGGATATCTACATCATCATATGGAAGGAAGCGCAAATGGATGGAGACACATATGGATCACATTAGTTTACTGTGAAGCTATGTCTTAGTTGGTGCTTATCTTGGCGAGAGCCAAGTTCAAATCAGCATGAAGTTTTAACATCTACTCTCATGTAATGGAAATCACGCTGACAATAAAAGAACATACTGAAAAATAAGCAACACATTAAACTAAAACAAGAAAGTGAACGGAGAGACAAGCAATCCATTTATGTGGCTTTTACACACGCTTTAATAAAAAGAGAGCGCAGAATGACTGTGTTAATGAGTTTGTCAAAGTGTTGTGCTTTGCTGGACAGCCACTGTTTATTGCAGAGGTATGTATCGCTGACTTCGTGCGACAGTACTGTCTGTCTGTCCATCAGCTAAAACACCGCCTAAAGCCGAGAATCTTAATTGTAAATATTTGACAGAAAATGGTGATGCTTTAGTTGGTAAACTTACAGAACACATTGATGGGAATGTCCAGTGTGATTTTTGACACGTCTTACGATGGCTTGCACCACCCAGTTCTGTCAATTTTCTTTTCTTTTTATGATTTCAAGATGAATAAACCTGGCTTGTTTTGTGCTGATGTCATGTTCATACCTTCTGTAGATACTGTTTCCGTCAGCACAGCGATTGCCCAAACGTTCGCAAAGTACCAGCTAACTTTGGAAAATGTGGCTTCGACTTGCAAAGATTGTACTTCAACATACATTCCTGGAACATTAAACATAATCAGAAACCAGAACTGCTACACGTCAATTCATGCTATCATACTGATGACTAATACGGATTACTAAGCCATATTCACATGTGTAAAAAATTTAGGTGCACACTGATAAATTAGGTGCACACACACATAGACTGTATATTTGTATTTTATGTATATTAATATACACAATTAATTTTTTTTTCAACTTTGCACAAGATGTACTAAAACGGAGAACAGTTACATAATTTTCATTTACATCAAATGATGAATAACTAAATCAAACCATTTAACATAAGTATTCTCTTTTTTTACAAAGCAAAAAGTAAGCTAAATATATTAGAAAGTAAATGAGAGTCGACAGGTAATGCGCTGCCTTAACCCGGCAAGCCAATTCACTTTTAATACCGTCTGCGATTTGCCAATCATCACTGCACAGCGCACGTCGTTGTCATAGGTCGGGTTAATGTCAGCTGAGTTGTTCTTATGTAGTCGTATCAGTGGGGCAAATTTTCGTGAAAGGCAGTTCTTTTGCGATAAAATAGGCAATGTTGAATTTTACCTTTACTGCCTGCTGGCATCTTCAGTAGACAGCGCCACTTGCCTGTTGACAGCAGGCTATATGGTACCGGGGTGATTTGGCTAACCTTTCTTGATGTGGGCGTCTCTACACATAATGTGGCGTTTGAAGATATTGTGTCTGACAACATTCTCTCGTTTCAAATTTTGACTTCCCGACACAAACAAAGTCTTCCCTCCCAAATGTTCCCCTGCTTCAATGCAAAACATTGTGTTTTTCTCTTTACCAAATGAGAGCCAGGGGAAATCTTTTAACCTTTGGGGGTTGAACATGTGTTACGCAGATTTCTGTATCCCCATAGAATTCTGTATCCCCTTAGATTTGATGCCTGCATAGGTCAAGATCGCTGTACGTGAACGCTTTATGTTTCTGAACAATATTTACATGTAATTAAAATTAAAATGTGTTCAAAATCAGGGGTTTCATCTATTGAGCAACACCGGAGGCTGAGGGTACTGTAGAAAATCACTGGTGTTAAATGTGCTGTTTTATTTTGCTGCAGAATTAGTTTGGTCTTGTTTTCAATATGTGTTGCAAACTGCAGCAGAACTCAATGGCAGTGCTTGAGAACACAGTGGGACTCGGGCACAGGAATATCGCGCATCCAAGTCCAGCTTTGAAAAACTGCATCTGCACAGGCAAGGAATCATGCAGGGATACAGAATTCTATGGGGATACAGAAATCTGCGTAACACCAGTATGTTTTCGATGCGGTCACCGTCGCTTCATCTGATGTCGACCCTGTCATTTCCAAACGAGCCCTCTTTGATGTACCCTGTCCGTTATCTTCCAAAACATCTTCGTTTGGAATTTTCTCACTATTTTTGGAAGTCTCTCATGACTGAAAGTAATGTGTTATTTTCTTCATTCTGCTCGTTTTCAAATGAGCACCTGTTGTATCGATGACAGACAGAACTTGTAGTAGGGATATGTAGTTTTTAGTGCGTTGTTGCAATGGGCAACAGACACTAATAAACTACATTCCCATTGTGCATTGTACGTAAACTGAATCATGATTTAACAGTTGGGCAAGGTGTTTTTTTTTTCCCCAACAGAGGCTCCATCATCAAACATTGGCTCAAACGTTCAGCGGAGGAGCATAATTGACTTCAGGTTCTGTGGTGGAGCATCCGTGAATAAAACATCTCGGCCTTGCGGTTTTAAGTAGCACATTGAGATAGCCGCACGCATGCTCCTAAATTACATTTTTTAGGAGCACCAGAGAATTTTTTGTCTCCTATGCGCCCAAAACAGGCGCACTGTAGAGCCCTTCCATAATGTAATTGCAGGACTTGTGAAAGCGGAAAGAGAGCATGCAGCAAAGAACAGTCTTGTAGATGACTGCATGAATTTGCAAACGAAAGATGGAGCTGTAGTTGACATGGAGACTTTCTTTTGTGTGTATACTACAGCTCCATCTTTCGTTTGCAAGTTTGTTAATGACATTTCCATTACGGATCTCTCCATGTCTTCGAAGGCTTTTTCTGAGCGTACATCTTCTATATCTGTAGCACAGGTGTTAATGAACTCGAGGGCTGTATTCAGGTCACTCAATATATATATATATATATATATATAACAAAATACATATTTAGAATCTACAGTTATTTTCCCCCCTTTATACCCAATTTGGACTGATCAGTGGAGGCTTTACCGGATGCGCCCCGTGACATGCAGACTTTTTTTAAAAACAGGCAACTTGCATGTTTTGTGTATGCTCCTTTATGAATTACAGTCTTGCTTTGCCTGCATTAGTCATTTTCGGACAGTAAAATGGAATTAAGTATGTGTGTGCCTACAAGCTGGTGACAGAGAAGTTCAAGTAGTAGGAACTGCAGAACTAGATGGAGAACTTCATCCAGATGGTGAGTCACTGTTCTATTAACTTGCTTTACTCCAATTTAATAGTATGCAAACTTGGGACAAGCTGATGTTTATTTATTTTTGTTACCCTCATCTTTGTTGTAAAGAGAAATGTCTTGAATAGGAGAATATGTGTGATGTCTGTGTTCTGCGTCTGTAGTAACACTTAGTTTGCTGCCAAATATTTGCATCTGTGTTTTCAACTAAATGTCTTTACAGTTTTTGAAAGTTTGTCGACTTCTATTTTAGTGTTGTTATGGTCTTACAGTAATTCAACACTTCTGCTAGATCTGCTTCGATATACAACCACATCAGTTAATTATAAGGGAACTATTTGAACAATGGTCCCCTAGAGTAAGGCTTGCGCCCCCTGACATGAACAGCTAGCTCTGCCCCTGGTACACGGTATATTTTTCCAAAAGAATTCTCAGCTGCCTCAATTAGTTAGAAAGATGGAGAAAGACACTTTGTGGAAATACTTGTAGAAATTAGATAATGCATTACCTGTTATATGTGTTACTAGAAGTTCAGTATACAAATAAAATATGTATTCATATAGTAATTCATGTTTAAGAAAATGAGTATTTTAGTGGTGTTCCGGTACCTTAAGATTCAGGACTATGCCCCTGCCTGGTGGCTATCCCATGCATTTCTGTGTTAAGTGCTTCCTGCCTCCTGTTCTGAACTTCAGTCATCTCCCCCTAATCTCTGCACCTTCTGGAGTGCAATAGAGAAGGGCAACCAGGCTTAATCACATGAGGTATAAGTAGAGGCAGTCTAAATCTACGGAAAACAGAATTCCTTGGAAAGCGCAGAATTCTCTGCTACATATTCTGCAGCTACATCATCATCATAATGATCACAAACAGACTGCTAAAGTGACCTGAAATATAGAACTTAGTTGTCCGGTTCTAGTTTAGTTAAATGAACAGATGTTTTGTCTCCTTCAAAAAATAGGAGTTACTTAAAGACTGGAGTTGAGGCTTTGAACATGTGGCCCAATAAGAAGTCTCATGTGCTGTGATGTGATGTTTTACTGACAAAAGTGCTTGATATATTAAATTGGAAGCCTTAACCCATACATTGTTTGATATGATTATGATATGGATCCCAGCTGACACCCTGGGATCCTTCAAGAAGCTGCTTGATGAGATTCTGGGATCAATAAGATACAAACAACCAAACGAGCAAGATGGGCCGAATGGCCTCCTCTCGTTTGTAAACTTTCTTATGTTCTTATATATATAGAGTATATATGTGTTTAAATTTTGAACATGAAAAAATCAATCTTCATCCTAACACTAGAAAAAGGTAAGAAGGCAGTAAGAAAAGACAAGAGAATGGATTTTGAAGGTACTTCAAGTTTACAGAAGCCCTGCAGTGTTTGCCACAAATGCATTGCGTTAGCTTTGCTGTGTGCCATGTTGTCCATATCGCAGTGTAATATTTTAAACATATTGCCAACGCTTTCGAAATGTTCACGTCATGGATCATAAATCAACTGGGCAATACATTTCTCAACATTTACTTGGGAACCTTTGCCAGGAGAAAAAAAAAACCTCTAAGGATCGCAGTGTATCCAGATGACACTGCCTCTTACAACAGTGCTGGTTTTCTGTTCCCACAACACACCACTCTTTTCAATCACCAGCATTGTTGCAGAGGGAGCATGAACTTGATACACTGCAACGTTAAAAGAACAAATAACTCCAGGCAAACGTTCCTGAGTAAAAACTGAAAGTTGATTTACCAACATGTATGACATGTGAATAAAAATATCAAAACAATCAGGGCTATTTAAAAAAGGTATGGACTAGATCGGATACAGCAAAGGTAAAGGGGTTCAGTACCACTTGAATAAGGCTAAGGAGGTAAAAAAAAAAGATTTTAAAACAAGGGATACAAGAAAACCTTAGATAGTAGAAGTAGATGTGTTGCAGATGTGTTGCAGTGAGGGTGCAGAGACGTCCAGGCTGTGCTTTGGTTTAGTTTAGGAGCTCACTTGGAGTGGAGCTGTTTTTTTCCTTCAATGTGTTTTTAATTATAAAGCCCAGGCAGCCATGTGCGTGTGAGGAGAGGGCTAACAATTTCCATCTGGAGAAAGAGAGAAACCTTTATTTTGCTTTGAGGGTCTGTCTTTTGTTTTGTTTTTTTCTTTTCTTCTTTCTTTCTTTCTTTCTTTCTTTCTTTCTTTCTTTCTTTCTTTCTTTTGTCTGTAGATGGAATTCCATCAAAATGGCCTCTCCCAGGTCCATTCCTATGATTAGTGTAGAAATGCAAAACAAAATCGGGGGCTGTTGGTATATACAGTAACCCGTTATGTATCCGCCCTAACCATTTATCTGCCATGATCCAACTCTTCCATGATCCAGCACAGTCAGTGAGTGAGAGAGAACCAGAACCAGAGTAGGAGATTACTTGGATGTATATTTGCTGTATTGTTTATTATTGAGTCCGGTCTACTTAGGTCTATCTTTGTATTAGTGCTGCACTATTGAGATGTACCTGTGCTGGCCCTGTGGGCACAAAGTGAATAAACTGGGCAGCAGTGTGGACTAGTGGTTAGGGCACTGGACTCTTCACCAGAGGGTTGTGGGTTCAATCCCAGGTGGGGGACACTGCTGCTGTACCCCTTGAGCAAGGTACTTTACCTAGATTGCTCCAGTAAAAACCCAACTCTATAAATGGGTAATTGTATGTAAAAATAATGTGATATCTTGTAACAATTGTAAGTCGCCCTGTATAAGGGGGTCTGCTAAGAAATAAATAATAATAATAATAATAATAAACTAAACCTCTGTCTCAGTCTGGCAGACAACTACCCTGTCACAAGCATTAATACCCTGGATATTTCTAAACAAGGGATTTAGGGGAGCTCCCAAATAAAAGCTGAATCTCAAAACAATAATTGTGTGAATATAGTAATTGTTACAGCTGTGTATAAAGGTATTTAAAACGGGATTAATTTATGCGACTTTTTCCATATACTCCCTGACTCTGGTCCCAGCACAGTCAGATATGCCACAGACTACTTGATTTTTATGACCTTTCAGAGTTTTTTTTTTTCTTCTGTTCAACTGTCACTTGATTGAAACCATAGCCACCTAACCCAGTGCAGAGGGGAGGCAAACTATATATTTTGCCCCTCTGCTTTTTTTGTTCTGTGTATACACTATTATTCTATGTTTTGTTATGGTTTTGCCTTTAGAATGTCATTAAAAAAATGGAAAGTCATTCAGAAGACACCAGAAGTCCGACACTGATACAATACACCCGACACGAACAGTGGTTTGACCCATAGTCCGCACTGCGTGGTGTGACTGCGTGGTGTGAGATGCTGGGCAGTTTTGTGGAGACTACAAAAAATTATTAATTAAATATAGGTTTGATAGTTGTTAGTTTAGTTTGTTTTATTCTCTATTAATTAAATTATATCCCTTGAAAAATAGGCAAGAGAGAATCAGACGGTTATTTATTTATTTATTTATTTATTTATTTATTTATTTTTAAAGAGGAAGTTAGTAGGCTAATTTTGCTACGGGGCCATGAACGGGTTTAACTTCAACACCACCTCTAAATAAAATGTTGTTTCTGTTATTAACACTAGAAGTCCCGCTGCAGTCATTTTGGTGGTTTTTGGTTTTAAAATGTAATTTTCTCGTGTCGTGTAACACATATGGGGCTGTGCATTCGTGTACCTTTCTGTCTTTATGTATTAAATATTCTCACAAATCATGAAACACGGGAGTGCAGAAATAAAGGATATATATTACATTATACCTAAAAGCCCCGGCAGCAGTCACATTGACGGCCACATAGAAAACAATTGTATTTTTATTATACAGAACGGTATTCTACTTTATTATTTTTATTTACCAGTCTGCAATGTGTTTAGCTGTAATCAGATTAGTCTCTGCTCTCTGCCTGAGTGAATGACTGACAGTCTGTTGTTTTCAATCAGCCTTTTGAAGGCTGGCGCCTGCTTGCCAGCTGCTCTGCTTTGGTCAATCAATTAGCATCTGGACTAGTGAAAATAAATACCAGAGATCGTGGAGTTTTACAGCGCAACTAAATATGGAGTTGATGTTTTGGATCAGATGGCACGGAAGTATTCTGTGAAAGCTGGCTCCCGACAGTGGTCTGTTCAGGTGTTTTACAATGTATTGGGTACTTTACAAAGAATGCACGGAGAAGAATTTACCAAGGATAGAATATATTTTACAGTTAGCACAGGAACTTCACAAGAAGCATTTGGAACAGAGGGAGACTGCCAAGCGTGTACCCACAGCTGAAGCTGACAACCCCGCTGAGAGCCGCAAGAGACGCTAATGCCAGGTTGGCAAGTGCAATAAAAATCTAACCGGACAGCTGTGCCCTGTGCAGAAAGGCGGCGTGGAGAAGCGCATTATCTGTGTTGATTGTGAACAGCCTTAGACTCAAGGTAAAGGAATACCCTTTGTCAAAAAAAAAAGAAAAATAAATTAGACTTTTTTTGTGCTGTGCGCTTCTATAAAATGTTTTTTCTAAGTTTATTTATCTACGTTGTTCAGTTGCTTTTGCTCATCTGATAATAAACCGATTGCTGTTGAAAAGTAAAAAATGTATTACTATCGTTTCAGTTTTATAAATATGTATGTTGTAAACCGATAGTCCGTTAAGATGTTTATTTATTTATATTTTCTTGTTTTGATTTGTAAAATAAATGTTCATATATATATATGCTTTGGTTGTTCAGATGTTTATGTGACGTACTCAATAAAAAACAAAAACTAATCCAACTGTTTCTCATTTTGTTATACTATTTACAGTGTTTTGAATACAACCATCAGAAAGACTGCTGCGGGGCTTCTAGGTAGTATATCTCCTGTCTTTCTAGTGTTAAGCAGTAGCAATAATCTGAAGCAGTGGCATTTCAAAATAACAGAAGCCTGTTTTTGCTTTAGTGAAGTAAGCTAGAATTTTTTTTTTCATTAAAAACTTGTCATTGTGAAGTCTATGTGAAAGAGCTCTCACTCAAGTTTTTCTGGAGTTCCCCTGCAATTTCATTGCTGGAAGTCGGCTTGCCACTTACCCAGAATCAGAAACTCGGCTTCTGAAGACTGCGCTATAAACGCTGCGCAATCGCGCTCCCTTTTCTGTGCTCTGCCGTGCCCGCTGTTGAGTCAACTCCGCTGGATTGGCTCGGCCCCCCCACTCTGTGTGTGTGTGGCCCCCAAAAAGAAACAACCTACCACTTCAGCTTCTGCTGTGTGTGTGTGTGTGTGTGTGTGTGTGTGTGTGTGTGTGTGTGTGTGTGTGTGTGTGTGTGTGTGTGTGTGTGTGTGTGTGTGTGTGTTTTTTCCACTGCCTTCGCAGTTTAAAAAAACAACAAAAAAAAACATGTGCTTCCTCCAATGGGTCTGGTTCTACCTTGCCCCACTGTCGAGTAGACTCCATGGATACATTGACCCACCCACCTCAGTGTGTCTTTTTTCTTACAGTCTGTATGCTGTGGTCCACTCCGCTGTAAGCTATGCACTGCCTCAGTTGTGTGACTGCATGCGGTCCAGACTAGACGCCCAGCCCAGTACCCTTGGTGCCCTCAGTGCTTTGGCACCTTCGGTGTCTCTGTGCTTCGGTGCTTCTGCATCAGTGCCCTCAGAACCTGATACTTTGGTGCTTCGGTGCCGCAGAGCCTCGGTGCCTCAGTGCTTTGCCGCCTTCGCTGCTCAGACGCACCCTGCATCGGTGCCCTCAGTGCCTCAGAGCTTTGGTACCTCGGTGCTTTGGCATCCTCCGTGCCCCAGAGCCTCTGTGCCTCAGTGCTTCTGCACCCTCGGTTCTCAAATGCACCCTGCATCGGTGCCCTCAGTGCCTCAGAGCTTTGGTACCTCGGTGCTTTGGCATCCTCGGTGCCCCAGAGCCTCTGTGCCTCAGTGCTTCTGCACCCTCGGTTCTCAAATGCACCCTGCATCGGTGCCCTCAGTGCCTCAGAGCTTTGATACCTCGGTGCTTTGGCATCCTCCGTGCCCCAGAGCCTCTGTGCCTCAGTGCTTCTGCACCCTCGGTTCCCAAATGCACCCTGCATCGGTGCCCTCAGTGCCTCAGAGCTTTGGTACCTCGGTGCTTTGGCATCCTCCGTGCCCCAGAGCCTCTGTGCCTCAGTGCTTCTGCACCCTCGGTTCTCAAATGCACCCTGCATCGGTGCCCTCAGTGCCTCAGAGCTTTGGTACCTCGGTGCTTTGGCATCCTCCGTGCCCCAGAGCCTCTGTGCCTCAGTGCTTCTGCACCCTCGGTTCTCAAATGCACCCTGCTTCGGTGCCCTCAGTGCCTTAGAGCTTTGATACCTCGGTGCTTTGGCATCCTCCGTGCCCTAGAGCCTCTGTGCCTCAGTGCTTCTGCACCCTCGGTTCTCAAATGCACCCTGCATCGGTGCCCTCAGTGCCTCAGAGCTTTGGTACCTCGGTGCTTTGGCATCCTCCGTGCCCCAGAGCCTCTGTGCCTCAGTGCTTCTGCACCCTCAGTTCTCAAATGCTTCCTGCATCGGTGCCTCGGCGCCCTCAGTGCTCAGATGCGCCTTACATCGGTGCCCTCGGTGCTTCTGCACCCTCGGTGCCCCGGAGCCTCTGTGCCTCGGTGCTCCGGCACCCTCTGTGCTTAGACGCGCCGTGTCTCAGTGCTTCACCCCGGCACGTCAATAACATGTCTAAGTTTCACCCTTGTACATCGTGCGGAGGGATGCTCCCCCCCACAGGACAAGCACCTCCTTTGTGTCCGGTGCTTGGGCATGCAGCACGCCCCCTCGCCTTAGGAAACGAGAAGTTCTGCACAATCTGCGCAGTGTTCCAGCCACGGACCCTGCGCAAGAGGATCGCGGAGTTCATTGGTGTGACTTCTTCAGCCAGCTCAGCTGAGCCCTCTGCGATGTTGGGAGCCCCGGCTTCCCCCCTCCTTCATCTGCTCTCAAGCCCATCGCAGAGCATTCCCTGCGCGCAGGCTCCAGCCCATCGAGCTCGCAGCCGCTCAAAGTCTCCTTCAAGGAGCAGTAAGCGGGCAAGACACTCGAGGCAGGCAAAGGACATCTCAGACAAGGCAAAGACATAATTTCTTAGAGGAATTAGACCACTTTAATGGTCTAAAACAAAAATAACTCTTGGCTGGTCCTGCCTGCAAGTTTATACTGTTAAATATATACTGTTAGAATGGTTTTATTTAGCAAAATATATACAGTGCCTTGCAAAAGTATTCAGACCCCTGACCAATTCTCTCATATTACTGAATTACAAATGGTACATTGAAATTTCGTTCTGTTTGATATTTTATTTTAAAACACGGAAACTCAAAATCAATTATTGTAAGGTGACATTGATTTTATGTTGAGAAATATTTTTAAGAAAAATAAAAAACTGAAATATCTTGCTTGCATAAGTATTCAACCCCTGTGCTGTGGAAGCTCCCAGTTTACACAGATGAAAGAAATTGCCCTGAGGACACAATTACCTTACCATTGGCCTCCACCTGTGAACCATTAAAGTTGCTGTCACATTTTCTGGATAAAAACCCCACTGTTGAAGGATCATTGGTCAGGCTGTGTATCTGAAGGAAAATGAAGACCACAGAGCATTCTACAGAAGTTAGAGATAAAGTAATACAAATGCATAGATTAGGGAAAGGGTACAAAATAATATCCAAGTGTTTGGATATCCCAGTGAGCACAATTGGATCAATAATCAGAAAGTGGAAGCTGCATCACACCACCCAGGCACTGCCAAGAAAAGGCCGTCCTTCAAAACTCAGCCCTCAAACAAGAAGGAGACTTGTGAGAGAAGCCACAGAGAGGCCAACAATCACTTTGAAGGAGCTGCAGAGTTCAGTGGCTGGGAGTGAAGTAATGGTGCACCAGTCAACCATATCAAGAGCTCTGCATAACACTGGCCTGTATGGGAGGGTGGCAAGAAAGAAGCCGTTACTCAAAAAGTGCCATCTGAAAGCACGTCTGGAGTTTGCCAGAAAGCATGAGAGTGACCCAGCTGCAATGTGGGAAAAGGTTTTGTGGTCAGATGAAACCAAGATAGAGCTTTTTGGCCAAAACTCAAAGCACTATGTGTGGCGCAAACCTAACACTGCCCATGCCTCAAGACACACCATCCCTACAGTGAAGTATGGTGGTGGCAGCATCATGCTGTGGGGATGCTTCTCATCAGCAGGGACTGGGCATCTTGTTAAAATTGAAGGAAGAATGGATGGAGAAAAATACAGGGAAATACTGCAAGAGAACCTGCTTCAGTCCGATAAAAAACTGAAGCTTGGGAGGAAATTCACCTTTCAGCATCACAATGATCCCAAGCACAAGGCCAAAGCAACATTGGAGTGGCTCAAGATCAAAAAGGTGAATGTCCTACAGTGGCCCAGTCGAAGTCCTGATCTCAATCCCATTGAGAATCTGTGGCACTATTTGAAAATTGCGGTCCACAAGCGTCGTCCAACCAACCTGAACAACCTGGAGCAAATCTGCCAAGAATGGGCCAAAATCACTCCGACACTGTGTGCAAAGCTGGTATTATTATTATTATTATTATTATTATTATTATTATTATTATTATTATTATTATTATTATTTATTTATTTATTTATTTATTTATTTATTTCTAGCAGACGCCCTTATCCAGGGCGACTTATAATCGTAAGCAAATACATTTCAAGTATCACAGTACAAGTAATAATACAATTAAGAGCAAGATGAATACAATGACTTTGGTTCAAGCAAGTACAAGTGTGACAAAATGCGATTCAATAATACAGCAGATAACAGTGTCATTGATAGTTACATCAGGATATGATTAAATACAAAATACTACAGATTAAACACTTCGCAGATTACAGTACTCTGAAGTACAGGATTAAATGCAGTAAAATAGGGGGCAGATAACAGCAAGTAAAGCGCATTTAAGGAAGGGTGATAAGTGTCCAAGAGGAAGAACAGAGGAGTTCTACAGGTGCTTTCTGAAGAGGTGAGTCTTGAGGAGGCGCCGGAATGTGGTCAGGGACTTGGCAGTCCTGACATCTGTAGGAAGGTCATTCCACCACTGCGGGGCGAGGGTGGAAAAGGAGCAGGTTCTGGAAGCAGGGGAGCGTAGAGGAGGTAGAGCCAGTCTTCTAGTGCAGGCAGAGCGGAGAGGTCGAGTGGGGGTGTAGGGAGAGATGAGGGTCTGGAGGTAGCTGGGTGCAGTCTGGTCAAGACATCTGTAGGCTAGTACAAGAGTCTTGAACTGGATGCGAGCGGTGATCGGCAGCCAGTTGAGTGAGCGGAGTAGTGGAGTTGCGTGGGAGAAGCGAGGCAGAGAGAACACCAGGCGGGCAGCAGAGTTCTGGATGAGCTGGAGCGGACGGGTGGCGGACGCAGGGAGACCAACCAGGAGGGAGTTGCAGTAGTCTAGGCGGGAGAGTACCAAGGCCTGGACCAGGAGCTGGGTGGCGTAGTTGGTGAGGAAGGGTCGGATTCTTCGGATGTTGCTCAGGAAGAATCGGCAAGTGCGTGCCAGAGTGGAGATGTGCTGGGAATAAGAGAGGCAGGGGTCCAGGGTGACTCCGAGGCTCTTAGCGGAGGAAGAGGGAGAGAGTGTGGTAGATTCCAGAGGAACAGAGATAGAGAGATCAGAGGAGGGGGAGGAGGAGGAGGAGGGAAAGAAAAGGAGGTACATACTTACCCCAAAAGACTTAAAGCTGTTATTGCAGCGAAAGGTGGCTCTACCAAATATTAATGTGTGGGGGTTGAATACTTATGCAAGCAAGATATTTCAGTTTTTTATTTTTCTTAAAAATATTTCCCAACATAAAACCAATGTCACCTTACAATAATTGATTTTGAGTTTCAGTGTTTTAAAATAAAATATCAAACAGAATGAAATTTCAATGTACCATTTGTAATTCAGTAATATGAGAGAATTGGTCAAGGGTCTGAATACTTTTGCAAGGCACTGTATGTATGTGTATATATATATATATATATATATATATATATATATATATATATATATATATATATATATATATATATATATATACAGTACTGTGCAAAAGTTTTAGGCAGGTGTGAAAAAATGCTGTAAAGTAAGAATGCTTTCAAAATAGACATGTTAATAGTTTATATTTATCAATTAACAAAATGCAAAGTGAGTGAACAGAAGAAAATCTACATCAAATCAATATTTGGTGTGACCACCCTTTGCCTTCAAAACAGCAACAATTCTTCTAGGTACACTTGCACACAGTTTTGAAGGAACTCGCAGGTAGGTTGGCCCAAACATCTTGAAGAAATAACCACAGTTCTTCTGTGGATTTAGGCAGCCTCAGTTGCTTCTCTCTCTTCATGTAATCCCAGACAGACTCGATGATGTTGAGATCAGGGCTCTGTGGGGGCCATACCATCACTTCCAGGACTCCTTGTTCTTCTTTACGCTGAAGATAGTTCTTAATGACTTTCGCTGTATGTTTGGGGTCGTTGTCATGCTGCAGAATAAATTTGGGGCCAATCAGATGCCTCCCTGATGGTATTTCATGATGGATAAGTATCTGCCTGTACTTCTCAGCATTGAGGAGACCATTAATTCTGACCAAATCCCCAACTCCATTTGCAGAAATGCATCCCCAAACTTGCAAGGAACCTCCACCATGCTTCACTGTTGCCTGCTTATTCGTGTACCGCTCTCCAGCCCTTCGGCGAACAAACTGCCTTCTGCTACAGCCAAATATTTCAAATTTTGACTCATCAATCCAGAGCTGCCATTTTTCTGCACCCCAGTTCCTGTGTTTTCGTGCATAGTTGAGTCGCTTGGCCTTGTTTCCACGTCGGAGGTATGGCTTTTTGGCTGCAAGTCTTCCATGAAGGCCACTTCTGACCAGACTTCTCCGGACAGTAGATGGGTGTACCAGGGTCCCACTGTTTTCTGCCAATTCTGAGCTGATGGCACTGCTGGACATCTTCCGATTGCGAAGGGAAGTAAGCATGATGTGTCTTTCATCTGCTGCAGTAAGTTTCCTTGGCCGACCACTGCGCTCACGGTCCTCAACGTTGCCCGTTTCTTTGTGCTTCTTCAAAAGAGCTTGGACAGCACATCTGGAAACCCCTGTCTGCCTTGAAATTTCTGCCTGGGAGAGACCTTGCTGATGCAGTATAACTACCTTGTGTCTTGTTGCTGTGCTCAGTCTTGCCATGGTGTATGACTTTTGACAGTAAACTGTCTTCAGCAACCTCACCTTGTTAGCTGAGTTTGGCTGTTCCTCACCCAGTTTTATTCCTCCTACACAGCTGTTTCTGTTTCAGTTAATGATTGTGTTTCAACCTACATATTGAATTGATGATCATTAGCACCTGTTTGGTATAATTGTTTAATCATACACCTGACTATATGCCTACAAAATCCCTGACTTTGTGCAAGTGTACCTAGAAGAATTGATGCTGTTTTGATGGCAAAGGGTTGTCACACCAAATATGGATTTGATTTAGATTTTTCTTCTGTTCACTCACTTTGCATTTAGTTAATTGATAAATATATTAAAATATATTAATCTATTAACATGTCTATTTTTGAAAGCATTCTTACTTTACAGTATTTTTTCACACCTGCCTAAAACTTTTGCACAGTACTGATATATATATATATATATATATATATATACACAAGAGCAATTCCTCCACCAGGACCCAGCTCGGCTGTGCCCCGCTGTTGAGTTGCATACACCGGCTTGTTTCAGCCCGCCTACTCGGTGGGCTGGTAAAAACAAAACAAAATCAGTTACCCGCGTTGCCGTGGTGACTGTTATTTTTATCCATACAGATTATATATTTGTGAGGAATTGGTTAAAAAAACCAAACAGAATGTGGAAGGACAACATAAACTAACTAGATGGTGAACAAACAAATGAAATCATATGGAATGGCTGGTGTGCAAAGACCATACATGGGGCATTAGGACCCAGTAGAGGTTATTAGTCAGGACTAATTCCAGGTGAAGTCAATTACATGTGGTAATTGACAATGGTTAAAAAGGTGTGCGTATGTGTGTTACACTGAGGGTGATGGTAGTTGGAGAGTTGGAGAGTTGGAGAGTTGGAGAGTTGGAGAGTTGGAGAGTTAAAATATTATTATTGTGAGAACTAGTCAACGACATTTTGGAAAAAGTATTTGGATTACGATTTGGTTTTGGAGACGAGGTAACAGGCTTAGCCTGCCCCGTCATCAGTTAGGGAACCATCTGTTTAGTTAGGACCCGAGACCGGGTTAGGTTTTGTTTCCTTTATTTTCTTTTCAGTGTTTAAAAATAATAAACACACTCTACAGCGTTTTCTTGCATCTGGTTGTCAAGTGTCTGTTTGAGGAAAAACCTGTGACAAAAAGGCAAATCATCACATTGTGGTACCAGAAGTGGGGCTTTTGTCTGACAACAAATTCAGACTCGTACCCTGGGTTTTTACTGTGATAAAACTGGATCATGGAGGCGGCAGTACAGGCACTGTTGCAGGCTAGTGCTATGCAGCACGAGGCCAATCGGACGATACAGCAACAAATTGACTGTGATGCAAGAACAAGTTACTAAACTGTTTGAAGAACGGGCTGTACCAACAACTCATCTCTTACAAAAGATGACTGACCAGGATGATGTGAAGGCTTTCCTGCTAACCTTTGAGCGGACAGCGGAACGGGAGAAATGGCCACGGATTCGATGGGCAGGGATCTTAGCACCACTCCTGATAGGGGATGCCCAAAAAGCATATTCTGACTTGGAGCCGGACTCTGCTGCTGACTATAGTCAGTTGAAGGAGATACTGGCCCGGGCGGGAGTTACTACAGCTGTACGAGCTCAGCGGTTCCATGACTGGCAGTTCCAAAAGGATAAAGTGCCGCGGTCTCAAATGTTTGACCTGATACATCTAACCCGAAAATGGTTGCAACCGGAGCTCAACTCATCAGCACAGGTAGTGGAATTACTTGTCATGGACCGGTATTTGAGAGCTTTGCCATTTTTTTTGAGGAAAACGGTCGAACAAGCCAATCCAGTCATGCTGATGAACTGATATCTCTGGTCGAGAGACAAACAGCCGCCGACAGGTTGGCTCGTTGTTCCCCGGAGAGACAACACCGCTTCAACCAGCGCACCCCATTCCTGAAGAGGCAGGAACACTCAGACGCGGGTAAGACTGTGCTTGGGAAACGGGGTGACGAAGAGCAGCCACGGGCTGTGAAGGGACCTTGGGGTGAAAAATATATGGGGCGGGATAATCCTGACATTATATGTTTTAATTGTCATCAGAAGGGACACATTGCTAGACAATGTAGAAAAAACACAGAAGTAGAAAATATAGAGTGTGATTGGGCTGATGCATATGGGGGCTGTGACTATACTTGCAATTACGTCACCACTGTTAATAACTTGTTCACCTCTCGAATGTTGGAGGGGGGTTATTTGTCTACTATTAAAGTAGCCGGTAGGGAGACTGTAGCGCTTTTGGATTCGGGCTTTGGGCAAAGTTTGATCACTGCGTCACTAATAGAACATTTAAAATTACCGGAGTGCAACAAAGTTAGGATCAATTGCATTCATGGAGACATTAAAACCTATCAGGCTAAGTGGAGGTAGAGATTGGCGTAGAACCAGTACGCTGTAAGTTTGGAGTATTTACTCGTCTTCCCTACCCGGTAGTTGTGGGGAGAGATTGTCCTAATTTTAACACTCTGATAAAGAACCAAAAGAAATTGTCCTCAATGTCCAATGCTGAAAACCATAATGAGGAAGTGTCTGAGGGGCATACGTTGTTTGATTTTTCAGATGGGGTATTTGCAGAACCGGGTAAGACAAGGAAGTCCAGAAAATTAAAAAAACAAGACGGGGTTATAGGGAAAAGGGAATGAGAAAAAAAACAACCCTTTAACGTTATGGTAAACTCTGGTAATGAGTCTGGAAGTGGTGGGGAAATTGTACCTGAGAGCAGGGGTCAGCCTAAACCACAAAGGTTACCATCGGGAAAGTGTACAAAGAAAAGTGAAACGCTTAGAAAAGCTGAAACGTTGACTTCACAAGGAAGTATGTCAGTGAAAATGTGGAATGAGTTGCCGGTATCGCCAATTGGATTTTAGGAAAGAGCAGCCAGCAGACCCAAATTTACGTGCTGCTTTTAGCCAAGTCTTTGAAATTGATGACAACTATGAAAATATCCGAGACAGCCTACCTCTTCCACATTTTATCACTAGACATGACTTATTGTATCGAGTAACCAAAACTGATCAAGGTGATTGGTTAGAACAGTTAGGGGTTCCTGGTAAATTTAAAGAACTGATTTTCCATTTGTCACACAGTCATGTGTTGAGTGGCCACTTAGGGGCTCATAAAACTAGGGAAATGATTTTAAGTAGATTCTTCTGGCCTGGGGTTTACCAAGACATTCCTAATTGTTGTAATCAATGCAAAGAATGTCAATTGGTTTCAGAAAGGCTGCACCCGCTCCTTTGATTCCTTTACCCATAATTGAAGTTCCGTTTTCTCAACTTGGCATGGATTTAGTGGGGCCGTTAGAAAAAACGAGTTTGGGGTACAAACATATTTTGGTTATAGTAGATTACGCAACTAGGTATCCTGAAGCGATTCCATTAAGAGTTCCCAGCTCAAAGAACATAGCACAAGCCTTGTTGCAGGTTTTCAGTAGAATGGGTTTTCCAAACGAGATAATTACCGACCAGGGAACTCCCTTTATGTCTTCAATATTGAAGGAGCTGTGCACGCTGTGTAACATTAAAAAGATAGTGACCTCTGTTTACCACCCACAATCGGACGGTTTGGTGGAGAGGTTTAATAAAACATTAAAGCAAATGTTAAAGAAAGTAATGCACCCTGATGGTAAGGACTGGGACCAGCTGTTGCCCTTCGTGCTTTTTGCTTTTAGGGAAGTACCCCAAAGTTCCACTGGGTTTTCGCCATTTGAGTTGCTGTATGGAAGACAGCCCTGTGGAATTTTGGACATAATTAAAGAAACTTGGGAGGAGAAATCAAGTTCGGGCCAAAATGTAGTTGAGTATGTCTGTCAAGTGCAAGAAAGAATGGGAAAGGTTGCTGAAATTGTCAAGCAGAACATGGAAAGTGCACAAGAGAAACAACAGAGACATTACAATGCAGGTGCTAGACTAAGGGAGTTTGCAGTAGGAGATAAAGTTTTGGTATTATTACCCTCACACGTACACAAGTTTTTGGCTAAATGGCAAGGGCCATAACAGGTAGTAGAAAAAATCTCTGATGTCAACTATCGATTGTTTAGACCAGGCAAGAGAAACCCATATCAGCTGTTTCACATTAATTTGCTGAAACCGTGGAATGAGGGGGATCTGACAGTGAATGTTGCACAGACAGAAGTGTTGAACGTGAAGATGGAAGATGTTCAGATTGGTGAACAGTTGTCAGAGATTCAGAAAAAGGAAATAATTCATTTAATAGAAACAAATATAGATGTTTTTTCAGAGGTGCCAGGAAGAATTAATCTTGTGGAACCCAGGATCATTACACCACCAGGGGTAGTGATCAGGAAAAGGCCATACAGAATCCCACAAGCTAAGCGAGAGGGTATGAAAGCAGAAATACAGAGCATGTTAAAAATGGGAATAATCGAGGAATCGGACAGTGACTGGTCAAGTCCAGTGATGATGGTCCCGAAACCCGATGGTACAGTAAGGTTTTGCGTTGACTTTAGAAAGGTTAATGAGATATCAAAGTTTGATGCATATCCCATGCCAAGAATAGATGAAATGATTGAGAAACTGGGCAGGGCTAAATATATCACCACGCTAGATTTGACTAAAGGATATTGGCAGGTTCCTTTAGAAGTTCAAAAGAAAAACAACTTTTGCTACTCCGGAAGGTCTTTTTAAACTTACATTGCTTCCATTTGGCCTTCATGGCGCGCGCCAACCACTTTTCAGCAGCTGATGAACAAAGTTCTTCGTCCACATCAGCAGTATGCTGCTGCATATCTAGATGATGTGGTAATTTTTAGTAAGGATTGGAAATCCCATTTACACCAGGTGAGCGCAGTATTACAGGCGTTGCGGGACAGTAAACTGACCGCAAATAAAAAGAAGTGTGCGTTCGCCTTGCAAGAAACTAAGTATCTGGGGTTTATACTGGGGAATGGAGAAATAAAACCCCAAGACCCCAACCCCAACACACTGCTGCCCTATATTGTGGAGTAGTGGTTAGGGCTCTGGACTCTTGACCGGAGGGTCCTGGGTTCAATCCCAGATGGGGGACACTGCTGCTGTACCCTTGAGCAAGGTACTTTACCTAGATTGCTCCAGTAAAAACCCAACTGTATAAATGGTAATTGTATGTAAAAATAATTTGATATCTTGTAACAATTGTAAGTCGCCCTGGATAAGGGCGATGTACAATTATGTTATATGTATATAACAAGTTTATATATATATATATATATATATATATATATATATATATATATATATATATATATATATATATATATATATATATATATATATATATATGTCTATAAAAGAGGCTGTGTGGTCCAGTGGTTAAAGAAAGGGGCTTGTAACCAGGAGGTCCCCGGTTCAAATCCCACCTCAGCCAATGACTCATTGTGTGACCCTGAGCAAGTCACTTAACCTCCTTGTGTTCCGTCTTTCGGGTGAGATGTAATTGTAAGTGACTTTGCAGCTGATGCATAGTTCACACACCCTAGTGTCTGTAAGTCGCCTTGGATAAAGGCGTCTGCTAAATAAACTAATAATAATATATATATATATATACATAAGAAAGTTTACAAACGAGAGGAGGCCATTCAGCCCATCTTGCTCGTTTGGTTGTTAGTACCTTATTGATCCCAGAATCTCATCAAACAGCTTCTTGAATGATCCCAGGGTGTCAGCTTCAACAACATTACTGGGGAGTTGGTTCCAGATATATTATATATAATTTGCATTTGCTTCTTTCTATCTTTCTCTGTCAGTTTTTCCTTTAAGGATGCTTGTTAAAATGATTGATGTCTTTCTCACACTTAATAGAAACATTGGTTCTTGCTGCAGAGTGTTTCCACAATCATGGTCAATTTTACACTACTGTATAATTTCCTTGGATAAATATCCCATTGTGTTCTCTCTTTCTTTATGTATTCACTTATAAGAAGTGCAGAGGAGCAAAAGGTTGGAATAATAAGTTATTTCTAATGGGAGGCAATGCAATGTCCTTGTTAAGATGTGTGTCTGTGTCTGTGTCTCGTCAAACACTGTATTCTGTGAGAATGGACAGCCCAGCTGGGATCACTCCATCCAGACATCTCTAAACACTGGGGACTGGGGAGAAGGGAGATGGAGAGAGCTAGGGAGAAGGGGAGAGGGAGTGAGAGGACAAAGAGAAGAGGAAGCAAGAGATGGGGAGGGCAGATGAGAGGTAGTGGAGACAGTGAGGGAGAGGAACATACATGGGTGAGAGGGAGTGGGGGAGGGAGAGGGAAGTAGAGGCAGGAAAGGGGAGAGGAAGTGAGGACATATTGGGAGATGAAAAGGAGAGTGGGAGAGAAAGTGGGGAGAACGAATTAGATAGAAAGGGGAGATGGAGTGGAGGAAGGAGAGGGAGGGGGTATCAGGAAAATGGAGGGGGCAGACAGAGTGAGGATGAGGGAAAATGGAGAGGATGGGAGGGAAGTAGAGGGAGTGGGGGAGGGGAGAAGGGTGATATTGAGGGAGAGGGTGGGAAGGGAGATGAAGGGCAGAGAGTGGGGGAGAAAAAGAGAAGAAAAGAGAGTGAAGATTGGGAGGGAGAGGGGAGGAGTGGGGACTAAACCTAACAAATACTTTCTAAGTGCAATACAGAAACTAGGAGCAGACAACACAGTTGGAAATTAAGTGGAGATAGATTAGAGAGTTGTGAGGGTGTGGACTGGGTCCCATGTTATTGATACTCAATCATTGGGATCCTTGAGGACCTGTTTTGTGATCAACCAGCTACTAAAAACTGACTGAAAGGTCTCCTGTCATTAATTTTGTTCTAAATCTCTGCCCCTCTCAGATGCCGACCAGGAGGGAAGCCCCACCCCTTCAACACAACGCCCCTCCCTGTCCGCCAACCAGCCAATCCGGATCTCCCAAAATCGACCGGGAGGTGGACCTTTGCTTCCCTCCACCAATAACCGTGCCGGAATGCATTCTCCTCCCCCCAGACCGACAGTCGACAAAGATTTCTTTGGGACGTATGAAAGCCAGCCGGCTCGGTACATTCAACTAGACAGCTCTCGGATTTTAGAATGTCCCAGCATCCAGATCACCACCATATCGCCTCAGGATAGCCAGGAAGAGACCTACTATTGTCCTTGGGAGAGAACTTCTAGGGATCATTTGTACCTTCCCCTGGATCCTTTCAGCTACCGAGATGGAGGTTCTTTAAGCCCCAGCTCTGCCAGCAGCCTCTCTTCTAGAAGTTGGGTATCAGATGCGTCAAGTGATTCTTTACTACTCGGTGATGAAGAAGAACTAAATGAAGCAACTTCTCGATTCAATCTGGGAACGAGGCCAACGTCCCCCAGACTGGGCACTCTCCTCTCGTCACCTACCTCCCCCAGTTCCAGACCTGCTTCTCCAGGAGGCAAGAGAAGACATTCGGGATGCCTGGACTCGTATTCCCCTCTCCCCTCACCCTCCATTTCAAGAAGAGGCAGTTTTTCAGAGGACCCCTTATCTCCGGATTCCTCATCCGAAGTCCCGGAATTTGGTTTCCCGACTTTCTCAGGATTAAGCGTCCCTCTAGAGCCGGATAACATCCCGCAGAAGGCCCGGAAAACTTCTTTGGAACAGGGTGCCAGGAAAGAAGATCCGGCTGAGAGTAGTAATAATGGTTATCAGGTTATTGATGCCGAGGAGGGATACGTGCAGGGGAAGGATAGCTATCACAGTGCTCTCGGTCTACCCTCCGGCATGGATTATTTATCAGTCCCTTCTCCTCTCACTTGGTCTAAAGCTAGGATGAGTGGACACAACCCCATTTTTAGGTAAGTTATGTCTGTGGGGTGGGATTGGCTTAATGTGTTATTGCTTTCACAAGGTAACATCAATAAGTGACCAATTCAGCAACGATTCACATTTCTATAGTGCCTTTCATCCCAACGATCCCAAAGCACTTGACACATACATACTCACTCACACACACACACACAAATTAAACCATTCAATGGAAAACAGTGTAACACAATTTGATAAAACTGAAATTTAAAAAAGATATACAACATGTGGTTTTAATTGTAAAATTTGAAAGACTACGATGAAAATCCAGTTTTTTATAGAAATAGAACAATTAAAATAACAATTTAAAAATAAGTCCTTGCAATATCTCTGTAGAAATATATGCAGCAAGATACTTAAATCACTGTGCAGGTATACAGTGTCTTTCCTTCATAACGGATATCAAAACACTTCTAGCAGAATAAAAATGTTTTAAATAAATGAAGCACAGAAATTAGAAACCAATTTTTCAACACTTTCTCAAGACAGAACCAGACATTCCTCTGTTACAAAACTAAATGCTGAACCCAACCTGAGTCAAAAGAATAAATAGACACACAAATACAGATGTGAACTGGTGATTCCATACACAATATTACACGTTTTCCTCCCTCTTCAAATACTTGTCCAGGAAAATGTTTTGCTGATATGTTTGCAAGGTGAGACCTTTGTCGTGTTTTTTGTACACACCACCCACTCGATAGATCGCGGGTGTCGAGGTCCAATATAAATCTGCTATATATCGAGGGCTGCGATATAGCGAGAGACCCATAGAAAAACAAATAGGCTAACAAATACTGTACAACCGCTCCCTCGTTTTATCAGGCCGGGGTCCAATATAAATCCTCTACGCAACCCGCTTTTTCTCATTTTTCGCATAAAAAGCAACGCACCGTTTTAATTCGTACTGCAGAGGGTAATTGCTTCTCATCAACAGAAATAATTTAATTAGTCTTCCTCTCCTTTCTCAAATGCAGAAACCTGCTGCATTGAAAGAATCCCATTCCCAACATAGGAGGCTTGTTGCTAGGCAGCTGACATCACTGCCTTGTGGCTTTTGCTAGTGCATTGCTGCTGCCACAAGTGAACACCTTGTTGGCTAAAATAAAAGCCTCTTCAGCAAGAAGATATTTAATTTGCTTTGTTATTGTGCAATGCGTGTGTATATGATAACAGTATGATATTAATGCTTTGTTTTTAATTGTTTTGTATATTTTTGTTTGTGATGTGCAGTACAAAATAATACAAAACAGTAATTCTAGGTGAAATTGCCTGTGTATATTGCAGCTAAGGCATACACAGTTAGACTTTAAAAATGGGGAGCCAACTCCAGGATCACGAAATATCCGAACCCACAGTATAGCGAGGGGCGATATAACGAGGGGTGGGTGTGTTTGCATTTTTATATTTAAATATTTTTAATGCTACCTCTATCCTCAGCTCGATCCATCATTTTACTATCTACTTCTGCCACCAAAAAGGAATTATATTGTAGTGTCAAACTGAACAGGACTGTGGGACGCTGTCTGGTAAATAATCAATTTGAAGAGTTGATAATGTATGATATACAAACGCTGGCTTTCAGGACCTCAAAAGTCTCTTCTTCTGGTGTAAGTGGAAATTCAAAGAAACAGGTGTTATTTTTTTACAGTGAAGGGGTGGGGACAGTTTTACCCTCCAGGTGACCCAGGAAGTGAAACAGTCTGAAAGCATGGCTTGTGCAAACAGAGATTTGAATGGATGTGTGTGGCAGAGAAGATGTATGGCTCTATTTAGTTATCTGCAGTTTTATTGAAGCTGACCTATGGCAGACTGGATCACAGTGTCATTGTCTCCTGCAGGTCCACCGCCCTCCCTCCTCTGGACTGGCCCCTCCCCTCTCAGTTTGACCCTTATGAGCTGAGGGTGGAGGTGCAGCCCCGGTCACACCACCGCGCCCACTATGAGACCGAGGGCAGCCGGGGGGCAGTCAAGGCATCACCAGGGGGGCACCCTATCGTCAAGGTAACGAGACCACCAGCAGTGTCACCTTTGACATAGAAAAGGATTCCGTAAAATTATTCTGTAGCAGTAAGCTTTGATTCACACAGCATAGCAAACTATATTAAAGCGCATTGATTTAACCAGGAGATTTACCCATTGAGACAAGGTCTCATTTACAAGGAGCTCCTGGAAAGCAATAAAGAGACAATTGCAATGTATAAAAAAAACAATTACAATGTACAAACAACACAATAAAAACATGTGTGGTTCAAACTTAATCAGCAGCACACAGAGATCTAAGAATAGAATAAATAGGACATGCATCTATTTGTTAATGTGGACTGAGGAAGAAGTGGCAGTTGGTTCAAGCAACTCCCAAATGTGACCTTTAAAACTAGAGATGGAAAGATTATCAAAGTCCATCTTCATACTATGATGGAACCGTTCCATGTCTTTGGGAGTGGATCTGCAAAAGATAATTCTCCCATACGTGTTTGAAACCTTGGAACAGCCAAATAAACAGAATCCTGGGAGTGTAAACTGTAACCAATGCTGGTCCTTTCTACCAGAGCACTCAAATGTGAAGGTACCAAGCCTTTAAAAACCTTAAACACAAAACAATACCAATGAAAAAGCCTCTGGTTCATAAGTGAGAGCCAGCCTAGTTCACGTGACAATGATGTGTCATAGGGGAGCACTCTGGAACAAATCTGCAGCATAAATTTATCATCTCATTTATATAGAGACTGCTTACAAGCAAACTGGTAAA
Source organism: Acipenser oxyrinchus oxyrinchus (assembly GCA_030684275.1). NCBI lineage: Eukaryota > Metazoa > Chordata > Actinopteri > Acipenseriformes > Acipenseridae > Acipenser > Acipenser oxyrinchus. Next base: position 3,349,687 of record CM060290.1, read on the forward strand.
TATAATCACGATAATCTAAAACAGGGAAAATAGTAGCAGTCACAAACTTGAACCTGCTTGACAGGCAAAAAAAGCCTTGTAAAGTCCAGAGTAGCAAAGGACATTAAAAACATGGTAAGCTATGGAAAGTATAAGCATGTATGGGGAAGCTCCAAAATGTCCATGCAAATGTACTGGTGTCCATAGTTGCAATCCCACAATACATTGCAGGGATGACTACTTTCTTAGGAAACTAGCAAAACTAAAATTGTTTTATATAAACAGTATAAAAGAAAGACAAATAATCTCAGAGGAAAGTGGTTTTAGTTTGTTTAGGTCATGTTCTCTATTCAATCACACTGTGAATGTCATTGATTGTTGCTGAATGCTTGTGTAGATGAGGGCAAACAAGGGAAAGCTCTGTTTTGTGTGGAGTAATTAACATGTTTTATTCCATGTAATCAATACCGAACAACTTAAACATGTTAAATAATTACTCAATTAAAGTCAAAGGAGACATAAATAATAAATTGATGGTAATTATAATGAGAAATTTAAAAGATCTGTTTTAGACCAGCTTCCAGTCAGGCAAAAAGAAACCAAAAAAAACCTTTGTTAAGAATAAGTAGATTGTGGGTTTGTTCTGTGTTTCCAGTCTATGATGAAGTCAAGCATGCTGTTAATTAAGACAGGAAACCGGACAGATTCCAAGTGTGCATTGGAGTGTAGCAGTACTGTGGTCAACACACACTCACTGACACGCACGTGCAAGCATTCTGCTATTTACACTGTGACACACACACACTGACACGCACGTGCCAAACATTTAAGAACATAAAGTTTACAAACGAGAGGAGGCCATTCGGCCCATCTTCCTCGTTTGGTTGTTAGTAGCTTATTGATCCGAGAATCTCATCAAGCAGCTTCTTGAAGGATCCCAGGGTGTCAGCTTCAACAACATTACTGGGGAGTTGGTTCCAGACCCTCACAATTCTCTGTGTAAAAAAGTGCCCCCTATTTTCTGTTCTGAATGCCCCTTTATCTAATCTCCATTTGTGACCCGTGGTCCTTGTTTCTTTTTCAGGTCGAAAAGTCCCTGGGTCGACATAGTCAATAACTTTTAGAATTTTGAATGCTTGAATCAGATCGCCACATAGTCTTCTTTGTACACTGTGACACACTGACACGCGTGTGCAAACATTTCTACTGTTTATACTGCGTCAGAACTGCACCAAAAAACTGGGCTCACTTTCAGTTATGCATAAGCATTTATTAGTTAGGTTGCTTGGCCACTTTATTAGGACCTGTCCCTAAAATTGGGTGGGGTCACTGTTGCCCTGATCACAGCCTGATATGGCCCAGACTCCACAAGGTTTCATTGGATTTTCCTCAGCTTGGAAATCTCTGGTCAGAAGCAAAGAATAAACTGAAAATGATGGCTTGAGTAGCAAAGCCCCTGCAACCCAGTGCACAATTAACAGGTTTCATGAGGTTTCAGTAAGGGTTTCTTATAGCAATTACTCAAATACAGTGTTTTTTGTTAAGTCTGTGATTGTGCTTTGACGCTGAGTTCAGGAGGTGCTCTTCAGTTCTGGTTACTTGCCATAGACTAACATATAGGCTATGTCAGCCAAAGTGTCTTTATATTAGTAAGTGCCAGTGCCATCTGGTGCACAGCTAGTGTATTGCCAGCAAAACAAACTTGATCCAAATTAGCAGATCACTAGGTGGCTCTGACTTCTGAGTAAGACACAATTCCTTCTTCTTGGTGTCTGTGTTAGTTTAATACATTCTTCCAGAGTTTATTTTCATTAAAGGTACAGACAGACAGGCAATGCCCCACAATCCTGTTCAGTTTGACTATACAATATAATTTCTTCTTGGTGTTAGTTTACTACAGTCTTCCAGAGTAGAGTTTCATTAAAGCTGCAGACAGACAGGCACACAGACAGTGTCTTACAGTCCTGTTCAGTTTGACAGTATAATGCCCTCTTGGGCTCTTAATTTACTGCCTTCTTCATCATTTAAGACAGAAAGGCAAGCGGATGGCTGTCCAGTTTGTTTCCATGCCTTCCCTCTGAGTTGTTTGGGATTGTGAAAGCGTTGTCAGGGCTGTTCTGGAAAGACACGTCTTGCTCCTGTGTGTTTCAGTGTTTACAAGGAGTTTGGCTCAGAGCCGGCAGCTGTTTAAAACGCTGAATCTCACTAGAGACTGGGTTTGCGTGTCTGTCTGTTAGCTGTTTAAGATTACTACCAGCTGTACAGTCTCTCCCCCTCCCTCTCCCTCTCCCTCTCCCCTTCCCTCTTCCTCTCTCCTTCTCCCCTCTCACCTCCCTCACCCTCTCCCCTCTCTCCCTCCCTCTATCCCACCCTCCCTCCCTCTCTCCCTCCCGCTCCCATTCTCTTTCTCTCTCTCTCTCTATTCCTTTCGCTCTCTTTCCCACCACTTTCTCTGTCTCCCTATCCCTCTTCCTCTCTTTCCTACTCTCCCCCATTTCTCCTGTTTTTTCCCTGTCATTGTATTTTTCTTTTTTTCTTCTTCTCCCCTCCTCTCTATCCCCTCCTTCTCTCTCACCTGTCCCCTCTCCATCTTCCTTTCCCTCTCCTTTTCTCTCTCCCTCTTTAGGTTTAAACATACTCTCCATACATTGTACTTGTTATACGGCATAAACCGAATACTGTACCCCATATACAGAGTGATTAATAATTCTCGCAATATTGTTAATTTGCATTGTTACTATTCACCATTATTGAACAGCCCTCTGGTGGCCAAACAGAGCGTCACAGTGTCTCTCACAGACATTCTTCCTTTGTGTGTCATCCTCCACGTACCCTCCAGTTTTTACGATGCTCTGACAATGCTGCAGAATTATGAATCACTCTGTTATACTGTGTAAATATTATTGTACACATTTGATTAAGAATAAATAATGAGGCTGAATTAGGATTTAATCCAAGTTATAAAAGAGGGGTGAAACAATTGTGTATTGATGAATCGTGGTGCTTTCTTTACATGATATAGTGTAATAGAGGTTTGTATCGTCTGTATTGTGATACAAGGCCACAGCATTGCTCACTGCAGTACACCAAGTGTTTCTGGAATGAAGTGTGTTGTGTAGTTGTTAGGAACACATACCCTCCCTATCTCATTTCATTTTTGTCTTTTAAAACAGTCCTTCATTAAATGATCATTTGATCTTGTTATGCATCATACAAGTAACCCATCTGGACCAACTCAAGCATCCTGATATCGTATCATGACCTGCATTGTCACTGGCATTGAGCCAATATGGACAATTGATTTTTAATATATTGTTTAAAAAAGCCTGTCGGGGTCGCAGAGAGTCTCCCATGGTAGAAGCACTGACGCGTGGTGCACAGCGGGAGTCTTACAGCGCAGGTTCGCTCCTGGCTGTGCCGAGTCACTGGTCTGCGCTCGGGATTCCGAAGGGAGCGTCGCATTGGCTCTGGCGCTCCTGTGGGTTAGGGAGGTAAAACCAGCAGGGACTGTTTCTCTTCATCACGCTACAGCAGACCCTGCTGGACAGGCGCCCAGTGAGCTCAGAGCGGACACCTCTAGGGCAGGCCAGTGGCTCGCTGACATCTGCTGTCGAGTTCCTGGGTGTAAAAGAGGAAGCTGGCTCGTTCGTGGAATCGGAGGACACCCACTGAACCTTCAGATCTCCAGAGCTGTGTGGGGACTCGCTGCGGTGAGGGGGAAAAAATAATTGGACATTCCAAATTGGGAGAAAATCGGGGGTAAAATAATAATTGGACACACTAAATATACAGTATATATTTTTTTAGTAACATCCATCCCCCTCCACAGCTGTCAATTCAAAATCAGAGCTATCAGTGTGAGGAAAAAGTTGATGACCATGACTCATATTAACAGTATGTACAGAATAGAATAAGAATTAGCAAGTTTCATGACAGTTGTCCAGATATATGCAAAAATATACAGTAGTGTACAAATTTATTAGAACACCTCAAGATGTGTCATTTAATATATTCAAACACATTCAAATATTTTTAAAAAAATAGCTCCACCATGTGCACCATTTGCAAGTAACTTCAAATATAACTTTACATTGCATCCCTCATACTATTGTATGGTGTTGGCATTCATTCTGAGTGTTTCTGGGTTCTGTTTCTCCAGTGAGAGATTTCTCTAAATCTGCCTACCTGGTTTTGAGCTGCTTTGAGTTTGGCTGGAGAATCCAGGCACTGCTGCCTTCCTCATTCTATTAAAATAATGTGACAACCTTTCAACTCTGATTTTAATGGAATGTGGAAGGCTATTCAGTGCCTGGCATGTAGGATTCTGCAGACAAGATCGAACCCAGTACCAGTCAGAATAGCAACTGCAAACAGTGATTACTTAAGAGAATGAGAGGAGGAGGGGATTAGAGTTGAGAGAGGAATGAAGTGACGGAGTGCAGGAGGGAGGCAGAGAGAGAGAGGGAGGGATCTTCTTTTTCCCACACTCCCCCCTCCCTGCCCCCACATACACTGAGCTATTCTAGGGTTGAGATGACAGGATGTGGGTCAGAGCGTGTGTCTGTGTGAGTCAAATAGCTACTCAGGGATCCCAAGATATTTAGAGAGTGAAAACAAGGAAGCAGAGGAGCGGTGGTAGTGGGTGAAACAGCTACAAATGTTACGAGTCCAAGGGTCAAAAAGAGGGGAATTGTATCTGCAAGTAACAGTCAAAAAATGAACTATTTACTATGGAAGCTGTTTCAGCTTTACTGTAACTACATTGGGTGTGAATTTGCAGAGCTTGTCTGTTGTTATTATTTCCATGTGTATCAAATCCCATGTAGACCCAATTTTGGTTTGTTTTAAAGTGTTCAAGAACTCCCTGTAGTGTTTACAAAAAAAATAGTTCTGTATCTTTTTCTATAATGCAGCAATTTGTTTTCAACATAATCCTAATTGTTTTTTATTTACATGTCATGCTTTTATTCAAGAATGTTTGGCAGGAGAAAGAGATTTTTTTTCTTCTAATACATCACAGTGTATCGAGATCACGCTCCCTCCTGCAACAGTGCTGGTGATTGAAATGAGTGGGGTGTCATGGGAACAAAAAAACAGCAGTGTTGGAGGAGGGAGCATGATCTGGATACACTGCAATCCTTAGAAGAGAAATTCTCCAGGTTGATTTATGTGCAACTACAAATTTCAAGTCATCAATGAGTTTAAAAATATAACGCTGTGATACAGACAACACAGGACACGGCAAAGGGAATGCAATGTGTTTTTTGTAAACTTTGCAGGGTGCTCTGTGATACAGTAAACCAAATATAAATACTGCTGTTCCTTTAGCACAAAGTTAGCACAAAATCTTAAGATCAAATGTAACTTCTAATCATTAAATAAATAGATTTCAAAATAACATATTCCTGACACAGACATGAACCCCGTTCTGCACAGTGGTAGCCCAGGACACTATCTGCTATGCCTTTTTAGCAAGCAAATTCTAAAGGCATGAGCCTGGCCCATTAGTAATGCTCAGTGAGGCAAATACTCTGCTAGTTCATTTAGCTTCTGTTGTATAAGGATGTCCAGTTAACCCTGTCTCATGTAATGCCTCGTCAACTTCGACAATGGATAACTGCAAAGCATATGACATGGTTTATTTAGATTCCCAGAAAGCTTTTGACAAAGTCCCGCAGAAAAGATTCATTCTCAAACTGAATGCAGTAAGGATTCAAGGAAAAGCATGCACATGGATTAGGCAGTGGTTAACATGTAGAAAACAGAAAGTACCGATTAGAGGAGAAACCTCAAAATGGATCAAGGTAACCAGTGGAGTACCACAGGGATCAGTATTAGGTCCTCTGCTATTCCTAATCTACATTAATGACTTAGATTCTGGTATAGTAAACAAACTTGTTAAATTTGCAGACGGCACAAAAATAGGAGGAGTGGCAAACACTGTTGCAGCAGCAAAGGTCATTCAAAATGATCTAGACAGCATTCAGAACTGGGCAGACACATGGCAAATGACATTTAATAGAGAAAAGTGTAAAGTACTGCACGCAGGCAATAAAAATGTGCATAATAAATATAACCTATGAGAGATACTGAAATTGAAGAAGGGATCTATGAAAAAGACCTAGGAGTTTATGTTGACTCAGAAATGTCTTCATCTAGACAATGTGGGGAAGCTATAAAAAAGGCCAACAAGATGCTCAGATATATAGTGAAAAGTGTTGTGTTTAAATCAAGGGAAGTAATGTTAACTTTACAATGCTTAGTAAGACCTCACCTAGAATATTGTGTTCAGTTCTGGTCACCTCGTTACAAAAAGGATATTGCTGCTCTAGAAAGAGTGCAAAGAAGAGCAACCAGAATTATTCTGGGCACTTTTTTACACAGAGAATTGTCAGGGTCTGGAACCAACTCCCCAGTAATGTTGTTGAAGCTGACACCCTGGAATCCTTCAAGAAGCTGCTTGATGAGATTCTGGGATCAATAAGCTACTAACAACCAAACGAGCAAGATGGGCTGAATGGCCTCCTCGCCTTTGTAAACTTTCTTATGTTCTTATGTTTCCATCCACCACCAGCCCGGGTTGAAAACCTTGCGAAGAACATAAAGTTTCCACACGAGAGGAGGCCATTCAGCCCATCTTGCTCGTTTGGTTGTTAGTAGCTTATTGTTAATGCTGTGCTGCCCCATGTTCATTTAGACGACCCGCACTGGCTGCCAATCCGAGCTGCCCCGGATTTTGTTTTGGAAAAGTTTCCCAAAGCAGGATGGGTGGAAGTACATCACAGCACTGACCAATCAAGTGATAAGTGTGCGTAAACATTTAATCCACATCCAGGGTGAGCAGGTTTCTCCGTGCTTTAATATTGTCAGATTGTTTTTTTAGTAACAAAAAGCCCCAAAGAATTGTTAGGATTGTCGGAAGCACAGCAATAGTGTCCGTCCTTTCAGTTTTGTAACAAATGAATGCGACCTTATCTGCAAGGCTTTCTGGGAAAGAACCACCAACATCTGTCAAATTCAGATTGCATGGTGTCCTTTCACTCAGCTTGGGTCGACTATCACTGGGGGTTGAGGAGGAATGCAGGAAAACCCGGATCAGCTCGCATTGGCGGTCAGTCCATGCTCATGGAAATGAGTATAGAGCACTTAGAGACGGCAAGAGCACTGCAAAGCTGAAACAAGAAGAAATTCTTATACCAGAAGAGACAGGGTTAGCCAGACAACTTTTTATAAATCATGTTTTAATAATAATAATAATAATAATAATAATAATAATAATAATAATAAAGGCGACATTTACTGCAAAATAAGAAGCTCTGGAACGCTCTGAAAAATATTATTATTATTATTATTATTTATTTCATAGCAGACGTCCTTATCCAGGGCGACTTACAATTGTTACAAGATATCACATTATTTTTTACATACAATTACATTAAATTCAGTCAACTCTCACTACTATACAAATTTCAAGGGACCAGCATAAAAATCCTCTTATCAGTAATTCTTATTATCAGGACTCAAATGCATCTTGTCAGTTTGTATTAAAGTTACAGTAACACTGAAATCAAATTCCAATTACAAAACAATAATAAGTATTAGAAATGTAAAAGTACTGTGCATTTTATTGTAGATATGGTTTAAGTGAACTTTTAAGAAGTATGCATTGCAAATTAACTGCACTTACTCTCCATGTCCCCTTCTGATCACAGGGATTTTAAAACCACAAAAGCAAGGCATCCTCAACATCCGGTATTGAGCAAACCTGAAACACTGACAGCTTGCATCTAAGCCTGTATTATGGTATCCCGTTTTTTCACAATGGTGCAACATCTTTCTTTTTCTTGTACGGTGGTGCATCATCCAACCCTTTCAACATCTCCACTTTTGTCTGCAAAGATAGTGCATGTTTTTGGTTTTTTTTGCGTTGCTTCATGGAAATGACATTGATGACATAAGTACGATGGCAACTCGAAATGCATCCTAGGATTTGTAGTCCCAAAACAGCACTAAAATACAGAACAGAGGCACTACTGTGGATGCAAGTGAATACATTTCCCAATATCCTTTGCACACAGCTGTTTGAACAAGGGCAACCCGTTTTAATTCAGTTTTTCTACGTCGGGGGCTTCAAAATAATTTGCACTAACAGGGAACTTGTATAAAATAAATTTGTATTAGAAGAATTAATTTACAAGAGGCAACTGCTAAATTTGATCAGGACCATGTAGAAAATGTGTAATGAAGTTGTGCTTATTCACTTTGTGCCCAGCAGACCTAAGTAGACCATAGAGTGCACTCCGTTTATAAGAATAACTGATATGAGAATCAACTGCATATAGTGATCAAAACCACTGGGACAAAATCATTCCTATACTAAACAATGTAAAATAATTCACTTGTAAGAATCAAGAAATCCGCTTATAAGAATTTTTATCAGGGCAAACTGACTACATGTAATACGGTACTTGATCAAGTGCAATGACGTGTACAGCCAATAAAGCTGTTTTTGAATTTGAATTTGATCACATCTCGCGTGATTAGGCACGTACGCAGTGTAGATCGTGCAGTGATGCAGGAAACACTGCATTGTTTGTAATCAAACATGACTGTGCCCCTGCATTGGTTCCAGACCCTCACAATTCTCTGTGTAAAAAAGTGCCTCCTATTTTCTGTTCTGAATGCCCCTTTATCTAATCTCCATTTGTGACCCCTGATCCTTGTTTCTTTTTTCAGGTCCCCTGGGTCGACATTGTCTATACCTTTTAGGATTTTGAATGTTTGAATCAGATCGCAGCGTAGTCTTCTTTGTTCAAGACTGAATAGATTCAATTCTTTTAGCCTGTCTGCATACGACATGCCTTTTAAACCCGGGATAATTCTGGTTGCTCTTTGCACTCTTTCTAGAGCAGCAATATCCTTTTTGTAACGAGGTGACCAGAAGTGAACACAATTTTCTAGGTCAGGTCTTACTAATGCATTGTAAAGTTTTAACATTACTTCCCTTGATTTAAATTCAACACTTCTCACAATATAGCCGAGCATCTTGTTGGCCTTTTTTTATAGCTTCCCCACATTGTCTAGATGAAGACATTTCTGAGTCAACATAAACTCCTAGGTCTTTTTCATAGTTCCCTTCTTCAATTTCATTATCTCCCATATGATATTTATAATGCACATTTTTATTGCCTGCATGCAATACTTTACACTTTTCTCTATTAAATGTCATTTGCCATGTGTCTGCCCAGTTCTGAATGCTGTCTAGATCATTTTGAATGACCTTTGCTGCTGCAACAGTGTTTGCCACTCCTCCTATTTTTGTGTCATCTGCAAATTTAACAAGTTTGCTTACTATACCAGAATCTAAACCTTTAATGTAGATTAGGAATAGCAGAGGACCTAATACTGATCCCTGTGGTACACCACTGGTTACGTCGCTCCATTTTGAGGTTTCTCCTCTAATCAGTACTTTCTGTTTTCTACATGTTAACCACTCCCTAATCCATGTGCATGCATTTCCTTGAATCCCTACTGCGTTCAGTTTGAGTATTAATCTTTTATGCGGGACTTTGTCAAAAACTTTCTGGAAATCTCAATAAACCATGTCATATGCTTTGCAATTATCCATTTTCAATGTTGCATCCTCAAAAAAGTCAAGCAGGTTAGTTAGACACGATCTCCCTTTCCTAAAACCATGCTGACTGTCTCCCAGGATATTGTTACCATATAGGTAATTTTCCATTTTGGATCTTATTATTGTTTCCATAAGTTTACATATAATAGAAGTCAGGCTTATTGGTCTGTAGTTACCTGGTTCGGTTTTGTCTCCCTTTTTGTGGATCGGTATTACGTTTGCTATTTTCCAGTCTGTCGGTACAACCCCTGTGTCAAGAGACTGTTGCATGATCTTGGTTAGCGGTTTGTAAATATCTTCTTTCATTTCTTTGAGTACTATTGGGAGGCTCTCATCCGGCCCAGGGGATTTGTTTATTTTAAGAGCTCCTAGTCCCTGTAACACTTCTGCCTCTGTTATGCTAGAGTTATTTAAAATTGGATAGGAACAGGTCGACATATGGGGCATGTTGTCCGTGTCCTCCTTTGTAAAAACCTGAAAAGTAATCATTTAATATATTTGCTACTTTTTTTTTCTTCATCTATGATTTTGCCATTTGTGTCTCTTAGACATTTAACCTCCTCTTGAATGTTCTCTTGCTGTTATAATATTGGAAAAACATTTTGGAATTGGTTTTAGCCCCCTTAGCAATATTGATTTCTATCTCTCTCTTGGCCTTTCTAACTTCCTTTTTGACTTGTGTTTGCAATTCCAAGTACTCTTTCTTTGTACTTTGTTTTTGGTCCCTTTTAAACGCGCTGTAAAGTGCCTTTTTTCGCTGATTTTTTTTTTTAATTGATCTATTAAACCATTTTGGCCATTTTGTTTTAGATTTAGATTTGTCTACTTTTGGGATGTAATTGTTTTGCGCCTCTAGTACTACATTTTTAAAAAACAGCCATCCTTTTTCTGTGGATGTTTTCTCTATTTTACTCCAATCTACTTCTGTTAGTCTGTGTTTCATACCTTCATAGTTTGCTTTTCTAAAATTGTAAACCTTAGCTTTAGTCATTACTTTTGGGGTTTTAAAAAATACTTCAAATGAGACCATGTTGTGGTCTGAGTTTGCCAATGGCTCTCTGACCTCTGTTTTAGTTATTCTGTCTTCATTATCTGAAAAGACTAAATCAAGGCATGCCTCCCCTCTAGTCGGTGCCTTGACAAATTGCGTTAGGAAGCAGTCATTTGTCATTTCCACCATTTCAATTTCGTCCGTCGTGCTCCCCATTGGGTTTTCCCATTTTATATGGGGGAAGTTGAAATCCCCCATTAGTATGGCTTCCCCTTTTCTACACGCATTTCGAATATCATTGTATAACAGATTATTTTGCTCAGCGTCTGAATTTGGCGGTCTATAGCATGCTCCTATTATTATGCCCTTTGAATTTTTGTCCATTATTCTGACCCATATTGATTCTGCATTGTTTTCTTTGTCCTGATTTAACACCTGGGCTTCAAGACTATTTCTTATGTATAGCGCTACCCCTCCGCCTCTTCTGTCCTGCCTGTCTTTCCTATATAGTGTGTACCCACTAATATTATATTCGTCTCCATCACTCTCAGGCAACCAAGTTTCTGTAACACCTATCACATCGTATTGTGTGATATGTATGTAGAGGGAGGGGGGTTGCGGACTGGTGAGGAAGAGGAGGGGGGGATTGTAGAGTTTTGCATCGCAACAGAAAATAAGTAAGCCACAGATGCTTAAATGCAGTGATAGTCCTGACAGTAAAATACTGTACTGTAATGTAATTTTAATTCAAAGGCCATTACACGTAACACCGCAGGGCAGTTAAACTAGGCACCCTCATGAGATGATTGCTTCTCAAGTATACTATAATGAAGTAGGATTCTGCAGCCTTGAGTAAACATAATCGTGATCATATAACAAGTTGCTTACCCACGAGGATGTATTGTCCTCAGTGATTGAACACCATTGACATTTGTATACTGTATTTAAACTGCTGACGTGCGGAGGTGCTTTTGCTAATTGTAATGTGACAGAGTGGCTGAGGACAGTGTAAATGATCAGGCTGGAGTCTTGATTTACAGTTTAAAACCGGCGTTGGTTTTATATTTCTTACAGTGAGGTGAGGAAACAACCGCTAATAAAACAAACAAACAAAATAAACCTTGCTTTCAGTTGGAGCACTAACTAAATACTTTGTGTGGTCCCTGTGCATACATGTGGGAACTCATGACATCTAGTGGTCAATCCATTACACTGCAAGGAACAAAGCTTTCATTCTCAAACTAAGATACTGATTCTGCAGCACTTCACCACAGTAATCATATCGGTCTGCTTTTAAGAATCAACTGGTTATAAGATTCAAATCATCCGGGACAGTGCACTGTACAATAATACAATAATTCCAAATAATTACTATACAGGGAATGAGTTTAATCAGAGTTCATTTTAAGGACAATTTACTGTAATTTCAATGATATTGTACAAATTCCAAAGATGTTTAATACTTCATGCAGCTTTTTTGGGGTCGTCATTCGAGAAATAGGCTCATGCACTGATCACTGGTCTGTTATGTGTGTTGAAAACCATAAATGTCTTGATTCTGCCCAAACTTATCGGACACTAGCCTCGATTTTATACGGATATCTTTAAACTTTCAGGTACTTTGCGATTGTTAATTTGAGGACCCTCTGGTTTGACGATTGCGAATGTTCTTTCCAGCTATTGGGGTTCAGCGAGAAGCAGCTGTCCCTCCAGATGTTCATCGGCACGGCTGACGAGCGATCCTTGCGCCCTCACGCCTTCTACCAGGTCCATCGCATCACTGGCAAAATGGTGAGCACAGCCAGTCAGGAGCTCGTACTGGGAGGGACCAAGATCCTGGAGATCCCACTGCACCCCGAGAACGGCATGAGCGCCAGGTGAGTCTGTCTGTGGAGCTGTCTATCGGTATGGTTTGGGTTCCAGGACTCGAATGTGTGCACACTCAATTTGTGCACACTAAATATAAAACCTTATATTAAGACCTTCAGAACATTTACAAATGAGAGAAGGCCATTAATCCCATCAGTGCTTGTCCGGTTCCTAGTAGCTGATTGATCTAAAATCTTTGTCAGGTCGGGTCTTAAAGGATCTCATTCCATACCCTTAGCACTCTGTGAAGAAAACATAAAAATTCTGTGCAATTTAAATTTACATCGTATTATCTGTGTCAATTCAAAGTTGCTGCAAATATCTCCACCAAAAAATAATTTCTGACTACGCCACAGATGTGTGTGTCTCTGTGTGTGTGTGTGATATGAGATAATATGTGTAGTTCATCCTGTCTCTTAAACCATTCTTTTTTTAATTAAAACAAGATTCACATTTAAAATTCACACTTTGGTATAAGACTGCAAAGCTTTAAAAAGTTACCCTAAGTAAAAGCATGATAAAGTCTAAAAAAGCATAGTGAAAACACAGTAAAGCATAGGTAAGCACTGTAAGGCCAGAGGTATGGTAAAGCATATTTAAAAAAACAAACCATGGTATACTATGGTAAATGCAGAGTATAGCCATGGGAGAAAACTGGAAAAAATACTGTGGTAAACCTTTAAAAGGGTACTGTATTCTTTTTTTAAAAATAAACCAATATAATGTGAGGCTTTTTTTAAAGTTTGGAGTCTACTATGCACAACACAGAATAAGATGAACTGGAGCGAAGTTTCAGAGTTTATTATGAATCTGTTGTCCTCCTTTGTGTTCGGTTGCAGTATTGACTGTGCTGGGATTCTAAAGCTGCGGAATTCTGACATCGAGCTTCGAAAGGGAGAGACAGACATCGGGCGTAAGAACACCAGAGTGAGGCTGGTCTTCAGGGTGCAAATCCCACAGGGAGGGGGCAAAGTGGTGTCCATACAGACTGCATCAGTGCCTATAGAGTGCTGTGAGTATGGGCTGAATCCAGAAATGCTAAAAGAATATCCAATAACAAACTATTAGAAGTGGTTTTCCATTCAATGACGTACGTTTCCACTAGAAGTCTTTCTCAGTGTCTTCAATTCAATGACACACGTTTCCACTAGAAGTCTTGCTCAGTGTCTTCAGTTCAGATTACAGTAATGTGTAACATTTAATGCGTTACTTCCCAACACTGTTTATTGATCTGCAGTTGTTGGATGTTTGCTCCTATGGTTTATTGACTATTGATTATTGATCGATTGGTTCCAGCTCAGCGCTCGGCTCAGGAGTTGCCCTCTGTGGAGAGTTGTAACATCACTTCCTGCTCCATGGAGGGGGGGGAGGAGCTTGTGCTGACCGGCTCCAACTTCCTGCCAGAGTCAAAGGTCATCTTCATTGAGAAGGGGCCAGGTAAATAGCTGTCTGTCTGTCTGTCTGTCTTTTCAGAAGCAGCCTTGGTGGTTGAAAAGGTATTAAATAGCATTGGAAAAAATACCATTAAGAATGTAACTCTGCTTCACCATAATGAGGGATGTAACTCTGCTTCACCATAACGAGGGATGTAACTCTGCTTCACCATAATGAGTGTATGTTTCATAGAGGAAAGTGTGATGTTGTTGTGATAGCTCCATGTACTCACTGTTTCTTCTGTTTGATTGACAGATGGTAAACTCCAATGGGAGAGTGAGGCCCAGGTGGACCGGGACAAAAGTAGTGAGGTAATCATTATTATTATTATTATTATTATTTATTTCTTAGCAGATGCCCTTATCCAGGGCGACTTACAAATGTTACAAGATATCACATTATTTTTACATACAATTATATTATTTTTTACACATTATTTTTACATACAATTACCCATTTATACAGTTGAGTTTTTACTGGAGCAATCTAGGTAAAGTACCTTGCTCAAGGGTACAGCAGCAGTGTCCCCCACCCAGGATTAAACCAACGACCCTCCAGTCAAGAGTCCAGAGCCCTAACCACTACTCCACACTGCTGCCCATGACATGGACATCATCATGACATCCTCACCAGACAGTTGACACAGGTGGACAGTGATTAGAAGAATAGTTTTCTTCCTGGTTTACATAAAGCCTTTTTTATGAACAAAGGAAACTTCTGAAATTCAATGACAAATGTTTCCACTAGAAGTCTTTCTCAGTGTCTTCAATTCAATGACAAACATTTTTATTAGAAGTCTTTCTCAATGTCTTAAATTGAAACACTAAGAAAAACGTAATAAATTCAATGACTAACATTTTAGACGTCAGCATTGAAAACACTTTCATAGGTATTGCACGCAAGCAATAAAAATGGGCATTATAAATATTATATGGGAGATACTGAAATTGAAGACGGAATCTGAAAAAGACCTAGGAGTTGACTCAGAAATGTCTTCATCTAGACAATGTGGGGAAGCTATAAAAAAGACCGACAAGATGCTCGGATATATAGTGAAAAGTGTTGAATTTAAATCAAGGGGGGAAGTAATGTTAAAACTTTACAATTAGTAAGACCTCATCTAGAATACTGTGTTCAGTTCTGGTCACCTCGCTACAAAAAGAATATTGCTGCTCTAGAAAGAGTGCAAAAAAGAGTGAACAGAATTATTTTGGGTTTAAAAGGCATGTCATATGCAGACAGGCTTAAAGAATTGAATCTATTCAGTCTTGAAAAATGAAGACTACGCGGCGATCTGATTCAAACATTCAAAATTCTGAAAGGTATTGACTTTTTCGACCTGAAAAAATAAACAAGGACCAGGGGTCACAAATGGAGATTAGATAAAGGGGCATTCAGAACAAAAAATAGGAGGCACTTTTTTACACAGAGAATTGTGAGGGTCTGGAAGCAACTCCCCAGTAATGTTGTTGAAGCTGACACCCTGGGATCCTTCAAGAAGCTGCTTGATGAGATTCTGGGATCAATGAGCTACTAACAACCAAACGAGCAAGATGGGCTGAATGGCCTCCTCTCGTTTGTAAACTTTCTTATGTTCTTATTGAATTTATTAAGTTTCTGAGTAAGCCTGACAAAAAAAAACTTAGAGAAACTAGAGCTATGCTGCATTTGAGGATCAGATTTTGCTAGTTAAATTGTCGATTTAATGTAATTTTAAATAATGCCGTTAGACTTTTGGGTTTTTACATGAAGCAATCTAGTACCTTGCTCAAGGGTGCATCAGCAGTGTCCCCACCTGGGATTGAACCCACAACCCTCCAGAGTCCAGAGCCCTAAACACTACTTCACACTGCTGCCCAGTTTATTTACTTTGTGCCTAAAAAAAACACTATCGTCCCAGCCCTAATATATATATATATGTTACTGTTAGATGTTACTAACAGACAGAAAAACTAAAGGAGACAGGCCTAGTACAGAGGGAAGGAGATTACTTTACACAGAGAGTAGTGGGAGTATGGAATGGGTTACCTAGAGTTACTAAGCCATGCTGCTGATACTGGACCACTGGGATATTTTAAGATCTAACAAGATTTTGAGATCAAACAGTTAATATGAACCGGACAATCAATGCTGGCCTGAACAGCCTCCTCTTGCTCAAATTAATGTCTGAGACTTTTTGATGGTTGTAAATAATTTCCCCCTCTCAATCAAATGATCATATTTGAACATTTACAAACGAGAGGAGGCCATTTGGCCCATCTAAGCATGTCTGTGCTTAAAGTATTGGTTCGGGTTAACTATATTAACTTATGATTTTAAAGACTTCAGTCATGTCCCCCCTGATTCTTCTTTGTTCCAAGCTAAACAGATTCAGTTCTTTCAGCCAATCTTTGTAGTTCAGTCCTTTAAGTCCTGGGATTAGTCTGGTTGCTGTTCGTTGTACTCTCTCCAGGGCCACAATGTCCCTTTGATGCAATGGTGACCAGAACTGGACACAGTATTCCCAGTGAGGTCTCACCAGTGCATTATACAACCTCATCATAACCTCCTTGGATTTGTACTCTACACTTTTGGTTATATGTATTACAATACACTCCAACTACAACCAATTATATAAATGCACATTAAAAAAAGTATGTTTCCAATTTAGACTTAAAAGAATCCAGTGTTTCAGCATGCCTAATGCCGACCAGAATAGAGTTCCACAAACGTGGAGCACAACAGCATCAAGCTCCAGTTGAAAAACTGAACATACTGCATTTTCTGATCTCAAGGAATGAATAAGATTTTACAGAGTTAGTAGTTCTTAGAGATAGGGTGGCACAATCCATGAAGGACCTTATAAGTTATTACAGCAACTTTAAAATCAATTTGGTAACTCACTGATAACCAATGTAAGGACCCTAGCACTGGAGTAATATGTCGAGAAAGACGAGTGTGAGAAAGCAGTCTGGCAGCTGTATTCTGGACAAGCTGAAGCTAAGGTCTTTCTCTTGGTAAATCTGTTCTAGTTCTGTACCACCCATTGGGTGTCTGGATCTCCCATGTTAATATGCGTGTACCACTTTGCATTTGATGACACTGGGTTTCACAGTAAGGTTCCCTGCCTGTTGTCTCTCCCTGCAGTGTGAGCTGTGTGTGGAGGTCCCTGGGTACTGCAATGAGACAGCAAGCCGGCCAGTCCAGGTTTACTTCTACGTTTCCAATGGGAAGAGGAAGCGCAGTTCAACACAGTGCTTCAGATACCTGCCAGGTAACCACATTCCCAACTCAAGTCTTACCAGCTTCTAATGGAATTTAAATCCAATTTATACATTTGCCTGGCAGCTTTGAAAGTGAGTGGAATGAAGGAGGCTTTCAGTTCCTGTATTTAGGATTCTCCAGACAAGCTCAAAGCCAGGTAGATTTAGAGACATTCTTTTAAATAATTCAAAGAGAACCCAGAACCACTGAGAATGATTTTAAATACCATACAATAGTACGGGAATCTATGAAAGGGATTCTAGCGTACACAATAATTCCATTTTGCACATAGGTCCCAAATGTGCAGTTTTCAAAGAAACAATGATGTAGCACACATGTATTTTCATTTTAAAACATGATTTCTGATACTACTTAGGTCCTTTCACCTCAGCAGTATCTTTTGTGTGACTGGCGGAAAGCGGGTCAGTCAATAGGGGAAGCAGCTGATTGGTTAATGACAGAAAAGAAGCTAGTGAAGGGGTGGGACAATTTCACCCTCCAGGTGACCCAGGAAGTGCAAGACTAAAAGTATGGCTTGCAAACAGTGATTTATTTAACCTAGTGTAGAGCCAGATGTTTACTAAAACATGCATTTCTTATCAAACTGAATTTTTGAGACAAATGTAATCATTGAATATGAATGGTGGAGAAATGTTATAATCTCTTCAAAATGACATTCAAAGGCAGGACAGCCAAGACTTTAAAAACTATTTCTCACAAGCCCCTTTCCCATCAGCCACTGGGATTGACTGGAAAGCGGTTTGACATCAGACGCTTTCATTTCCATCAGCAGCAGAGATCCATTTTAACTTGCACTCTTGTATAGCAATGTACCTTTCTTTACCTTCAATTTGAGATGAAAACTCAAGCATACATGGGTCTATAGGAACCCGTCGTAGGTGGCAGAGTTCAGTATGTCTACTTCTCTTTTATTTCCCAGTGATGTTCAAAGAAGAACCTCCACCAATCCTAATGAGTAATCTGCAGTGCTCTCTAGTGGCAGATCCCAGTAATTCCAGAGTGGCACGGCCTTGCCAGTCACTCGACCCAGGAGGTGGACAGTACTCAGCGGACCATCATCCTTGCTACCAAAGAAGAGAGAAGACCTCGAACCAGCCTGACTATCCCCACAGCTTCCTGAGCCCTGCTCCCAGGCATTTCCCGTTCCGGGAAGAATTAGAAAACGTGGCGGCCAATTTTCTGGATCATCTCGACTATGAGGCAGAGCCAGGGGTCAACGGGCTTCTGCTGCCTCACTTGCAGAAGCCTGACTCGACTCCGAACCTCGCGTGGCTGGACTCCCCCTATCAATCATCGTCTCCCTCCTCCCTGAGCCCCTATGCGCAGAATAGTCCCGTTTCCAGCTCTCCCCAATCGATGCTCTGCGGGCCCAATCTCGGTTACCCGTCGGAGAGCTTTGAAGGCCTTCCCCAGCAGATGGGATATGCCATGGATCAGGTGCCGCCGTGCGCTCTGCATCGGATGAATTTCCGGATCAACGATTCTTTTCCCGGGTATCGCTCCGAGGCTCAGGAACCACACCTCCCACCATATCCCTCATATTCCTCCGCAGGGTTAGCCAGTCCCTCAGAAAAGCCCTCGGACGACCTGTCTCTGCCCAAACAGACACCCTTCAACACAGAGTCTCACCCGGCTCCAGTGTACCAGGGTAAGGATGGAGGCGATGGGTCGCAATACAGTGTGGAGAGAGAGGAAATGAAGTCTGGATTCGAAGGATACGGACCTCCCTTTAGGAATGTTCCCATTCAAGGGATCACGCTGGAAGAAGGTAAGAGCTGATACACAGTGGGATACAGCTGTGTGACAGGGGTGAGGGAATCCGCTCCGAGAGAGAGAAAGGGATTGGGGTCAAAATGCCACACAGGTGTCCAAGTTTATTTATAAGCTTTACAGTTTGCTGTTCACAGACAGTGCCATTTAGCTGCCATGACGGTACCAGCAGTGGTAAATCCTAGGGCAGGGTTAAGCTGGTGGAACCAACACAGGCAGGAACACAAGCATAAGTGTGACAAAAAGAAAAACTAAAATGCGGAATAAAACACAGTTGGCTCAGCTAGTTCACCCTGGTTAAGAATCATCTAAAATAAATCTATTGAAACGGATCCTGGTCTCACACCATGATAACATGCAGCTCACCCTGGTTAAAACAAGGACCCCAGTCGAGCCATAGACTTTCAGCTCCAGCTTGTAGAGAGCAAAGGAACCGGCTTTCCAGCTCCTTTATATAGTGTGTGGCCAGAGCTAATAGAGCAGTAATAAAGCCAGTAGCACCTGCCTATACCCCACACACGTTTCTAACCCATCCCTGCCAAATTTTCAATCCTTCAAGTTGTAACAAACTTTCTTTAAAAACAGACTCAGTATAACTGAGTCTCTTCAAACATCATTTTCTTTTTTGTTTTTGTTTTACTGTCCCCTTACTTCTGGGTGGTGGCTCTTATTCCAATATTCTATTTTTCTTTGTTCTGAGAAGTCTCTGTTCAAGGTTAGGGTTAGAAGTCTCTGTTCGGGGCTCCCGAGTGGCGCATCCCGTAAAGTCGCTCCACGTGGAGTGCAGGATGCGCTCTGTAGTCTGGACGTCTCGAGTTGGAGTCCAGGCTATTCCTTTGCCGACCGAGGACGGAGCTTCCAAGGCGGCGCTCAATTGGCCGCGCCGCCCGGGGAGGGAGGGCTAGGTCGGCCAGGGTGTCCTCGGCTCACCGCGCACCAGCGACCCCTGTAGTTTGGCCGGGCGCCTGCGGGCTTGCCTGTAAGCTGCCCGAGAGCTGCGTTGTCCTCTGACGCTGTAGCTCTTCGGTGGCTGCATGGTGAGTCCGCAGTGTGAAAAAAAGCGGTCGGCTGACGGCACACGCTTCGGAGGACAGACAGCTTCGCCCTCCCGAGTCAGCGCAGGGGTGGTAGCGGTGAGCTGAGCATAATAAAATAATTGGCGATTCCAAATTGGGAGAAAATAATAAAAATAATTGGCAATGACTAAATTTATAAATAAAAAAAAAAAAGAAGACGTCTCTGTTCAGGTTAGATTTAGGGTGAGAAGTCTCTGTTCCGGTTAGGGTTAGCGTGAGAAGTCTCTGTTCCGGTTAGGGTTAGCGTGAGAAGTCTCTGTTCAGGTTAGGGTTAGGATGAGAAGTCTCTGTTCAAGGTTAGGGTTGGGGTGAGAAGTATCTGTTCAGGGTCAGAATCCAAGTTGCCATCTCATTTTGTTGTGGGGACCTTATTATCTAGCGCCGTAGCACTAACTCAGTAGATTACGTCTCCCTAACCTAGCGCCAGAGTCATTCCTCCCTGTGGAATCCCTGTGAATAACTTCACACAGCCAAGAACCTGCGCTCCCCTGACTGTGTGACTCCCTCTGCACACCACGCGGCCATGCCTTTACCAGAGGAGACCCTCGGGGACCCCTGTGCTCCCCTGACTGTGTGACTCCAACGGCACACCACGTGGCCGTGCCTTTACCAGGGAAGACCCTCTTGGACCCCTGCGCTCCCCTGACTGTATGACTCCCCCTGCACACCACGCGGCCGTGCCTTTACCAGGGAGGCCCTCGGGACCCCTGCGCTCCCTTACTGTATGGCTCCCCTGCACACCAGACGGCCATGCCTTTACCAGGGAGACCCTCGGGACCCCTGCGCTCCCCTGACTGTGTGACTCCCCCTGCACACCACACCATAGTGCCTTTACCAGGGGAGACACTCGGGGACCCCTGCGCTCCCCTGATTGTATGACTCCCCCTGCACACCACACCATAGTACCTTACCAGGGGAGACCCTCGGGGACCCCTGCGCTCCCTGATTGTATGACTCCCCCTGCACATCACACCATAGTACCTTACCAGGGGAGACCCTCGGGGACCCCTGTGCTCCCTGATTGTATGACTCCCCCTGCACACCACACCATAGTGTCTTTACCAGGGGAGACACTCAGGGACCCCTGCGCTCCCCTGACTGTATGACTCCCCCTGCACACCACACCATAGTGTCTTTACCAGGGGAGACCCTCGGGGACCCCTGCGCTCCCTGATTGTATGACTCCCCCTGCACACCACACCATAGTTCCTTTACCAGGGGAGACAGTCAGTGATCCCTGTGATTGAATGCATTTGAGTAAGTGGTCAGATAAAGTCAACTAGATCCAGAAAAAAATGATTCAAATTTAATAATGCAACAGAACCAGTAAGACACGGGAGAAGTGAAAAAAGATACAAGCACTGAACATTGTTAGTACTGCAGTAGATTTACTGGTTTTCTTTTGTTTTTCACAGTGAATGAATTTATTGGAGAAAATCTGACACAATTTCCTGAAACAACCCTTGGAGGAAGACCAAACTAAAGGAAACTGTTTGGGGCAGAAACTGAGTCAAGTTGATAATTCTTTTGTCTAGTTACTTTTTCTGACAGTGGTTTTGGCTAGTGCCGCCTTCAGTGAATTGCAGCAGAAAAATGTGGGTTAAAGCATAGGTAAGCACTGTAAAGGTATTGTAATGCTTGTTAAACATGGCAAACCATAGTAATCTATACTAAATGCATAGCATAACCAGGCATGGGGTAAACTTTAATTAGGGACTAGCTGAAAACATGTGTCGATTTTACTGAGTTTCTCTAAAATGGGAAGCAGATGGATTTTAAAGCTTTGAATGAAAGCAGCCAAACTCTGACTCTTATATACAAGCCAAATACTTATTTTACAAGTGGAAGCTAGTTACAGCTTAACTATACCAGCAAAAACTCTCTCTTTCTCCTAAATACCTTGACTATGTTTGATGTATCTAAATTATTGTTTGATTTTTATACGTATATAATTATATGAATTCTATTTTTAATTGCTTTCATTTTGTAATACAGTATTGTATGCATACAACATAAAACACATACATAAACATTACATTTAATAAAGAATGCCTTTGCTACCTACTTTGTATAAATGTTCTCAAATAAAGACAATTAGCAATACACCACTTCATCGATCTTTGTCTTTTCTGGGTGGTACCGGTAATTTTGCAGATCATTTTTGATCCGGAAATTCATCCGGTAAGTTTTCTAAGTTCGAGCAATTACTTTTTAAAATGTTTCATGCCTCTGAACTTGCAAGTGCATTAGAGCAGTGGTTCTCAAACTTTTTGGGCTTCACCCCCCTTCTTGTCTGTGGTACTTGATGCACCCCCACCGCAGATTAGCTACCTTGGGGGATTTTTGCACAGCACGTTCACAAAAAACAGTTTTACATTTATACTTTTAATTCCAAAAACATTTAAATAAATGTAATTAAATATGTCTGCTAAAACAGTATGCCATTTACAGTAACTCGTTATAGCATCTACACTGTAACTGCAGCAACTTGGAGAACAACAAAGAAGGCCTTCTAATCAGCTACAGTATTTATCATTCTTATATGGCCCTTCATTTTAAGAACCAGTAAACTTTTACGATAAGCATTTGTATTCAGTTTTAAAACAATGGCTCACAACAGTGGAATGATCACAGTACTACCATGCAGTAATTGTAGGGCAGTATTGGCATGTGTGAAAGACAAAACGAAAATGCTTTTATGCTTTAAAATCATTTCAAACTGGTTAATAGACTAGCAAGCACTGGCAAAATCAGCTAAGTTCTATATGGTGCAAAACGTTTTAACGTTTTGTTTTGTTTCTGGACTTTGCGATACCTGCATGATGCCTGCATTAATAGTCGTATCGACAATAACAACCAACCATTTTGTTACAGACTTTCAACAAGTCTGACACAAACAACTTGGGCTGTTACTTAATTAAACCCTTCTAAAAAAAGAACACAAAAATGCTTAAAATAAAAAAGAACAGTCCTACTACAGTACCAGGCAGTTTACACTGCCTCTGGGTTTCTGATCGCATCATCAATTCCACATTTTTTAAATCCATTGATGGAAATGTCTGGTCTACTTTTAATGTTTTCAAGCAAGTTGGCTTCGGCACTGCCCGTCTCATATCCACTTTGATAGCTGACACATTATTTCTCTTGTCCAGCGTTTCTTTAATCTGTTCTGTATACCAGTCTGCCAGAGGGCTGGATCGCTACAAGTACTGTATGCAACCCTCTGATTGGTGGAAGTATAATTGGCGATCCAATCAAAATAGCCAATAAAGCCCAAATAAATTATCTGCCCATTATAAGGTATAGCCTAGGTTAAGATGTGCTCTATAATAAAAAAAAAAAAATTTAAACCTTGTAACACCCCCCTAAGGATACAGTCCACGCCCCCCAATTTGAGAACTACTGCATTAGAGAATGATAATATGAAAAGTTTCTTTCTAGAGCAATCACACAGTGTAAATGTGCAACTATTCAGCAACAAGAACGGGAAAGCAGAAGGGTCTGAGAGATACATTGATCATCAAGACAGTCTCTAGTGATGGGAAAAGTGAAGCCTCCTGACCCACTGAACCCTCTGAATCATTCGGTTCAAAAAAGATTCACTGAGCTGAAGCACATGGAGCACGTCATGCTCTTTAGTGCCATCTCTTGGCAGAGCTGCACAACTCAATACATTGAGAGTAAAGACAGCCCCCTATCTCTAGAGAAGGCATTTAGTGTTGGACATTTGCACTAATGCTCAGAGAAGGCAATGTGTTATATAGTGACATTTCATACTTTTGACATACAATATCAAGCAATTTCATTTTTAATTTTCTCGGTTAATTAGGCATGTATAATTTGAACAATCATTTCAGTGTTAAGGAACATTTCAGTGCTTTTTCTAAAGACAGAGCTCGGCCATTGCTTTTCTCGAAATTGCCTGGAATATTTATTTTGCACATCAACCACACATGCGATTAGCCAATAAAACCTTCTTAAATAATCATACTAGAAATATAAAAGTGTCGTCCAATTGAAAGCAAGATCTTGTTGCTTGAAATAAAACAGTGTAATTTGATGAGAGGCTTCAGCAACCGTACTCAGTGTGTAAGATGGTGCAGGATATTTTGATTCATACTTACAAGCAGATTCTTTGGTGGCGCATGTAGCATAGCTCTAGCTGTAAATTAGAGAGGTGGAAAATAGTGGGATCGAATCCCTGCTGTTTCCATTTTTAAAGCTGAAGCTGTTGTTGAAGCTGGCACCCTGGGATCCTTGAAGAAGCTGCTTGATGAGATTCTGGGATCAATAAGCTACTAACAACCAAACGAGCAAGATGGGCCAAATGGCCTCCTCTCGTTTGTAAACTTTCTTATGTTTTTATGTTCTAAATAAATTGTGTACTCTGTATTCTTTATACATTTATAATAGATTGGAGGATTTTTTACCAATAATGTTCATAAAGAGCTCTTTTTTCACATACTTAATGCTTTTTTTGTTTGCTGTTAATTTGAAATATAAAATAAAAAGCAGCATCTTGATTTAAAAAAAAAAATCATAAGGAGCTCTCCTTGTACATAGTTTATGCAATGTTTTGTTTGCTGCTAATTTGAATTATAAAGATTTGATTAATAAAAATAAAAAAATCCTCATTATATTACAAATGTTACATCTTGAAAAAAATGTAAAGACCTCTGTTTGTCCATAGACTTTTACAGGAAAAGAATGGGACAAAAACTCTTCCATTATGAAACAAAAGACTTATAGTTGCTCTTAAGAGATGGGCTTGTTGTGATTCAAAAACAAGACAGGCTGAACTGTGTTACTTTTTAGTCTGTTCCTTTTTTTGCTTATTAGCGCCCCAGATTTGGAAAAAATGCGTTCTCAAGGAACTGGCTGGCAAGTCCTATGGTCAATGGAACAGAGCAGGATCAGTTTCCTTATAAGGTCAACATATGATGTTCTCCCATCACCACAGAACCTAAACCTCTGGGTAGGAGAGGATCCCTCATGTCCTTTGTGTTCATCACCTGCAACATTAAGGCACATTTTGATAGGATGTAAGGTGGCTCTTAGCCAAGGACGGTTTACTTGGCGCCATGACCAGGTGCTGCGATGTTTGGCCTTAGCATTGGAAGACAAGCGTAACATGACCAATAAGTTGCCACCTG
Source organism: Acipenser oxyrinchus oxyrinchus (assembly GCA_030684275.1). Taxonomy (NCBI): domain Eukaryota; kingdom Metazoa; phylum Chordata; class Actinopteri; order Acipenseriformes; family Acipenseridae; genus Acipenser; species Acipenser oxyrinchus. Next base: position 3,374,857 of record CM060290.1, read on the forward strand.
TTCCATCAAAACATTACACACAAAAGACAACATTCCTCCGCCCAGGAGAGCAACCACCAAGAAAAGGTGTTAAAACCAATCCTCGCCCAGGACAACTGGAAGCTGCTAGAGACTGGAAAATGCTGGCGGATGTTGGTCAACGGCTTATTTTTCCACCTGAGATTGCCACCACAAACCTTCGACCAGATATTGTCTTGTGGTCTGGATCAGCACGCCTTGTTCACCTGGTGGAGTTAACAGTGCCATGGGAGGATGCTGTAGATGAGGCGTATGAGAGGAAGAAACTGCGGTATGCTCAACTAGCCACTGAAGCGAACAGCGAGGATGGAGAGTCTGGGTTTACCCAGTGGAAGTGGGATGTCGAGGATTTGTGGCACACTCTACAACCCGGTTTCTCAGAGATGTCGGATTCAATGGCCAAGAGTTGCGCCGCACAGTGAAGAACTTATCTGAAGCAGCAGAGAGGAGCAGCAACTGGCTGTGGTTGAGACGGAAAGATTCTGGCTGGGGATCTCAAGCACAATAGAAAGAAAGAAAGGCTGATATACAGGTAAGTAAGCTGGGCTGAGTTGAGTGGGGACGGAGGGGGTGATGCTGGGACGCCAGAATCACCGCCGAGCCCTCTTGAGGTGTCGTGGGCTAGTCGACGAAACACCGAGGATGGAAGGTGCCCACTTGAAGACCCCAGAGATGTACCCTACTTAGCTCAATCCAGACGGTTGTCATGCTGATGCGCTGGGGAGACCGCACTATGGTTGATCCCCGAGCCAGCATCGCAGCCGCTGTGTGTGCTGATGCGCTTAGGGAGGCAAAATAAGCTGATCCCTGGAGCCAGCATTACACTTCAGCCATCAACACCAGACAGAAGGATATCTACATCATCATATGGAAGGAAGCGCAAATGGATGGAGACACATATGGATCACATTAGTTTACTGTGAAGCTACGCCTTAGTTGGTGCTTATCTTGGCGAGAGCCAAGTTCAAATCAGCATGAAGTTTTAACATCTACTCTCATGTAATGGAAATCATGAAGATCTGGATACGCCCAGTGACTGCTGTGAATAGTGCAGCTGGCAACAAGGGAAAGACCTCGTGACAGCCTGGAGAGACAGCTGACTGGAGGAAAGAGACCCCATTGGGGCTGGCAGGGTTAGCTACCCTTGTCGGCAGTATCCAGCTCTGTGTTTACAGGATGCTGGAGACACCCGCCCAAGGCTTCAAAGAAATTAAACAGGAAAATACCCCTAGAGTCTGCGAGAGCGGGGCGAAGATGACTCAACGTTGGACAACACGGTTAAGGACTTAGGAACGGAAACGGATATGAGTATAGAGAGTACTTCACAAAAGACTAGTTCAAGATCTGCAGTTAGCAAAGACATGGAACTCCAGGTTTGTGTCTGCGGCTGGAGCAAGGCGACAACAGTCAGGGGTTTGAAGATTCATCAAGGGAGAATGAAATGCTTGAGGGAGAAGGGACAAGGGCCTCGCATTGATCAGTACTTCTTACGAAGTCAGTCAAGTCAGTCGAATGAAATCCAGCGACAGGAAGCAAACCACAGTTCGCAGGATATCAGCACCCCTGTCATAGATGTGAGGAGGACTTGCATGGACACAGTTAGTGATGAACCTAATGATCCTTGTGAACCCGGCAGACAAACCAGCGTAAGAGAGAAAAGAACCTCAACGGGCACAAGCCTGGAGTTAAATGGCCAAGAGCTTGTGAGAAAACTGCATGGGACACAGTAAACACAGATCTCTGCTTTGCATTGGAAAGGTTAAGTGGAACAGTTGAAAAGAAACTGGATAAATTTGGGGACATCATCTACGATATGGAAGCGAGAGGTTTGGAGTTGAAAAAGGAAGGAAAAAGTACAAACTATTCCTGGAAAGTCTAGACGGCAGCAGGAGATTGAACGCTTAGTTAGAGAAAGGAGACAGCTGAGGAAGCAATGGAGAAGAGCAGAAGAAAGTCAGAAGGAGGGACTCAATCTCTTACAAAGGGTCATAAAACATAAGCTTGCAACATTGCGCAGAGCTGAGCGCCACGGAAACGCTACAAAAAGAAGGAGCGTGCGAGAACTAACTTTTATAAAGACCCATTCAAATTTGTAAAGAAGTTATTCACCAGTGAGAAGAATGGCACACTAAAAGCATCTAAGTTTGAGTTGGAGAGATATTTGGAGGAAACGCATACAGATTCAAAAAGGCAGGAGCCTATGTCAATTCCTTCAGACATCCCACCTATCAATCCACCAGAATACCAAATGGAGGACTGTGCACCTAAGTGGAAAGAAGTAGAGCAAGCTGTGAAAAAGCAAGGGCTTCATCATCTCCAGGGCCTAATGGAGTTCCGCACAGAGTGTACAAGAGTGCTTCAGGAGTTCTACGAATCCTGTGGAAACTGATGAAAGTAGCATGGGAAAACAGGTTGTACCAAGAGCATGGCGCCGAGCAGGTGGAGTCTTTATACCTAAAGAAAAAGATTCTAGCAGCATCAGTCAGTTTCGCCCTATTTCCCTATTAAACGTAGAAGGCAAGATTTTCTTCAGCATTATTGCTCAGAGATTGTCAACTTACCTATTAAAGAACTGCTTCATTGACACTTCAATACAAAAAGCGGGCATTCCAGGTTTCCCAGGATGCTTAGAACACATCAATGTGATCTGGCAACAAATTCAATCAGCTAAAAAGGAGAGGAAGGAGCTCCATGTGACATTCCTGGATTTGGCTAATGCATATGGTTCAGTGCCACATGAACTTCTTTGGGCAGCATTTGATTTTTTCAGTGTACCAATGACAATAACAAATCTAGTCAAAGCCTACTTTGGAGATTTGCAATTTAGTTTCTCAACTTCAGAATTCAGCACTACATGGCAATGCCTAGAAGTTGGAATAATGGCAGGATGCACCATTTCTCCACTGGCTTTTACCATGGCAATGGAAGTAATCATTAGGGCATCAAAATGGGTAGTGGGAGGAGAGCGCTTGGCTTCTGAATGCGACTACCACCAATTCGAGCATACATGGATGACATGACAACCATGACTACAACAGTAGCCTGCACTAATCGGTTATTGGGCAAATTAACCAATAACATTGAATGGGCACGAATGCAATTCAAGCCCACTAAATCAAGGAGCATCTCTATAATTAAAGGTAAAGTAGTAGATAAAACGTTCTTCATTAATGGTGAGGCAATACCAACAGTGTCTGAGAAGCCAGTGAAGAGCCTTGGGAGATGGTACGACGGGATCTAAAGGACACAGTTCGTGTGGGAGAAGTTAGACAACAAGCTGTGGAAGGGTTGAAGAGCATAGACAGCAGCGCTTTACCAGGCAAACTAAAACTCTGGTGCTTTCAGTTTGGCCTACTGCCACGGCTGCTGTGGCCACTGACTGTGTACGAGGTTTCTTTGACAACAGTAGAGAAGCTGGAAGCTTTAATCAGTTCACACATCAGGAAATGGTTGGGAGTTCCACGCTGCCTCAGCAGAGTGGGACTTTATGGTAAAGGAATACTGCAGCTACCTGTCTCCGCTCTAACCGAGGAGTTTAAGTGCGCCAAGGTCCGACTGGAAATGACATTAGTAGAGTCACGCGACAAATGCGTAAGGGAGGCAGCACCTGTGTTGAAAACTGGAAGAAAGTGGGTGGCAAAGAAAGCTGTGGAGGATGCAAAGGCTGCCCTTCGAATTGGTGATATCATGGGGCAAGTTCAGCATGGAAGAGGGGGTCTTGGTCTCAGTTCAGCTCCTCCTACATGGCACAAGGCAGCCCCAGCGAACGGAGGAAGCTTGTAGTCAACGAGGTGCAAAAGCAGGAGGAGAGGATGAGGTGTATAAAGGCCATTTCCCAGGGCAAGCAGGGAGAATGGATGAGATGGGAGAGTGTGGAACAACGCAAGATTGGCTGGCAAGACCTATGGTCAATGGAACAGAGCAGGATCAGTTTCCTTATAAGGTCAACATATGATGTTCTCCCATCACCACAGAACCTAAACCTCTGGGTAGGAGAGGATCCCTCATGTCCTTTGTGTTCATCACCTGCAACATTAAGGCACATTTTGACAGGATGTAAGGTGGCTCTTAGCCAAGGACGGTTTACTTGGCGCCATGACCAGGTGCTGCGATGTTTGGCCTTAGCATTGGAAGACAAGCGTAACATGACCAATAAGTTGCCACCTGTTCCATCAAAACATTACACACAAAAGACAACATTCCTCCGCCCAGGAGAGCAACCACCAAGAAAAGGTGTTAAAACCAATCCTCGCCCAGGACAACTGGAAGCTGCTAGAGACTGGAAAATGCTGGCGGATGTTGGTCAACGGCTTATTTTTCCACCTGAGATTGCCACCACAAACCTTCGACCAGATATTGTCTTGTGGTCTGGATCAGCACGCCTTGTTCACCTGGTGGAGTTAACAGTGCCATGGGAGGATGCTGTAGATGAGGCGTATGAGAGGAAGAAACTGCGGTATGCTCAACTAGCCACTGAAGCGAACAGCGAGGATGGAGAGTCTGGGTTTACCCAGTGGAAGTGGGATGTCGAGGATTTGTGGCACACTCTACAACCCGGTTTCTCAGAGATGTCGGATTCAATGGCCAAGAGTTGCGCCGCACAGTGAAGAACTTATCTGAAGCAGCAGAGAGGAGCAGCAACTGGCTGTGGTTGAGACGGAAAGATTCTGGCTGGGGATCTCAAGCACAATAGAAAGAAAGAAAGGCTGATATACAGGTAAGTAAGCTGGGCTGAGTTGAGTGGGGACGGAGGGGGTGATGCTGGGACGCCAGAATCACCGCCGAGCCCTCTTGAGGTGTCGTGGGCTAGTCGACGAAACACCGAGGATGGAAGGTGCCCACTTGAAGACCCCAGAGATGTACCCTACTTAGCTCAATCCAGACGGTTGTCATGCTGATGCGCTGGGGAGACCGCACTATGGTTGATCCCCGAGCCAGCATCGCAGCCGCTGTGTGTGCTGATGCGCTTAGGGAGGCAAAATAAGCTGATCCCTGGAGCCAGCATTACACTTCAGCCATCAACACCAGACAGAAGGATATCTACATCATCATATGGAAGGAAGCGCAAATGGATGGAGACACATATGGATCACATTAGTTTACTGTGAAGCTACGTCTTAGTTGGTGCTTATCTTGGCGAGAGCCAAGTTCAAATCAGCATGAAGTTTTAACATCTACTCTCATGTAATGGAAATCAAATAATCATGTTGCTTGTATGCTTAAGTATTTGTGGGTATTTGACAGAGTTAGCAGACCAGTAATTGATCGGATTTGCAGAACGGTCAAGATAAGGATCACTTCTGTACCTCTGCACTTCAACAGTGGCATCAGAAGTATCACTGTGCACTTTCTGTGTTTGTTTGACTTTGGAGTCAGACATTTCCCAAAGACTGCTTGCTGTGGCTGGCATTGTTTCTGTTGATACTTCTTGTTTAGTAGTTGCAAGGGCGATGCTAACTTGTGAAGCACACTCTGTTGTCAGATGTCTTACAGCTTTTTGTGCATTTGTGAAATTTCCAAATGCAAGGACTTTGAAACATGGATCAAGAGTACAAACAGAAAGCATTCTTTGGAGATTGTTTCCACATTAGCACACCTCCTCTGTATTCTTGCTGTAGCTCTGCTGTCAAAACTTCTGCTGTAGGGCAGGTAATGTTTCTGTGATAACACACATTGGAGCATTCTGGCCAGTGGAATTATTTTGGATTCTGAAACACTTTTTTCTGAAGTTGCTGTGTGAAATGATTGTAAAACCCAAAAGCACTGATTAATAATGCCACATTCAGCTGAGGTCAGGGGAACAATGTCTGACTTTAAAGTGACAAGAGCCGCAGCAATGCGTTCTTTAAAGCGACAAGAGCCGCAGCAATGCGTTCTTTAAAGTGCAAGAGCCGCAGCAATGCGTTCTTTAAAGTGACAAGAGCCGCAGCAATGCGTTCTTTAAAGTGACAAGAGCCGCAGCAATGCGTTCTTTAAAGTGACAAGAGCCGCAGCAATGCATTCTTTAAAGTGACAAGAGCCGCAGCAATGTGTTCTTTTTGATCCACAAGCCTTTGAAACATTTCATAAGTGCTGTTCCATCGAGTATCTGCCTCCTGCACTTGCTTTTGCTGTGGTTTGTTAAGTTGCAGTTGGACTTCTGCTAGCTTTTCTTTGGTGTTTGTACCTGATCTGAAGAATCCAACTATGTACCTTGCCTGCACTTAGTTAAACTACAGGTCTGGTGTATTCTGCAAGGCATTCTTCACAATCAAGTTTAAAGTGTGGGCAAAACAAGGGAAATGGCGGTTGTTCATTTGCTGAACTGCTGCTACCATGTTTGCTGTATTATCAGTGATAAAGGCAGGAACCTTTTCACGGATGTTCCATGTGTCCATTACATTCTGTAGTGACTCTGTTATGTGGTTGGGTGTATTCGTTGTTTTAAAGTCAAGTAAAAAAACTAGTGAGTTGGAGCTGGTCGGTAATGAGGTGACATGTCACTGCAATATATGCGTCAGTGTTTATGGACGTCCACATATCCGTCGTCAGACAAACACTGTCAGCTCTCTGCACCTCTGCCATTACTCTCTGATTATGCATTACATACTGACAAGTAACCATGCTCTTCAGAGTCTTCCTGCTGGAGAGTGTATATTGGGGATCCATGAGTCTTACAAAGCTTCTGAAGACTTCATTCTTAACAATTAAAAAAGGCTGGCAATCCCTTGTAATATCAACCAGCACATCATCCAGCTGAATACACAAAATAAAAAAGCTTCAATTCGACATCATTTACTTCTACACTAAGAAAATTAAAACCTTAAGTCAGTTCATCCAACACCATACTTTTATAGTTATCAAGTTGCTAAAAGTAAACTAACTTTGATACTCCAGCCTTGTCCCTCTGTGGTGGAATGCCTGGTCATGGATATCAGAACTGCACAGTCCCTGACCACCTTCATACGTCTCCTCAAGACTCACCTGTTCCATCAGCACCTGCTCTCAACCGCACTGGACTGTATTTACCCCCTCTCCCTGCTTTGCACAATAGAATGAACTTCCTACATCGCAGCCTGTGCTTCAGCACTTGTCTTGGTGAACAAGCCCCACGGCACTTATATTGCCCTGCTCTTCAACTCTGCTCTCTCATGCATCCCTCTGTGGCACAACTTGTTTTGCTCTTCATGTATACCTCTTAACTGCTCTCATACTTATTTATACTTTGCATTCCTATTTGTTTTTGTTCTTATGCTCTTAATTATAACTGTACGCTCCTAATTATAATGTGATTTGATTTATTGTTTTCTATGCACTGTGACTTTTGGTTATTTAGTCACTTATCTGTATTGTATGACCTGCAAGTCTAGAACATTGAAGAAATGAAGGTGCAACACTAATAGTTGATTATTTATCAAAATCTCAATTATTGTAATACTTGGCAAAACAGAGTAAAAACAGCAACCTTTTGGACAAAAGACTTCATCAGACTTCACACAGATGAAGGTTTCTTTAGTGTGGTGTGTTATATGACTGAAAATGACCCGTTGGTCTCCCTGGATAAGGGTGTCTGCTAAGCAAATAAATGAATAATAATTATAATACATACATACATACATACATACATACATACCCATGCAAATATAGCTTGAATTAGGTTGTGTAACATCGCCCATTTTCACCAACAACACCCCAGTGTGAAGCAGTGATTATTTGAATTAGAATGCAACTTACCTGGTTCATTGTGTGCAGAATGTGTAGCAGTACCACTGTCCAGTAGCATAGCATAGCATAGTTCAGTATGCTTTGCTCGCAAGTGTTGGACAATTCCTGAAGTGTACTTGTTGTAAGACAGAACAACCCCACACCAAGTGCATTGCACCTTGTTAATGGCAAACAAGGGAAAAAGCTTCCCACACTTTGGATTGTTTTTGACTCCCTGCAAACATGCTTTTGTTTTGTTGTGTTTAATTTGTTTTGTCAAAATCAAAGTGCATGAAAGTGCTTCTTTGAGAAATTCTTGTGTAAGGGCAAACAAGCCAACTATGGAGAGGCTCCGTTACAATTGCTGGCAGTGGTAAAAATGAGCCCTACTGACCCAGCACAATAGAAAAAAAAATGGAAGAGCTGCCAGAGATGATTCGGGCAATGAAAGAGGCCACCGCTGCTCAGGAGGAGAGCAACAGGCAGTGGAGAGTGAAATGGGGACTTCCAGAGGCGGAACCAACAGAGCTGCAGTTAATGTTCCAGAGATGGGTGAGGTCAACACCGGAACCAGAAGTACCAGCACCAGAGGGAGAAGCCCCGCTGTCTCCAGCGCCAGAGGGAGAAGCCCCGCTGTCTCCAAAGCTTGAGGGAGAAGCCCCACTGTCTTCAGCGACTCAGGGAGAAGCCCCACTGTCTCCAAAGCTTGAGGGAGAAGCCCCGCTGTCTCCAGAGTTTGAGGGAGAAGCCCCGCTGTCTCCAAAGCCTGAGGGAGAAGCCCCGCTGTCTTCAGCGCCTGAGGGAGAAGCCCCACTGTCTCCAAAGCTTGAGGGAGAAGCCCCACTGTCTCCAGAGCTTGAGGGGGAACCCCCACTGTCTCCAAAGCTTGAGGGAGAAGCCCCACTGTCTCAGAGCTTGAGGGAGAAGCCCCACTGTCTCCAGAGCTTGAGGGAGAAGCCCCACTGTCTCTAGAGCTAGAGGGAGAAGCCCCACTGTCTCTAGAGCTTGAGGGAGAAGCCCCACTGTCTCTAGAGCTAGAGGGAGAAGCCCCACTGTCTCTAGAGCTTGAGGGAGAAGCCCCGCTGTCTCCAGCGCCAGAGGGAGAAGCCCCGCTGTCTCCAGCGCCTGAGGGAGAAGCCCTGCTGTCTTCAGGGCTTGAGGGAGAAGCCCTGCTGTCTCCAGAGCTTGAGGGGGAAGCAACAAACAATGGGGAGGAGGTGAAGAAGATACCTTCACCACAGCCCCGACTACCACCCCTGAAAACTAGTCCGGCGCCAGATGGTGCGGTCCCTCACCCCATGCACTTGGACACCCTGCCAGAGTGCCCGGACCTTCAGCTGCTGGGCCTAGAGATCAAGCCAGAGCACCACCAGACACAGTTCCTCACCTGGTCCCCTCCTCTGCTCTTCCTGAATCCCCAGAGGTCACGTTGCAGTCGGCAGACGTCGCTTGGGCTCCCCCCGCCTTTTGCTGTGCTCCCCCTGGAGGCTCAGACATCTCTCCACCGTGGCCAAGCCTTGAACCTCTGCCCCTGCCAGATCACCGGCCTGCACACCTGTCACCCCTGTCACTCCGTTGGGGTCCCTCATCGCCGGTTTGCGGTCCCACCCAGAAGCGCCGGAGGGACCAACCTATCCTCAAGCCCGCCCGCAGGAAGGGGCGAAAATTGAAATTTTTAGACTTGGAGGTGGGTGGTTGTGTTTCAGAGGGGGTGGGGGAGGTGGCCTTGGAATGGCCAGTGTGCTACGCACAAGGGGGAGGGAATGTGGCAGAGCAAGTAAACAGAGTCTGGGTGTTTGTGTTTTGGTGGTGTGTCACAGATAGCTGAGTTGGGTGGAGTTAGCATTTGCTTGGTTTTATATATATAACCCTCCATACCTCTCCCACCCTCCTTTGTGCTTTCAGATACCAGCCTCAACTGCTACAACATCGTCCCCTTTTATGTGCCGCGAACGCCCCCTAATCAGCGGAACACTAATCAGCGGAACACTAATCAGCGGAACACCAATCAGCGATTGGCATTTTTTTAAATTTATTTTGTCGTTGCCAATTAGTTTTTATTATTTTCTCCCCAATTTGAAATGCCCAATTACTTTTAGGCTCAGCTCACCGCTACCACCCCTGCGCTGACTCGGGAGGGGCGAAGATGCCCGCTTCTTTACACTCTGCAGACACACTGTGCAGTTGCCTCAGAGCTACAGCGTTGGAGGACAACGCAGCTCTGGGCAGCTTACAGGCAAGCCCGCAGGCTCCCGGCCAGACTACAGGGGTCGCTGGTGCGCGGTGAGCCGAGGACACCCTGGCCAACCTAACCCTCCCTCCCCCCATACGACGGTCGGCTGTGGAATAGCCTGGACTCGAACCGGCGACGTCCAGGCTATAGAGCGCATCCTGCACTCTAGCGAGTGCTTTTACTGGATCCGCCACTCGGGAGCCCAGCAATTGGCATTTTAATCGCCTCCCAATTCTGGGACTTTCCAGCACATTCCGTGTTGTTGCCCTCAACAAATATGGCGACCGTCCTTTTGGGACTTCCGCCCCAAAGGTGGAACTGCCACATCACACCATCTCTGTTGGGGCCTTCTAGGCTGGCTCACAGCCCCCTGGCGGCTGGGAGGGTGGATTACAGCACGGGATCGGTTTACCTCGTCACATGGTGGTTGGCAGGGACGGGGTTAATTCCCTATGTGATACTTGGTGTCAATTGGGAACAGCCACATACTATAAAAGAGAGCTTCCAGCTCCATTAGAGAGAGATAACCAGGGAGCTAGTTTGTGAAGAGAAGTGCTGTTTAAACAAAGAAAGGTTCTGTGTAAAGTGTTTGTAAAAGTGTTTGTCACTGGTAAACGGCTTAGACGTCCAGTCTGATAGTTAGGGACTGTTTCAAGTGCAGTTAGGCTCTACGTTTAAGCTAGGCTTTTGTTTTGTTGTGTTTTATTTTGTTTTGTAAAAATATATGCAGCCAAGACCAATTGAAACAGTATTTTTTTGTTATTGTCCAAAGATTACAATTCTGTATTACTTTAGATAATTGAATATACATTTATCCACATTGTAAAACTACACGAACTGTATCAAATAACTGCATTCAGGTTTTTCATTATTTGTAATTCAAAGGGTTCAAAGATGATATCATAAATGTGTCTAATCTAAGTAATCTAAGTGGCAATATTGGGATTTCAATTGTTGTCAATTTTAACAGTTCCTAGTATATAATACTGAAACACTTGTACTTTATCTAACTTTTCAGTGGAAGTACTTTTTAATAGTTTAACAATTAATTACACAAAACATGGATCTAAACAATGCCCGTTTATTTATAATCCTGGTCTGGTGACCACAACTAATATTCCCAGGCAATACACAGCAATGTGTACTGCACTGTTCTAAATAACGGGTTGCAGTCCCAAATAGTAACACAGTCAATTTACACACACAAATACACAAACAATCACAGGTCCCGAGAGAGTAGTTTAAGTGCAAGTGGTGAAATACAATTTAATAAGTGAACAATGGTGCAGTGTTGTCCAGGTTTGCGCTGGCCTTAAGCCGGGCTGGGCTACTCCACATACATTCACCAGGTTTTACTGAATCAATGTGGTAGATCCCTCTATGCCTTCATTGGGCACAAGGGAACCTGTGTTATGGTAAGTAACCTAACGTTCTTTAGTCATCTCTCAAACGAGCAGTGCAAAAAATGACACTGTAGGTTTCCCTTAATTTCATGAGTTAGTTTGTACTTTCACCCCTGTATATGCCTGTTCAGACTTAAAGATGTATGTATTTTTATCGACTTGTTATGGCCATTTTGAAATAAAAAATAGAATAGTGGATGTTTAGGTTATTTTATTTAAAGTAAATTATTATAACCACTTTGTCTCTGCATTTGTATCAGGATTATAGAACATTATTATTATTTATTTCTTAAGACACCCTTATCCAGGGCAACTTACAATTGTTACAAGATATCACATTATGTTTACATATAATTACCCATTTTTACAGTTGGGTTTTTACTGAAGCAATCTAGGTAAAGTACCTTGCTCAAGGGTACAGCAGCATCTCCCACCTGGGATTGAACCCACGACCCTCCGGTCAAGAGTCCAGAGCCCTAACCACTACTCCACACTGCTGAACATGATGTGCCTCTATCAGTGCTGTCTCTGAAGAAGGCATTTGCTGCTGTAAAATTAGACACCAACATACTGTTGCAAGAGAGAGTATGTGAATATGGCAAGGACAAAATTGCAAGCGTAATGTATATATTTAAAACATTGTAAAAAAAATAAAATAAAAACTGCTCGACTGAAACACCACAGTGTGAGCACTGTTGAAAAGAGTATGTATTGGGTTCCTTCCTGAATAAATACTTTAAAAATGTATATTGGTACACGATACATTTATAAATACAAAATAAGCCTTGAAAAATAACTGATCAATTACAGCCAATTCAGCATAAACAAAGAAGCTGAAAATACTGAATCCTTTGTATCACTCAGTCAGCAATATCACACTTAAGTTAAACCTTAAATGACAAGCATTAAGAAATAATGGTAAAAATGGTAAAAAATGGTATAAAAAAACAACTGTGCTAAATTAAACAAAATGTCAAACAATGCAAGACAGGGGCTAAAATACCCGTCAAATTTATTATGTAACACGCACCACTACTACTATTAATGATGTACTTGGTCATTTTAATCTCCATAGTATTCTCAGCAATCATCCCCATACTTTCCAGACCCTGGGTACTCGCCTACAACAGGACCTGGCCATGCTACAATAATAGCCTTGGATTAGAACATAAGAACATAAGTTTACAAATTAGAGGAGGCCATTCAGCCCATCTTGCTCGTTTGGTTGTTAGTAGCTTATTGATCCCAGAATCTCATCAAGCAGCTTCTTGAAGGATCCCAGGGTGTCAGCTTCAACAACATTACTGGGGAGTTGGTTCCAGACCCTCACAATTCTCTGTGTAAAAAAGTCCTATTTTCTGTTCTGAATGCCCCTTTATCTAATCTCCATTTGTGACCCCTGGTCCTTGTTTCTTTTTTCAGATCAAAGAAGTCCCCTGGGTCGACATTGTCTATACCTATAAGAACATATATCCCTGTTTATTTTGTACTTATTACTTATCTTACAATAATATGTTCTGTGTGCTTCTGTGTTGTGTTTCTGTGTAGATTAATTACCATGATCTATTCCAGAAAAAAGATTTTTCAGGCAGAAGCAGTATAAAAGTAACTTTTATTTTATTTTATCCCTGGTTTTGTGGTTTCTGCACAAGAAACAAATGTCAAAAGACATATTTTCAAAAAGTAATATCATTACTGTGGTTTACTTCTGCCTTTTTTTCGTTTTATAAAATTAAAAGAAAAAAACACTCAAAAGAAAAGAAAGAACAAGAAAAAGAAAAACTAAATGACCATTCCCCAATTGGCAGATCACAATAACTGAATAAACAGCACCCTCTGGTGGTGGTCTAGTATTTCCATGCTCATTAACCAGGTTACATGTTTAAACTTTTATACAAAATTATTTTTGGTTGCATTTTGACTTATCAAAAACTATCAGCATTCAACACAAAATCAAAAGACCTTTACTGAAAACTGGGTGAGTTTCATGTTCTTTACGTTAATTAGAAGTGAATATTCTCAGTACATAAACTTGGCATTGGCTTTACATCACGCCCATTTTGATGTATTCAGAGATCTACAGCAGTGTGCACCTCAGGGTGTGTCACTTATGTATGCAATAAGACCAGACAAGGTGTCCGTATACACCTCAGGGCCTTATTGCATTTTTAATCCAAGTCAAACAGTGGATTTAAAGAAAAAAAAGCATGAATCATGTTTTGGGCAAAAAATTATTCTTTTTTTTATTTTTATTAAATACGCCAATAAAGTAGTCCCATTTATAACTTTGAACTACACACCAAGTAAGCTGAGCAAATTAATTTTATTGGAACATGCAAAAGAAAATACATCTGTATTTTTGATATTGTGGACATTGCCATTAAAAAGATACACCAGGGGGCGGAGTTGAGACGGCATTGAGTTATATTTTTCCCGTCACTGTCAGTGCAGACACACTGTTTGAGCAGAACAGATGGGAGGAATAAAAATAAATACATCTCTGATTTTAGTAATTTTTCAAGATCTGTGTCAGAGCGGGTTGGATAATGTGCAGAAGTGTCTTTTTGTGTTTTTCTGCAGCGTTTACAAACCGCTGAAAATACATTATTTTAAGTGACAAAGTCGGGGTGACTGAGTAAGACAGCATTTTATTTATTTATTTATTTATTTATTTATTTTTTTGCTATCTTCAAGTTCATTTAATTGTTCTTCATCCAAATCGGCATGTCTGCTTACTACTTTTGGGATTTTTTGCAGGTAATTGGTCACTCAGTTTCATAGTTACTGTACATCTCTAACTGTAAAAACAAGATGGCTACCGTCCGATACTTTAAATTCTATAAGGCAGCGCAGTGATTTTGAATATGTGACAAGGCTCCAACTGTCCGTATCCATCCAATATATGGACAGCTGGAACCTTGCTTGACCAATCACATTGCTATTTCATGTTCCATTGCCAGCCCTGGATTATAAATCACGTATATACCTACCTGCATGAAAACCTCTGGCTGTGAGAATTTCAATACGCGGTCAGTGACTTATATAGAAACAATATGGACTCTTTTGAATGTTTGACCACGTTGTGCTTTAATAGGCATCTTAAACAACTTCTGAAAAGTCTCATGCATTTTACCATGTGTGGCTATGTGTTCCTTTTCTCGTACTATTTTTAATGAATTGCATATGCGTCCTCCGATCCCCAAGCTAATCGGCTCTACACCCAGGAGCACCACAGCGTCCCCTGGAGGACAAAGGCCAGCCCAACAAGTGTCTGCTGTATTTCAGAATCCCTATTCAGTTGAATTTTGCAGTTGTTCTTCAGTCTGTAGAGGTTGGTTGAGTTCAGAATTTCCTTCAGTCTTTATGTTTCTTACTGGTAGCCGATCTCCCCACTCACTGTTCCGAGCACATCGGTATAGATCCCTGCAAACAAGAACCAATAAAGAAAAACAAGTGAACGAAAGTGCAGCATAACCTCGGAGTTACAAACACAAATCTGATGATGATGAAATTTCAATGGCAAGTTACATTTGTGCCTTTTACCATGTATAATACCGTTTTAAAGACTTTAGAAACAATCATAACAATGAGTATTGAATTACTGTGCTGTATCTTTGTATTATTCTCCAGATTGAGGGTGTAGATAGCAGGTGTACACATTTGTTAAAACCATTGAAAATGCATTTTCAGCGTTACAGATATTTCAAACTCATGAACAACCTCCATTCCCGAGGTTTTTGGAACTCTGAGGCTCTACTGTTTGGAGCGACAGTGACATCTGGTGGCCAGAGTGGGAAGTCACAAAAAAAATGCCACACACACACACACATTGATTAAGCAGCCCGGGTTTCATTTTGCACCTTGTATGTTTGCTGGTAGTCACGACTGCATGCTGCAGTGTTCCGTCGGCGCTGCACAGGTGACAGTGCACGTGTCTGACTCGTCGCAATACCGGTTGCACAATCCTGGGCCACTGATTTGTTTCATCTCTAGAACCCCTTTGCAGGATCACGAAAGAGAACTTCTCGGAAGACCTGTCTGTGTTCTGAAGAACAAATCAAGTCTTTTAATTCATCTCAATACAAAGGGTTTGGTGGTTTGGTGTAAAATCAAGCCTGTCAGTAACAGCCATCCCACATTGCCACGGCTGTACATTCAATCTCAGAACTATCAGTGTGATGAAGAAGCTGACCATGATGTATATCAACAGTACAGAATATAGTATAGTATAGAATAAGAATTAGCCACGAAAAGTTTATCACAACTTGATAAGCAATTCAGATACATGCCAACATATAGGTGTGACATACAGACGGATGTACCGACAGACACCCCCAATAAAACCCCAGAATCTCAATATGTTCTGCTACATAATATTCAAGTTTCATGACAATTGGATAAGCGATTCTCCAGATATATGGAGAAGTGTGGCATCTATATCCCACAGCAGTATATGACCTTTGTAAAACAGTGGCATCTGGCGGCCAGAGCAGGAAGTTCAACCCACTTCTCAATTCATTGTAACTCAGTTGGATCAATATTCTGATTTTGGATTTTTGTTTGAAGGATTTTGTGAAGAATCAACACATTTTGCTTTTGAATAATGTGTCAATGAATCGTTTATTACCTGTCCGATACTGGGTCAGGGAATTGAAGTCTTTAAAATCATAAATGGTATAAATAAAGTTAACCCAAGATACTACTTCAAATTTAGCAGAGAGAGAAGAACAAGAAGCCATAAATGGAAGCCGAGTAGAGTTTAGAACAGAAGGTAGGAAGGGGAGAATGGTGTGCTAACAAGGGGCGAGCCTTGATGGGTTGAATGCCCTTCTCTTACTCTCTTCCTGCATTCCTCATGTCTCCTGGCTCTGACGCGTCCTGTACTCACCCAGCGGAGCTGCAAAGGCCGGTAGGCTTGTGGGAAGTTACAGGGCAGCTGAATCTTCTCTGACAGCTTAGGGCAAGGAGCATCATGGGGGCACTTCAACAGAGGAAACACAAAGAGCGTTGAGAGATTAAACAAGTTCCTCGTACCCAAGGCCAGATTCTCACTGTGAAATCGTTCCTTCAAATCGAACCACAGCTCCACGCTTCCAAATGAAGCTGCTAAACAGATGTAAAGTAAAATGTATAATTTGGCTTAAACATCCTTTCTGTTCCATACATCGAATGTGCTGTGGTGCTTTCACTCAGGTGAATGTATGCTATCCTCATATTAACTCCTGTGTTGTATCCTCCATTTCTTCCTAGGTAACCCCTTCCTGTGCTATAACTAGAGGCAGTCCAAATCTGCAGGTAACAGAATTAGTCGTGGAATTTTCAGGCTCCTGCGAAATTCGCAGTCTTCCACAGATTCTCCATATTCTGCAGCTACATCGTCATCATAATGATCATAAACTGTTAAAGTGACCTGAAATATAGAACTTAGCTGTCCGATTCTAGTTTAGTTAAATGAACAGATGTTTTGTCTCCTTCAAAAAGTTAATTAAAGACTGGGGTTAAGGATGGGAAAATGTGGCCCAATAAAGAAGTCTTACTAGTTCTAATAAGAGGCAAGAAATACGATTTTAAAGATGGTGAGGACTCCTAAAGGGGGGAGCGATAAAGTTGCTATTGCTAATACAAGGTAAGGACATTGATTTTAAAGACATTTAGCACTTTAAAGTGATAATGTTGCTGGTACTCACCGGTGCAAAAACTGAACCTCTTCTGGGATCATGGGTCACCTTGTCTTCCCCCTGTGATTGGTCAGCAAAAAGCAATTATCAACCAACTCCTTATAACTCTATAAAATCAACTACAGCAGCGACCCAACATGGTGTCTGTATAAAACTGTAATCTATGTTTTGGGGTAAAATGAAGAACAGTTACATGCTGGCATTGCCCGCTGTGTGCTGGGTAGAGCCTGGCTGTACTGTACTGTACACAGGGCAATGCTGGCAGGACCACACTGTATAACACTAATATAAAACCCTGCACAGAACTACAGCAGCTACCCAACACAGTGGCGTCTGTGTAGTTGTAATCTAGTGTGCTGGCATTGCCTGCTGTGTGCTGGGCAGAGCCTCGCTGTGATGTACTGTACAGCTATGGCCAAAAGTTTAGCATCACCTAGAATTTTAGGATTGAAACAATACAACAAAAAAAAGAAAAAAAAAACTATACAAACATAATTTAGATCTTTTATTTAACATCATGAAATCAAAGAAACTACAACATGATATTGCAAAAGTCTATCGGAAACCATAATAGTAGTACAGTATTATTTTGAAATGTCACATTTTTCAATTTTTGTCAGTTTCGTTAAGTATATGGGAAAACTACAAAGCGATGTGTAATTCAATATGTTAACGTAACATTATTCAGCAGGTTATATTCAACTTTATGAAACTAAATGTAATTCTATAGGGTGATGCAAAACCTTTAGCCGTAACTGTACACAGGGCAATGCTGGCGGGACGTCACTATATAACACTAATATGAAACCCTGTACAGAACTGCAGCAGCTACCCAACATGGTGTCTATATAAAGTTGTAATCTAGTGCGCTGGCATTGCCTGCTGTGTGCTGGGCAGAGCCTCGCTGTGCTGTACTGTACACAGGGCAATGCTGGCGGGGCCACACTGTGTAACACTTGATAGAACTACTGCAACAAAATGTGTAAAATTCATATTCCTATCATTCCTAGAAATTACTATTAAGATGATTTCTTACCTTCAGAATAATATCCCGGGCTTCCATTAAGATGCTATGGCCCTCCTTTGTACCATTCTCAATCAGCACCTAAACAGATAAAATCATTCCAATACAAGTAATTGTAGTTAACAACATCATTTCATAAATCTTACCTGGTTTGCACTTCAGCTGTGCAGTTTTGAAAGAAATACATGTTATAGTATTTTTATTAAACGCATATCTGGTACTGTACTTGGTTATCTCTGTTTGCAAGCCATGCTTTCAGATAGTGTTGCACTTCCTTGGTCACCTGGAGGGTTCAACATCTTTTTCCTGTCATAAACCAGCCAGCTGCTTCCTCTATTGACCGACACACTTTGAGAAGACACTGTTGGAAGTGCAACATACCCTGAACTAATTACATGGAAACTGTCATTAACCTAATGTAGTATCAAATGATTTAAGAACATAAGAACATAAGAAGGTTTACAAACGAGAGGAGGCCATTCAGCCCATCTTGCTCGTTTGGTTGTTAGTAGCTTATTGATCCCAGAATCTCATCAAGCAGCTTCTTGAAGGATCCCAGGGTGTCAGCTTCAACAACATTACTGGGGAGTTGGTTCCAGACCCTCACAATTCTCTGTCTAAAAAAGTGCCTCCTATTTTCTGTTCTGAATGCCCCTTTATCTAATCTCCATTTGTGACCCCTGGTCCTTGTTTCTTTTTTCATGTCAAAAAAGTCCCCTGGGTCGACATTGTCTATACCTTTTAGGATTTTGAATGCTTGAATCAGATGAAAAGACAAGTTTGCTATAACGTGTGTTTCTTTCAAAACTGCCCATTGAGCGCTGTGTAGCGAATGGAAGTGCAGAACAGGGAAGATTCCTGGAATTATTCTGAGAGCTGCAATCACTTTAATAGAGCTAGATTTTACTCATTAAAAGCACTGACCAGGAAGTTGCTGGTTTTCCTCCACAGAGTTTGAATGGAACTGAGCCTCTCACTGGCACTGGGGAGCTCAGACAAGGAGAAGGCAGAGACGACCAGATCAAACTGCACCTGGAAACAGAGACACACAGCATCACAATGCTACAGGGATATCACATGCTGGGGAGCTGCTGCAGTTCTGTACATGGTTTTATATTAGTGTTATATAGTGTGGTCCCACCAGCATTGCTCTGTGTACAGTACAGTACAGCAAGGCTCTGCCCAGCACACAGCAGGCAATGCCAGGGCACTGGATTACAACTTCATATAGACACCATGTTGAGTAGCTGCTGTAGTTCTATACAGGGTTTTATATTAGTGTTAGTGGACATCTTGTTGGGTAGCTGCTGTAGTTGGTTCTATAGTGTCATACAGTGCTGTGGATGTGAATATTACCTTTGGTGATACTGGGAGAAACTGTCTGAAATAAACTCCTGTAATATGTGGGTCTTGGGTCTCACTGCCTCCTGAAGAAAACAGAAAGTTTGGTCCACAGTTAGGTTGGCTGGTCCCTTTACTTCTACTGTTTACACTGTGACACACACGTACAGACACGCATGTGCAAACATTTCTACTGTTTACACTGTGACACACACACTGACACGCACGTGCAAACATTTCTACTGTTTATACTGTGACAAAACTACACCAAAAAACTGGGCTAACTTTACAATTATACATAAGCATTTATTAGGCCATTTTGTACCTGTACCTAATATCGGGTCGGGTCTCTGTTTGCACAGCTTGACATGGCACAGACTCCACAAGGTGTTGTAAGGTCTCTCGAGGGATCCATTCACTCACTAATATTTAGGCAGGCAGAGGGGGGATGGCCATGGAAGAAGTCTCTGTCATGCTCCTTAAACCAGTTCTGCTGGACGGGTGCATTATCGTACTGAAAGCCAGGGGTCAGCATTGTTGGGGGGTCCGCAGCGATGCTTAAACTATTCATTCAGCCTCCCAGAGTAATCAAGGGTCCCCGGGTATACCAGGAGAACATGCCCCACACCAGGGCGATGCCAAACCCAATCACTGAGACAGACAGGTCCTAATAAAGTGGCCAGGGAGTGTATAGGGAGTATATACTGGGATTAGTTTGTAATGTAAGTTATATCTGGGCTTGATCCTTTTCAACATTTCGTTTCCAGTGGCTCACAATATAATAAATCCCCTTTTAGAGTATCTGACTGGAATTCTTTATTGAAACCTCATGAAAGCTGTTCATTGTGCACCGGGTTGCAGGGGCTTTGCTACTCAATGCCATCATTTTCAGTTTATTCTTTGCTTCGACTTTCCAAGCTGAGCAAAATCCAATGAAACGGGTGTCAATCATACCTGACGCTTTCCACAAGATGTTCCAATGAGATGAGTGCATATCTTACCTCTCAGTAGCAGGTCTGCTAGCTTGTTCATTGATGCTGAGCTGTCCACACACACATAATCTCGTAAACTCTGACCCCACATTGTATGAGCTGCCCTGAGGAAAATCAGAAGAAAATAATTCATATACACACCATGCTGGGTAGCTGCTGTAGCTCTATACAGGGTTTTATATTAGTGTTATATAGTGCGGTCCTGCCAACAGTGCCCTGTGTGCAGTACAGTACAGTACAGCGAGGCTCTGCCCAGCACACAGCTGGCAATGCCACCATGCAACTGTTCTTCATTTTAACCCAAAACATGTTTCTGCCAGAACGACACCACAATGAGTTTTGTACCAATCACCATTGCAGAAGCATGTTTGGGGGTAAAATGAAGAACACTCGTCCCACACAGTCATTCTGCATTGGGAGTAAATTGATTCTATTCGGGTACCACTGCACCTGTGGGATGGATTTTTTATTATTTTACATGTATTTCATATCTATTCAGGGATAGCAAGATATTCAGTGAGCCCCCACCCCCCCACCGAGTTGCATTCCTGACAATGGATTTGGGGGAGCGCTGCACTTAGGAGATGCTGGATCACTAAAATCATTTTTATAAGACGATTAGCTATTCAGGGAAGATATGAAGGTCTGAGTGGGATAAAAGGAGCAATAAATGACCTTTCTTACCAAGCTACTGTCCCAGTGCCTGATCCAAAATCCAGTAAGGTTTGAGGTGCAAAATCTGGAACACGCTTCTTAATCTGAAAGAGAAAAAATACAATGATAACCATTGAAGATCTACCAACACTGAAGTCAACTGGAAACATGTGACCATTGTGAGGTGACCTTTGCAGTGTTTATTTCTAGATGGCGCTCACATTAAAAAAAAAACACAGGATAAATGACCTTCGAATTAGCAAAACTGCACAAACGGGCCTACATTCAATATGTAGGAGAATATGAATTTGACCATGTACACCAACTGGACTGTAAATAACTTGTGAATGGAACATTTGATTTATGTCTGTTTAGTGACATAACAGGCAAACTGCTTCTGCAAGGTACAGAGAAATGTAAAAATACATTTGTGGTTTACACATCTGAAGAAATGTAACAAAGAGGGGCTCTGCAATTGACCAAGGAAGTGCAACACTATCTTAAAAAACAACTGACATTTATTTAACCTAGAGCAGGACCAGATACTTCTTAATGAAACTGCTTTCAAACTGCACATTTGAGGCCCATCTCATGAATGGATGTGCCTGGCATGGGTCAGTGTGACAGAAATACAATGATTCTTGGTTGTAAATCTCCCTCCCGACCTGTGAGGGCGCTAAGCAGCGAGAACAGAGTTTTTCGGACGGGCTGGTCTGACAGTTCTTTCCCAGGGTTGAGAAATCGGCCAGTATGGATGAAGGCAAGACTCCGTTGCAATAACGTATTGACCCGGAAGGGAAACGACGTGGCAGCCACAGATTGGAGAGGCGGTTGCACTCGTTTACCAAGGGGTCATGTGTGACGACATAGAAGGGGACAGAGAATCGCAATCTGTTCCTTCGTTTGGTTTAAATCTTTAAACTGTAAGGACCTGTGAGAGACCCAGTGATAAAAGTATCGTGAGTGTTTTGTTTTGTTTGTCTATAATTGTTTGTAATTATTAGACGGCTATCACGTTCCGGAGCTGTCGCCAAGGGCCAGCACAAAACCTGGAACAGCATTTCACTTTTGTCACGAATAAACTTGTATTATTATTTGTTTATTTATGTATCCACTATGAGCACTACAGCAAGCACCCACTACTGGTGACCGTGTTTTGTACATTGTGGGAAAGATAAGTGTGTTTATTATTTGGGACTGTAGCCCGTTTATTTACTTCCAGTGCATTACACATTGTTGTGTATTGCCAGGAGTTATTGTTTGGTGACCAGACCGGGATTATAATCAATAAAACCTGTTTCCAACTGGATTACAATTCTCTGTTTGTTCATTGCGCGCTGCATCACTCCTGCACCTGTGCACAATCAGCCATTTTGCCACAGTCATTTATAGAATTATTCTGTGAGCTACAAACCCTTTAAGATTTACTGCTCACCTCATGCAATGCTCTTGACACAGCTGCATAGCCTCCATCCAGTCTGGCAGCCAGGTAGATCAAGCTCAGCTCCTCGTTATATCTAGAGAGAACACAAGAGCCTCCCACAATCAGTGAACCAGGGGACTATTGTGAAACTGCTTTACCGTCCCCATTAGACCCTGCGAGTATGAGCCCCCATGCGGAGGGGATACAGTGCAGGCGGTCGTACGCACGCATCTCACACTGGAAACATTTCACATGTATCTGGAGAACCACTTATCCCATTGTCATGAAACTTGGGATTAACATAATTTAGCTCAAGTTATTGTGAATATCAGGTTCTGGAAATATAGGGGGGTGTCAGTCTGCCTGTGCATCTTGTCACATTTTAACACATATCTGAAAACTGCTTATTAAACTGTGATGAAATGTGGTATTAGCATGATTGAGTAAATACCTGTACAGAGAGACACCTCCATATATACCCAGAAAGTAATATTCTCAATAATTTATGCTAAATATTGTTAATACCAAGTTTCATGACTGGATAAGCGGTGCTCCAGATTTATGGAAAAATGTGAAGTGTGACATTCATATTACTTTTTAAAAGTAACAAAAAGACATAATAAAGTATACTGTATTTGATAAAGAAGTCTGGAGGGATGCATATACCTTTAGTCATGATAACATTTTTAATTGGGATACCATACCAAACCACACCAGGTTTCATTACAAGACTGTACCTAATATGCAAGCATCGCAGGATGCTTTACAAAAATGAACAAAGGACGCATCAAAGAGATATGCTTTGAGTTAAGATTTAAAAATACTAACAGACTCCAGATAAAATCTGGAAGGGAGTTTCAAAGTGAAGGAGCTTGAGAACTAAAAGCACTCGCAGCGTAGGTTTTGAATCAAGTTCTTGGATAACCATGAGGCCGTCATTGCAGATCTCAAAGTATGAGTCGGTTTATAGGGAGAAAGTAACTCATACAGACAGGCAGGGCCAGAACCATGAACAGCCTTGTAAGGGAGGAGCAGCGTTTTGAAATCAGTGTGCAGCTGCACGGAAAGCCAATGTAGTGACCTTAAAACTGGAGAAATATGGCAAATAGTCTTATACTCATTTCCATGAGCATGGACTGACCACCAGTGCTCATGGAAATGTATAATGCAATTCCACTCCTCCTCAACCCCCCGTGATAGTCGACCCAAGTTGAGTGATAAGACTCAGTTTCCACGCCATGCGAGTTTGACAGATGTTGGCGGTTCTTTCCCAGCAAGCCTTTCGGCTAAGGTTGCATTAATTTGTTTACAAAACAGAAAGGATGGACACTATTGCTTTGCTTCAGATAACCCTAACAATTCTTTCGAGAATATTAAAGCACGGAGAAACCTGCTCACCCCAGATGTGGATTAAATGTTTACACCCACTCGTCACTTGATTGGTCAGTGTCGTGACATATTTCCAGCCATCCCGCTTTGGCTCGCTTTGGGAAAGGGTCTGAATAAAATCAGGGGCAGCTCGGATTGGCAGCCAATGCGGGTCGGCATGGAAACAAGGTATTAGTGTACATGTTCTTGCTGTTGCATTTTGGATCTAGCCAGTGTGCTGGTTTCTCACCTCAATGGTTTCCAATGGTATGTGGTCTTTCTCAGTTCTGATAGAACCTGCTTTTGAACCTTCTCCTCCAGTCTGGACTGCTCTAATGGGCCCTCTGCAAGTGAACCAGACACAATATTAAACAAACAGAAACAGCAAGCTTTCAAAGAGTCTCAGAGGGGAAATTAAACTCAGTTTGTAGAAAAGATTTCAGAATTTGGGGGTATATGTATGTATGCTGCACCCCTGTCTGTCTGTCAGTCACGCTTTTTTCATTATATGTTACATTTTACCTGGAGAACTGCTTCTCCAATTCTGATGAAACTTGCAAAGGACCTCCTTTAGCTCAAGTTATTAAATCTGGGGGTGTAGAGAGGCTGTCAGTCTGTATGCCAGTTACATTTTTCAATATATCGAGAGGAATGGCAGTTCCTCTTCAGGAGGAACAGTAGTTCCTTGCACCAAGTTACAGCGAAGCACGAGAACTGCCAGTGACTCTCTATACAGTACAGATAGTTTACATGTTTTTAGGGTATTGGCGCAGCAAAAGTAAATTAGTCAAACGCACCATTCCACATTTAATTTGTAGTTCCCAAGAATCTTAGGTGAAATGTAGAAAAAAAGTAAATACCTGTCATACAGTAGGAGAAATAAGTTGCCAAAGGAAGGTAAAAATGTCCATCTCCTCCACCTCCTCCTCCTTTTTCTCTCAGGCACTTTTATCCATGCATATGTATATTACACAACATCCGAGTTTAATGACAATTAATGTATGTCAACATGGAAATATAATGGGGAACGCACTTATTTTGACGTCTGTATCATGTATATTAAGCAATTTATTGATATTTTAAAATGGACCAGTCGCACGCATCGCAGGCAAAAAATAAATAAATAAACATTTTGAAGACCCCAGGCACTTTTATTCACTCATATGTATACTACAGGACATCCGATTTTAATGACAATTAACTTGTTCTGTCAACATGGAAATATGCTAGGGAACACACTTATTATGACGTCTATATATTTATATTAAATTATTTATTTCTGTTTTAAAATGGAACATTTGCCTGCAAAAAAGGAAAATTAGAAGAAACAATTGGGGCAACCTTGGCCAGCACCAAGCAAACAGGCACAACTGTCAAAGAGGTGGGGGTCAAGGTTGCCCCAATTGTTTCTACTAACTTGGCTTGTGTTTTCATGCTTTTGATCTGCTTTCATTGTGCCTGAAAAACACAAGCCAAGTTAGTAGAAAAAAAAAGGAAGTTTGCTAAATTTGATTTTCTTGAAAGAGAAACTTGGTTGTTTTCTGAAGGCATGTCAGCCAGCCAATAGGAGAAGCAGCTCCTCCAGGTGACCTAGGAAGTACAACACTATCTGAAAGCATGGCTTGCAAACAGATTTCTTGAAGTGTAGTACCGGATGTTTTAAATGAAGATAAGTGTTTGCTATAACAAATGTTTCATTAGTGACCTATATAGTGAATGGAAGTGCACAGCAGGTATAATTTCTGGAAGATTTTGTGTCTGTGCTGCACCTGCTCTCTGTTGCTCCCTCTCTCGAACCCTCTTCTCCAGCTCCACAGCTCGCTCCTGTATCGTCCGGTCCCCCGTCGCCCGCTTCCTGCTCCACAGGAAGTTACACAAGCTCTGAGCGCGCTCTGCAAGCTGACTGCCTGGCGCTTCTTTGAAACAAAAATAGGAAGAAAGACACTGAGAAAGACTTCTAGTGGAAACGTATCATTGAATTGAAGACACTGAGAAAGACTTCTAGTGGAAACGTATCATTGAATTGAAGACACTGAGAAAGACAAGTGAAACTTTGTTGATAAACATTAGTCCTTTAAATATTTCAAAATTCCTTTTACAACCATGCAGATTTAAGTAGGGCTGACAATAACCAATGCTGGTGTTTTTGCTTACTGTGTATGAGTATTTGTGCAGCCTGTTCTAAGTGCTGAGGAAGTTGCACAGTCTTCAGAGATGTAATACCAGGGTGTCTCCTGTGAGGGGTGCTGTTGAGGAACTCGGAAGAATTATCAACTTGAGATTCATGGGCAACAATGTAATTCTAGAGAAAAGGAGAGAGAAACAAATACATGAGCTGGTCAAACATATAGGGACACCTGCCATAACACTGTCAATGCACTGTAAAACAAGCCAATCCGTAACATCCATCCCCCATTTGAAGATTAAAGCTATCAGTGTAATGAAAAATGACCATGATGTATAGACAGTACAGAAGAATCATAACCATGCAACGAGCAAGGAAAATAATTGTTACACATACAAATTAGAAAATAAACATTTTGAACAATTGCAACAGGAAAAACTAAGCAACAAAAAAATAAAAAAATGTATATGTTTTGCTTGACAGAAATACTGCAAATTTAAAGCAACACAAAATGCAGCTAATCTAATGTAATTTAAATTCTACAGCAATTTAGTACACGCTTATGAGCGGATCACTGAAAATCGAACCAATCGCGAGTGTCTAGATTAGCATAAACCCCGCCCTTCCATTCCAAGCTCTTTTAAAGCGTATTTGTTATCCCGTTTACGAATGTTTTTAACAATAACTGCTGTCCAAATACATTATTCACTCACATGAATATCATATTACAGACTGAAACAATGTATTAATAAATAAAAATATGACTCCTCGTAAATCACCACACGTGCAAAATAGTGGTTTCATCGAAGGTATATAGTACAGAGAAGCCTACTCTATGTACCAGTGGGAGGAAGCTCACTGTAGAGGTCACATGCTGAGTGTCTTATCACTCCACCAATCACCTCGGGGAAGGTCTGAGAAATGAGCCAATTGCTGCCCTCGCAGGGCATCACCTGACACGGGTGAGTGAGTTCCCAGTAATGTTGGGTCCGGGTGAAACTAATGAGCAGGAGAAGCAGCGTGCAAAACAGGAATCGTTTCGCCCTGTGGATGCGGGTTCACTAGGATTGGAATTACTCACGGCTGGCGTTATGAGTTCAATGTGTGAGTTGAGATAATCAAGTCTTACAACCCAATTCAGACTACTCTCCTCCCACTACCTTTTTAAAAAATATAAATTGTTTTTAATCTGTATACACTGAAACTCGATTAATAGCAATGTTGTATACACTGTAAATTAAAATGTCCCAGACTGGTATGGGAGTCATAGCTCCTAATAATTTGTTTATTATCGCACCCCGGCTAATATAGCTTATATTTACAATAGTAATATCACGTTGGTAAATACAAGACAAGATTAAAATGTTTATATGTAGGTCGGGGTACAGTATTTAACAGTTCCGACATTTTACAGTAGTGTGCAAATGTATTAGAACACCCCATTGCTTCTGTAGTTCTGATTTCTTGTGCATATGATGAAATCAAAACCACTGAAAATCTTGAAAATGTGTCAAAATAAGCAAATTAGTGATTGTCTCAATTAATTGATGACTTTAATAGGCCACACATGCAATTGATTTTAAATAGTACGAGAAAAGGAACACATAGCCACAAATGGTAAAATGCAGACACTTTTTAGAAGTGGTTTAAGATCCCTAATTAAAGCACCAGGTGGTCTAACACTTTTCACACAGACGTGTCCATTGTTTGTATATATCGCCGACTTTCTATTTACTGACGGAAATTCTCACACCCAGAGTTTTTCATGCAGGTAGCTATATAGCATATAATGATAAATCTTGAGGTGTTCTAATAAATTAGCAAAACTACTGTAAGTAGCACAATAGTAACGTGTGTTTACAACTTTCTACGTTTATTTTAGCTAATGTGTTACTTGTACAGTTTAAATTATTATGCCGTATGTATACTAAAAATACATTTAATTGGCATGTGTTGAATACAATGCAATATACAATACCTAAACACTTCAGTGTTTTAAATGCTTCTTTTGCCAGGTTATTGCTGGTGAACCCCTGACAAAGTCAAACTTAGTTAAACTCAATGACAAACGTTTAGACTTCTAGGCTCTTTCAGTCATGTCTTCTAAAAAAAAAAAAAAAATACCAATTGCGGTAAGCTGTCATTAAAACGGCCAGTGCTTTAGCGTTCATGATAAAAAAAAAAAGACCTTTAAAAAGTAATTTATTTAGGCATTTAGCTGTAACAATAACATTAATAAAGATCACAGTTTTAACCATTGCTGTTTTATGTAGACAGACTTTTTAAATGTATTTATTTTTTAAAGATACACACAGGCGTCGGGACTTGGGTTGTATATTTTGTAGTATTGCCTTTTCCAGCTCCTCTCCATGCAACGCTACAGAATTGTTCTTGATCGTTCTTTAAAGACACTCACCCGCCTAGCACATACTCGAAGTGTAATTAGCCCCCTCCCTCGACACAAATTGCAGATCGGAAAAATCTTGCTTTGTAGGGCAGCCATGCTCTCGTTTTTCAGATACAACTCTTGCACTACTCGTTCCTCTCCCGGAAACAGGTCCGGCTGTGTAAACAGTCCCTGCAGTGATATTTTTCTTCAGCAATCTTTATTAACAGTGTTCTTCTTTATTTTATTTTATTATTATTTTTGTCTGAAAATACGACAGTTCTCGTGTTTGTCTTTTTGGACACTCCGAAACCGAGCCTAATTTGCAGTTTGTGTATATGTCCTCAAGGTATATTTTCAACATGCTACAGCCTTCTGGGATAATTTTAAAAAAATTGTTTTGTTCTTTCATTTCTTAATTAATTTTAAACAGTGGGGAACTATAAGTTACAGCTTTAAGAAATATGAAAATGGTATTTTAAACAGTTAAAAAAAACGTGTAGTATTAACTATCAATGTGTATCTTTACTGAGACTCTTTTTATTAGTCCTAGTCCTAATAATATTATCGCAGACAAGCCCTGACATGTATGTAGCGCTGGAGTTATTTTAACCAATAGCGATAGGTTGTGTGAGGGCGAAAACCAATAAAAAACAACCAAAGAATGAAGTAATCCTCAGCATCGAAAAGGGCGGACCTTTTTTAAAAAAACATCTTCCATCAAATTATAATGGAGAAATCTCGCAGAATTTGCCTTTTCAACCAATTAAATCATTATTATTTAGAAGACTGACCAGCCTTCTGCTTTTGGCCAATCAGATTAACAAAAATCTGTAACTACGGTGGCTGTAGCCAATGGGAAATGAGATGAAACTGCGCGGTGTTGTCAAGCTGTTTCCTCATACGGGGGAATATTGTCAAAGGCTGCAACATAACTAAACCAGGTCTGGTTATTAATAAATATATACAGATCTGTATTAACGTTGCATCAATACAGAATAGGTATAATATAGCATATCATTTATATGTTGTGTAATTGTTGAGGTACATTTTGTAGTGAAATCATGTCAAGAAGGCAAACTCGAAGTCAAAAAAATACGGTGTCGCAAGTTGCATGTGACATCGGCATCGAACCTAAATCAGGTATGTCTGAGAGATTTTATTATTAATATATTTAATTTATACTGTGTCTGAGAGATTTTATTATTAATATATTTAATTTATACTGTTACCAAGAGATTTGAGACGCGTGGCAAATACACCAAAACAAACAATGTTGTATTTTTTATTTATTGATAATACATTACACTATGCGGGTCAATTGCATCGTACCAGTGAAGTCCACTTGAAGTGGATTAAAATGCGGACTAGAAATCCATGCAAATCTACTATTAAATCGTGGTTGCAGCGTACCAAACAAATGATCCCGGTAATTGGTTTAACTGATCAGAATACGTTTGACCGTTAATGAGGACTAACTTACAGCTCTGGTCAAAAGTGTTGCATCACCAGCTATAGAACGAACTAATTTTGCTTCATAAAGTCGAATGAAGCCTGCTGAATAATGTTACATTGATATATTAAAATTGCATTCAGCTTTGTAGTTTTTTATACACAACGAAAAAATGACGAAAATTGAAACGTGACATTTCGAAATCTAACATGGAAATACTGTACTGCTATTATGACCTCCAGTAGACTTTTGCGATATCATTTTGTGATGTCTTTAATTCCATGAAGTTAAAAGAAAATATCAAAATTATGTCCTAATATATATATATATATATATATATATATATATTTACTTTTATCCCAGGGATCTGACTGCCTGAATGTGCGGGACATAAAAAATGTACAGAATAAAGTTTTCAGATATGCTAGTCATTTCAGGGGAGAATTGCAGCTGTCTCTGCAAAACATTGTAAGCAGTAAATGCTTCAGACGAGCAAGCATACTAAGTTAGTCTTATCCTTCACAGTACTAAGTTAATCCACTTGGGCAGGATCATCACAGATCTGATTTGGTACACTGCTGCAAGCAGGATCTTGTTTAGTCTGATTTAACAAGTGATCCACCCGTGATCATTAACTTCTGGTACGCTGCAATCGGGATTAGCAGGTGTACTAACTTTAGTCCGTCAAGTTGACTAAACTTGCTTAATCCGCTAGTTAGACCCAACAAGTGGACTTAATTTTGTATGCTGCAATCGTGTCTGTCTGTATGTCACACTTACAATGTTATATTTATCTAGAGAACCGCTTTCAGTTATGTTGAAACATGTTCAGGACATTCTTAGCCCAATTTATTGACATACTTGTTTGTTACTTCTGTGCAAAGCTCAGTATTTATTTGAAGTTCTGAATTAACTATCCATTAATAGATGCACTCAACAAACAAACAGGAGAAGAAACAGACACTTCCAACATCTCTTCTAACACACACACACACACACACATTACACTGACAAAGGCACTAGCTGTTTGTCTGCTTGCATGACTGGCGTCTTTTCACGGCAGGTGATCGTAAGCGCAAGGTCAAAGATGAAGAGGAGGAGGAGGAGGTGAAGCCCGGCCCAGCGCTGCGGGAGGAAGATGACTCGGAGCCGCAACTGCGCTGGGAGTGGGAAGGGGATGAGGCTGGGGAGTGGACAGTGTACTCTGATCAGCTCAACACTGCCATCACTGAAGCCTTCCAGTGAGTGTATGTGACTACTGTCTTCACTGTGTATAGGGATTGTAACATACAGAATAATTTCAGTCCTTGTCACCTACATTATCAGATGGTGCTCTTGTCATTAAAAACTTGTATTGCATTTTTCACATGTGATTCTACAAATACTAGGCTGCTGGGATGGAAATAAGACTTGCATTGCATAGCAGTTTGATCCATTCCTGGTTTACTAGGAGTTTAAGACGACACACTTGAGCTTGTCTCCTAAACACAGTGACTAATCAAGCTTATAATAAAACCTGGATGGATGAAACTGCTACGCAATAGGAATCTTATTTCCATCCCTGGGCTGAAATGGCTGCACTGTGTAGTTAATGCAACATCTAACAGCAGCTTAAAGTGTTACAGGACACCCTGTTACAAACGTATTACCTTTGTTGTGTCCCATGTTGACTATCGCAGCATTATATTTTTAAACATTTTGCAATACAATACAATTCTCAACATTTACTCAGGAGCATTCACAAGGAGAGAGATCAATTCCCTTCTAAACATTGCAGTGTATCCTGATCATGCTCCCTCCTGCAACAATGCTGTTTTTCTCTCCCTACAATACAATACTCTTCAATCAGTAGAAGTGTTGCAGGTGGGAGCGCATGATCTGGATACACTGCGATGTTTAGAAGGAAAAATCTCTTTATTCTGGCAAACATGCCCAAGTCAGAGTTGTGGCTGTGCGGAGTCGCCGGTCTGTGGGGATTCCAGAGAGAGTATTGCATTGGTTCTGGCGCTCCTGTGTGTTCGGGAGACAAAACCAGCAGGGACTCCTCATCGCACTACAGCGGACTCTACTGGCAGGCGCTCAGTGAGCTCAGGCGGACACCTGCAGGGCTGGCCTCTGTCCTCCAGAGGCCGGTAGCCTGCTGACATCCACTCTTTAGTTCCTGGGTTTAATAGAGGAATTTCGCTTGGTTGTGGGATCGGAGGACGTGAACCTTCAGTTCTCCAGAGCCGTGCGGGGAATCGCTGCAGTGTAGGGAAAAAAATAATTGCACATTTAAATTGGGGAGAAAATCTGTAAAATAATTGGGCACTCTGAATTAAAAAATAGTGGAAGTGGGTTTTTACATTGTTTAGTTATTGAGAATATCAGATTCTGGAGATAAAGGGGTGTCTGTTTCTTACATTTTTGCATATGTCTGGAAAGTCGCTGAACAAACTGATCAGACATTTCATGGCTAATTCTTTTTCTATACTATTCTGTACTGTTGATATATTTCATTTTCATCACACTGATAGCTCTGATTCTGAATTCTCAGTTGTGGCGATGTTACTGACAGGCTTCTTACTGTGGGATCCATGGCTTATGGAGAATGGAATAATAAATAATAGTCCATGCAGTGTTCACATAAGGACAGCAGTTTGCAAATGTATTCGTCACATTCGTCAAGATTTGCCATGTATATCCTTTATGTACATACCTGCATGAAAACCTCTGGGCATGAGAATTTCAATTTCCAGTCAGTAATCAGTGATATAGAAACAATAGGCACTCACGTGTGAAAATGTTAGACCACTTTTTGCTTTAATTGGGCATCTTAAACAACCTCTAAAAAGTCTCATGCATTTTACCATGTGTGGCGGCTATGTGTTCCTTTTCTCTTACTATTTTAAATGAATTGCATGTGTGGCCTATTAAAATCATCAATTAAATTGGACAATCACTAATTTACCTATTTTGACAATTTTCCAAGATTTTCAGTGACAGTAGTTTGATTTCATATGCACAACAAATCAAAACTACAGAAGCAATGGGGTGTTCTAATATATTTGCACATTGCTGTAAAGTAATGTAGCACTGTGTCAGTATGGTTGTGTGTCACTTTCTCTCTTAAGTAAACGGCTTTGTGGATTTCTCCACTTTGCTGATTTAACAGCTGAGTAAACTGCAGTGTGGACCCGTTTCAATATGACTAGTCTAATGGAGACCGAAGGTAAGCTTGCACGCTGGTCTTCTTTCAGGGCTGGTAAATCGTCAGTGACAGTGTCTCCCAGCCCAGAGGTCAAACTCAAAGTAGATGTGAAGAAGTCAACCCAGCAGAACACACAGACCGGCTTTGAAAGAAGAGTCCGACTCACCATACAGGACAAAAGGAAATGTAAGAGCTTTTATATTCACAAAATCAGGTTAGACTGTTAGAAAACTTTTTCAATGAGTCATCAAGTTTGCGGTCCATTAAAGAGACACAGGTCTTGAATGTCCCAGTTATCTTAACTAATGTATTTGTCTATTTAATTTTCAGTTTCAGTCATCACAGCCTGAGGTAGCTAACTCTCTCCTCTGATCTCTCCTTGCCGAGCTAACCCTCTCTGCTCTCAGATTTCTTCTGGCAGCTGCGTAACTAACCCTCTCTGCTCTCAGATTTCTTCTGGTAATGGTGTAACTAACCCTCTCTCCTCTCAGATCTCTCATGGCTGTGGTGTAACTAACCCTCTCTCCTCTCATATCTCTCATGGCTGTGGTGTAACTAACCCTCTCTCCTCTCAGATCTCTCATGGCTGTGGTGTAACTAACCCTCTCTCCTCTCAGATCTCTCATGGCTGTGGTGTAACTAACCCTCTCTCCTCTCAGATCTCTCATGGCTGTGGTGTAACTAACCCTCTCCTCTCATATCTCTCATGGCTGTGGTGTAACTAATCCTCTCCCCTCAGATCTCTCATGGCTGTGGTGTAACTAACCCTCTCTCCTCTCAGATCTCTCATGGCTGTGGTGTAACTAACCCTCTCTCCTCTCAGATTTCTCCTGGCAGTGGCAGGGTGATGACAGTAGCTGGGCTCCCTTCTCCCCAGCCCTCTCCCTCTCTCTGGAGGAAGCCCTGCAGAGGGATGAGGAGAAGCTGCCAGTGACACTGGGCAGGACCGGCTACACTGTGGACCTAGTGAAGATGGTGCAGATCAACAACAAAACCAAATACCAGAGGAAGATCCAGAGAGAGGAGTCAGGTAGTTATTAGCCCTGCTGGGGGGGGTACAGTGGAGGCGGTCGTGCGTGCGCATGTCACACTTCACACATTTCAACACATAGCTGGAAAACCGCTTGTCTAACTGTCATGAAACTTGGTAATAACATGATTTAGCATAAGGTCTTGAGTGTCAGATTTTAGGGATCAGAGATGTAAAATCTCCGATGATTGGCGTTTTTCTGCTTGTACTTAGTCCCCTGGGGCTATTGATGTGACCAGTGCAGATCCGGGGGGAAAAATGTTCCCAATTGTTTCCCAGTTTGTGATGTTTTTACATAAAACAAATAAAACTGAAAAAATAAGGCACAATTCCATTAAGGCGGTTGTTTTTATATTATGTACCCCATTGCATTGGTGCTTGCAGACGGCTGTCTTGGCAAGTTGCTATTTCATTGGTCCACAAACAAGTACAACATTTCTGCATTTTTTTCATTGGTCAGCATGCGTACCTGCGTACCAGTTCTGTGAACCCCTGATTATGGATCAAGCGGTAAGGTGATCATATGGCTCTGTGTTCAGCGGGACAGTTTGGGGCAGTTCAGGCTTTTCAACTCGCAACCCAGTACATTCTGGTACCTTTTATCTGTCTCAGGTACCATTCTTACCTTTTAAGAGAAGCAGGACTACGCTTGCCAGAATGCATTGGGTTGTGAGTTGAAAAACCTGAACTACCCCAAACTGTCCCGCTGAACACAGAACCATATGGTCACCTTAACAAGAGGATACAAGGCATTGGAAAGCCATATTCACTGCAGAAAACATGTAAACAGACTAAATACTCGTCGCAGTAACTACATCCTGTCGTCTGCTTTTTCTTTTTTCTTTGCATCAGGTTTCACAGATCCTGTTTTACCGTCCTGAAAAACAAAAAACATTTACTTAATTTTGCTTGACAGGTGCTGTTTTGTTCATTCTCAATTATTAGCATCTCTGGGTTTGTGAATCCAGCAGTTACAGTTCACTTATTATTTGGTATACAGTCTAATTTCAAGTGTAATCTGAATCTTAACTTCATTCAATTTGGGTTCCTGAGCAAAAAATCCAACATGGCAGTGGGTCCCAGATTCCTGCAAGTTTTCAGCTTTTCAGCTTTTCTTTACTTCTCCTAACTTTCATCTCTGAGGGATATAGGGTGCAGCCTGTGTGTCTGTCCATACATTCCTCCATGTGTTGTCACACCTATATTTTTGCATAGATCCACTTATTAAAGTGTGATTAAACATTTCATTTCTTATGGCTTTCAAACAGACATTTCTTTAACCTAGTGTAGAACCGGATGTTTTAAAATGAAAATGCATGTTTGCTAAAAGCATGTGTTTCTTTCAAAACTGCACATTTGAAACGCTTATAATGAATGGGTGAAAATTCATGAAACTATTTTGGTAGCTTACTTTAAGGATTTGATGCTGCGGATGGAAAGTTTAAAGTAAATCTCCAGCATCAGCACTGTGTTCTGTGTGTGTTCTAGTGGCAGCCGTGTCTGTGAGTGACAGTGGCAGTGGAGACTCGGCCACAGCAAGACCCAGCACAAAGACAGAGGAGGAGGAGGAGGAGGCTAGAGGGGGGCCTTCAGTGAAGAGATCAAAGAAGCAGACTACAGCACGAGGCAGCAGGAAGAACCAGCAACAAACCTCCTCCACTCCAGAAGATGCCACTAACAGCAAAGGTGGTAGCTACTGAATCATTTTACCCCCATTTTTCTTCCCGCCGCAACTCCCCACACCAGCTGAACTGAAGGTCAGTGGGCGACCACCGATCCCCAAGCCAATCCCCTCCTTTGTACTCTGGAGCGCCACAGTGTGTGTGAGCTACCGCCTCCTGCAGGACAAAGACCTGCCCTACAGACGTTTGAGCTCACCTGGCCAGTAGGGGGCCGCTCTAGCACAGTGAGGAGAAACAATCCCTTTGCCTCACCTGCCAGAACCAATACTCACTATGCATTCTCTGTGAAGAATTTTGCCCAGTCAGGAACATACGCTCCTCTGACTGCACGACTTTTTTTAGACACTCTGGGACCCCCTTACTGGGTATCTAGTACGTGAGGCTCTAAAAAGGCACCAGGTCCATTAATCCATCCATTAATTTAATAATCGATTCATCTCTACAATTTCAAAGGTCCATTGTCGTAATCGGTGGTGATTTCTGCTTTTCTATGTGTTGTTTTTAAGTGAAATATTTTGCGTTTGTCAACGTGTGTTTTTTTGACTGACCCAGTCCCTTGTTATAGCAGGGTAATGTATGTAATGTAATGTATGTGTTTTCTCTTTTTCTTGTGCAGAGGTGGTCAGAACCGTGGTGATGAAAGGGAAAGCTCCAGTGGATCCTGAATGTAAAGCCAAGCTGGGGAAGGTGACTCAAAAATACTTCTCTTCATACATCCTGGTTACTAAAAATGAACCCTTTTTTAACTTTTTTTTTTTTTGCAAAGCTCAAAACAGTGAAAGCCCCCTGCAAAGTCACCTTGGATAAAGGCGTCTGCTAAATAAACAAATAGCAAATAATAATAATAATTGCAAAGGGGATACAGTGGAGGCAGACGTATGTCTGCATGTCATACATTTCACATATATCTGGAGAGCCACTTTATCGGATCGTCATTAAACCTGGTATTAACATTATTTAGCACACGTTGTTGAGAATATCTGGTTCTGTGGATATTGGGGGTCTGTCCATACATCCATCTCTACAGAAGTGTGCAAATTTATTAGAACACCTCAAAATGTGTCATTTATATCCTTTTGTATATCTGCATGAAAACCTCTTGTGGAA
This sequence comes from Acipenser oxyrinchus oxyrinchus, assembly GCA_030684275.1. Classification (NCBI taxonomy): domain Eukaryota; kingdom Metazoa; phylum Chordata; class Actinopteri; order Acipenseriformes; family Acipenseridae; genus Acipenser; species Acipenser oxyrinchus. The sequence continues at coordinate 3,411,647 of CM060290.1, forward strand.
TTTAAATTTTCGGTCAGTAATCAGCAGGGATCCTAGTTTTCCGCAATAAAAAAACCCAGAAATTCTCAGATAAAAAAATTAAAATCTGCGTTATTCCGCAATTAACCTAAATGGCTAAAATTGAGCCCCCCACGTCACATTATGAGATACACAAACAGTACTATTGAATAACAGTTAACACAGGAAGTATTTATTGGTACACTTTTAAAGTCTAAGACAGTTACAAGCTCACCAGTGCCATCAATCAATAATATAAACAAATTTACCATTTTACTTTAAAGTCTGTGTAGTAATAGTAAAGTAAATAGTATTCATATTAGTCTATCTCCCGAGTCTTTGTCATCTGGATGGCTATTGCCAAACTCCTTGACCCGATCTTAGGGGTAATTTTTATCGTTTTCGGCATCTTTAAACAGCTTGTTCAGTTGTAACATCGCACTGGATACTGAAGTAAGCTGCAGCTACGTTTCAGCATGAATGTGACCCTGAGAGTCGCCTCGTTCAACTTTGACCTCTGTACACCAGAAGCAGTCATATTGAACAAATATGTTTACGGAAATGTAAAGCAACATTGCCCGTGTTGCTGATTATGTATGATAAGTGTATTGATTTGGTTATCAAACAAACAAAAAAAGCCTCAAGTGTAAAACCAGTCATTCTCTGACAACATAGAAAATCTGTGTTTTTCCGCGTTGTTCTGCAGCAAACGGATGCCTAAGATCCCTGGTAATCTGTGATATAGAAAGTACTCATGTGTGAAAATGTTAGACCACTTTGTGCTTTAATTAGGCATCTTAAACCACTTCTAAAAAGTCTCAAGCATTTTAAAATTTGTGGCTATGTGTTCCTTTTCTCTTACTATTGCGTGTGTGGCCTATTGGTGTCATCAATTAAATTAGCCAATCACAAATTTGCCTGTTTTGACATTTTTCTAAGTTTTTCTAAGTTGTTCTTATAAGTGTGCACACTGCTGTATGTATATGTCTGGGAAACTGCTTCTCAAATTACGATTTTCATTTCTTATTCTATGCTGTACATGCAGTTGATATACATCATGGTTAACTTTTTCCATGTACTGATAGCTCTAATTTGTGGCGGGAAATAGATGTCGCTAACATACCTGTTTAACAATATAATGATGCCAAGACAGTAAAAGGCTTGAGTGAGATAAAAGGTGTTTGTGTCCACAGGCCCACGTCTACTGTGAGGGAGAAGATGTCTATGATGTGATGATGAACCAGGTAAGGCCATGTAAATATAATGAAACACCCCTCTTACACTAATGCTGCCTTGATATTTTGGTAGACCCAACTTTACTAGGTATTTAAATTGCATTACTTCAATTTCTTTCCCAGACGAACCTGCAGTTCAATAATAACAAGTACTACCTCATTCAACTTCTGCAAGACGACAACAGAAAAGACTTCAGTGTGTGGATGAGGTGGGGCAGAGGTAAGAAACTGACTGCTTCACCCGTGCATGGCGCCTCCCTACCAGCCAGGTGAGCTCAAACACTTGCAGGGCTTGTCCTCCAGGGGGCGGTAGCTCACAGTCGATGTAGGGCTCCTGGGTGTTAACCCTTTGCGGTCCATTTATTCAGCGCGTCTCAGGCGCGTCGGGTCCAATTTATTTTCACCGCGTAGTTTATTTTAGGCAGCTGTTTAAAAGTATTTTGTTTCACAGTAAAACAGGTTTAAAAGGCACTGCATATCAACAGGACACTCAGTACTGCATCTCCAGCCCTACCCCTCCCCTTGTTCGCTGTATTTTTCACATACCTCTACATAGTCGTGCATACCGATAAATCATCTCCTGATGACTCGTTTTATCACCAAACTCCTCAATAATGCGATCCAAGTCATTATCTTATTACATAACATCTCAAAAAGCTCTGCAAATGTCTATGATATTCTTTGAGTGCTGGATGCAGAAGCAGCTATCTTGTTTGATTATGTCTGTGTTATCTCTGTGGTGCCGGGGCTATGTGTATTGCTCAGATCCTCCCCTTTTTTTTTTGGCTTCTCGGCTCCTGTCAGCCATTGAATGGTTTTCTCTGCTTTTTCCGGAGAAAAAACGACCAGAGACCTGTTTTTTTTACGTCTTTTTGATGATGGAGCACGACGGACGAAATTGAAATGGTGGAAATGACAAATGACTGCTTCCTAACGCAATTTGTCAAGGCACCGACTAGAGGGGAGGCATGCCTTGATTTAGTCTTTTCAAATAATGAAGACAGAATAACTAAAACAGGTCAGAGAGCCATTGGCAAACTCAGACCACAACATGGTCTCATTTGAAGTATTTTTTTAAAACCCCAAAAGTAATGACTAAAGCTAAGGTTTACAATTTTAGAAAAGCAAACTATGAAGGTATGAAACAGAGACTAACAGAAGTAGATTGGAGTAAAATAGAAAACATCCACAGAAAAGGATGGCTGTTTTTAAAATGTAGTACTAGAGGCGCAAAACAATTACATCCCAAAAGTAGACAAATCTAAATCTAAATCTAAAACAAAATGGCCAAAATGGTTTAATAGATCAATTAAAAAAATATTCAGCGAAAAAAGGCACTTTACAGAGCGTTTAAAAGGGACCAAAAACAAAGTACACAGAAAGAGTACTTGGAACTGCAAACACAACTCAAAAAGGAAGTTAGAAAGGCCAAGAGAGAGATAGAAATCAATATTGCTAAGGGGGCTAAAACCAATTCCAAAATGTTTTTCCAATATTATAACAGCAAGAGAACATTCAACATTGAAAATGGATAATTGCAAAGCATACGACATGGTTTATTTAGATTTCCAGAAAGCTTTTGACAAAGTCAGGCATGAAAGATTAATTCTCAAAGTGAACGCAGTAGGGATTCAAGGAAATGCATGTACATGGATTAGGGAGTGGTTAACATGTAGAAAACAGAAAGTACTGATTAGAGGAGAAACCTCAAAATGGAGCAAGGTAACCAGTGGAGTATCACAGGGATCAGTATTAGGTCCTCTGCTATTCCTAATCTACATTAATGATTTAGGTGCTGGTATAGGCAAACGTTTTGGCTTGTGCCTTCTTCAGAACGAAAAGCATCTCAGGCTATAAAAAGAGTCTCCAGGAGACCAAGGAAGTGCAATACTAGCACATGTTTGCTGTAACGTCTTTCAAAACTGCACATTTGAGACCTACGCAGTACTGTGCAAATTTATTGGAACACCCCATTGCTTCTGTAGTTTGGATTTGCTGTGCATATGAAATCAATCCACTGTAACAGAAAATCTTGGGAAATTGACAGAATAGGCAAATTCGTGATTTTCTCATTTACTTGATGACTTTAATAGGCCACACATGCAATTCATTTCACATAGTAAGAGAAAAGGAACACATGGTAAAACAGATGAGACTTTTTAGAAGTCGTTTTAAGATGTCTAATTAAAGCACAAAGTGCTGTAAAATGTTCACACGTGAGTGCCTATTGTTTCTATATCACTGATTACTGACTGGAAATTGAAATTTTCACACCCAGAGGTTTTCATGCAGGTAGGTATAGAAAGGATATACATGGCAAATCTTGAGGGGTTCATTATAAATCCTGTGCTTGTTTGTTTTTGCCACAGTGGGTAAAGTTGGACAGAACTCTTTGACAGCCTGTGGAGGAGACCTGCTGAAAGCCAAGGACATCTTCAAAAAGAAGTAAGAACCCTACACTGACACGCACACGCAAGCGCACACACACAGCCTATACCGGCAACTCTGAGCCAGCTGCACACAGAGGAGACAGCATGACCCTCCACAGAGTGCTGGGGTTAATCCACCGAGTAGCCCAGACGAGCCCTCAGGGCCATTCATCCTCCTGTGCGAAGTAAACATGGTAAGTTTACTTCAAAGTAAATGAAATAGTTAGCAGAATTACTTTCTGTCAAGCTCTGCTGTTGCTTAGCAGAGTAATTTCGAACAGTACAACCGATCATTCTGCCGTGGGATTTGAATGAATTCAAGTCTGCAAAATGAGATCCGGTACAAGTATTAGCTCAAGACCACCGAATATGAAAGAGTTATTCGATGCTGGATATCTCAACATTTGTTGTATAGAACTTGTTACTTTTATAAAGAGAAGGAGAAGGTCACACTGAGAATCCTTTAACGTTATTCATGGAGCTCCTTCCATGAAACCCTCTTTCTCCCCAGCTACCACCCATCAATGAGAACCCTTGTGTTAATCATACCGGCTTTCTACGAATAAACCAAAGTCAATTCATTTTCATATACAAAATACTTTAAATAACTAGGAAAGCTGATTGGAGGCTGTGGCAAAGTGGCTTTACTGTGTACAGGTGCAGGAGTGATGCAGTGCGTAGTGAACCAGACAGAGAGTTATTCCAAGGGAAAAACTGAGCTTTTATTTTCAAAGTCCAGGTCTGGTGACCAAATAACACAGGTTGCAGTCCCAAATAATAATAAAAGATATCTCTCCCACAATATACAATCACGGTCACCAGTCCTGGGTGCGCATTATAGTGCTCCAGGTGGGTGATACAGTTTATCTGGTGACAATCCGTGCGGTGTTGTTCCGGGTTTTGCTGGCCCTCGGCGACAGCTCCGGAACTTATTTAAGTGTCTACTAATAATAATAACAATAATTAGTACAAAACAAATAAACACTCACGAACAGAAATCACAGGCGTTTTCTGTCCTCCTAGGTTATTTACGTTTTTAACCAAAGCGAGGGAACAGATTGCGATTCTCTGTCCCCTTCTATGTCGTCTCACATGACCCCTTGGTAAACGAGTGCAACCGCCTCTCCAATCTGCGGCTGCCACGTCGTTTCCCTTCCGGTTCAATGCGTTCTTGCAACGGAGTCTCACCTTCATCCAGACTGGCCGACTTCCTAGAAAGAACTGTCAGACCAGCCCGTCCAAAGAACTCTGTTCTCGCTGCTTAGCGCCCTCACAGGTCGGGAGGGAGATTTACAACCAAGAATCATTGTATTTCTGTCACAGAGGCTTTTAGTTTTATAAATACTAAAATACTAAATACTAAAACTGAATACATGCAATGACAAATATGTCCACTAAAAGTTTTTTTTTTTTTACTTGTAATTACACTGACATTTATTAGATACATATCATACCTAGTAGCCTGGAATCCACACTAATACTAATACAAGTATGTTTAAAAAAAAAAAAAAAAAAAAAATTCTGCTGAAATATTGAGCCAAGAATTGTGTTCACTTTCAGCTTGTGCTCAAAATTGATCCTTCTTTCTTTCTTGCTTGTGCTTTCACCTGCACAGGTTTCTAGACAAGACGAAGAATGAATGGGATGAAAGAGCTCAGTTTGAGAAGGTGGCGGGAAAATATGATATCGTCCAGATGGACTACAGCACTAAGGTACTGTGCACTGCGTAAACCATGTAGATTACAGCACTAAGGTACTGTGCACTGCGTAAACCATGTAGATTACAGCACTAAGGTACTGTACACTGCATAAACCATGTAGATTACAGCACTAAGGTACTGTGCACTGCGTAAACCATGTAGATTACAGCACGAAGTACTGTGCACTGCGTAAACCATGTAGATTACAGCACTAAGGTACTGTGCACTGCGTAAACCATGTAGATTACAGCACTAAGGTACTGTGCACTGCGTAAACCATGTAGATTACAGCACTAAGGTACTGTGCACTGCGTAAACCATGTAGATTACAGCACTAAGGTACTGTACACTGCGTAAACCATGTAGATTACAGCACTAAGGTACTGTGCACTGCGTAAACCATGTAGATTACAGCACTAAGGTACTGTACACTGCGTAAACCATGTAGATTACAGCACTAAGGTACTGTACACTGCATAAACCATGTAGATTACAGCACTAAGGTACTGTGCACTGCGTAAACCATGTAGATTACAGCACTAAGGTACTGTGCACTGCGTAAACCATGTAGATTACAGCACTAAGGTACTGTGCACTGCGTAAACCATGTAGATTACAGCACTAAGGTACTGTGCACTGCGTAAACCATGTAGATTACAGCACTAAGGTACTGTGCACTGCATAAACCATGTAGATTACAGCACTAAGGTACTGTGCACTGCATAAACCATGTAGATTACAGCACTAAGGTACTGTGCACTGCATAAACCATGTAGATTACAGCACTAAGGTACTGTGCACTGCGTAAACCATGTAGATTACAGCACTAAGGTACTGTGCACTGCGTAAACCATGTAGATTACAGCACTAAGGTACTGTGCACTGCGTAAACCATGTAGATTACAGCACTAAGGTACTGTGCACTGCGTAAACCATGTAGATTACAGCACTAAGGTACTGTACACTGCGTAAACCATGTAGATTACAGCACGAAGGTACTGTGCACTGCGTAAACCATGTAGATTACAGCACGAAGGTACTGTGCACTGCGTAAACCATGTAGATTACAGCACTAAGGTACTGTACACTGCATAAACCATGTAGATTACAGCACGAAGGTACTGTACACTGCGTAAACCATGTAGATTACAGCACGCGGTACTGTACACTGCGTAAACCATGTAGATTACAGCACGGGTACTGTGCACTGCGTAAACCATGTAGATTACAGCACTAAGTACTGTGCACTCGCGTAAACCATGTAGATTACAGCACTAAGTACTGTGCACTGCGTAAACCATGTAGATTACAGCACTAAGGTACTGTACACTCGTAAACCATGTAGATTACAGCACTAAGGTACTGTACACTGCGTAAACCATGTAGATTACAGCACTAAGGTACTGTGCACTGCGTAAACCATGTAGATTACAGCACTAAGGTACTGTGCACTGCGTAAACCATGTAGATTACAGCACTAAGGTACTGTGCACTGCGTAAACCATGTAGATTACAGCACTAAGGTACTGTGCACTGCGTAAACCATGTAGATTACAGCACTAAGGTACTGTGCACTGCGTAAACCATGTAGATTACAGCACTAAGGTACTGTGCACTGCGTAAACCATGTAGATTACAGCACGAAGTACTGTGCACTGCGTAAACCATGTAGATTACAGCACGAAGTACTGTGCACTGCGTAAACCATGTAGATTACAGCACTAAGGTACTGTACACTGCGTAAACCATGTAGATTACAGCACTAAGGTACTGTACACTGCGTAAACCATGTAGATTACAGCACTAAGGTACTGTGCACTGCGTAAACCATGTAGATTACAGCACTAAGGTACTGTGCACTCGCGTAAACCATGTAGATTACAGCACGGTACTGTGCACTCGTAAACCATGTAGATTACAGCACTAGGTACTGTACACTCGTAAACCATGTAGATTACAGCACTAAGGTACTGTACACTGCGTAAACCATGTAGATTACAGCACTAAGGTACTGTACACTGCGTAAACCATGTAGATTACAGCACTAAGGTACTGTACACTGCGTAAACCATGTAGATTACAGCACTAAGGTACTGTACACTGCGTAAACCATGTAGATTACAGCACTAAGGTACTGTGCACTGCGTAAACCATGTAGATTACAGCACGAAGTACTGTGCACTGCGTAAACCATGTAGATTACAGCACTAAGGTACTGTGCACTGCGTAAACCATGTAGATTACAGCACTAAGGTACTGTGCACTGCGTAAACCATGTAGATTACAGCACTAAGGTACTGTACACTGCGTAAACCATGTAGATTACAGCACTAAGGTACTGTACACTGCGTAAACCATGTAGATTACAGCACTAAGGTACTGTACACTGCGTAAACCATGTAGATTACAGCACTAAGGTACTGTACACTGCGTAAACCATGTAGATTACAGCACTAAGGTACTGTACACTGCGTAAACCATGTAGATTACAGCACTAAGGTACTGTACACTGCGTAAACCATGTAGATTACAGCACTAAGGTACTGTACACTGCGTAAACCATGTAGATTACAGCACTAAGGTACTGTACACTGCGTAAACCATGTAGATTACAGCACGAAGTACTGTGCACTGCATAAACCATGTAGATTACAGCACTAAGGTACTGTACACTGCGTAAACCATGTAGATTACAGCACTAAGGTACTGTACACTGCGTAAACCATGTAGATTACAGCACGAAGTACTGTGCACTGCGTAAACCATGTAGATTACAGCACGAAGTACTGTGCACTGCGTAAACCATGTAGATTACAGCACTAAGGTACTGTACACTGCGTAAACCATGTAGATTACAGCACGAAGTACTGTACACTGCGTAAACCATGTAGATTACAGCACTAAGGTACTGTGCACTGCGTAAACCATGTAGATTACAGCACGAAGTACTGTACACTGCGTAAACCATGTAGATTACAGCACTAAGGTACTGTACACTGCGTAAACCATGTAGATTACAGCACTAAGGTACTGTACACTGCGTAAACCATGTAGATTACAGCACTAAGGTACTGTACACTGCGTAAACCATGTAGATTACAGCACTAAGGTACTGTACACTGCGTAAACCATGTAGATTACAGCACTAAGGTACTGTACACTGCGTAAACCATGTAGATTACAGCACTAAGGTACTGTACACTGCGTAAACCATGTAGATTACAGCACTAAGGTACTGTACACTGCGTAAACCATGTAGATTACAGCACTAAGGTACTGTACACTGCGTAAACCATGTAGATTACAGCACTAAGGTACTGTACACTGCGTAAACCATGTAGATTACAGCACGAAGTACTGTACACTGCGTAAACCATGTAGATTACAGCACTAAGGTACTGTACACTGCGTAAACCATGTAGATTACAGCACTAAGGTACTGTGCACTGCGTAAACCATGTAGATTACAGCACTAAGGTACTGTACACTGCGTAAACCATGTAGATTACAGCACTAAGGTACTGTACACTGCGTAAACCATGTAGATTACAGCACGAAGTACTGTGCACTGCGTAAACCATGTAGATTACAGCACGAAGTACTGTACACTGCGTAAACCATGTAGATTACAGCACTAAGGTACTGTACACTGCGTAAACCATGTAGATTACAGCACTAAGAAGTACTGTACACTGCGTAAACCATGTAGATTACAGCACGAAGTACTGTGCACTGCGTAAACCATGTAGATTACAGCACGAAGTACTGTGCACTGCGTAAACCATGTAGATTACAGCACGAAGTACTGTGCACTGCGTAAACCATGTAGATTACAGCACGAAGGTACTGTACACTGCGTAAACCATGTAGATTACAGCACGAAGTACTGTGCACTGCGTAAACCATGTAGATTACAGCACGAAGTACTGTACACTGCGTAAACCATGTAGATTACAGCACGGTACTGTGCACTGCGTAAACCATGTAGATTACAGCACGGTACTGTGCACTGCGTAAACCATGTAGATTACAGCACGGTACTGTGCACTCGCGTAAACCATGTAGATTACAGCACGGTACTGTACACTCGCGTAAACCATGTAGATTACAGCACAGGTACTGTACACCGCGTAAACCATGTAGATTACAGCACTAAGGTACTGTACACTGCGTAAACCATGTAGATTACAGCACGGTACTGTACACCGCGTAAACCATGTAGATTACAGCACTAGGTACTGTGCACTGCGTAAACCATGTAGATTACAGCACGGTACTGTGCACTGCGTAAACCATGTAGATTACAGCACGGTACTGTGCACTCGCGTAAACCATGTAGATTACAGCACGGTACTGTGCACTGCGTAAACCATGTAGATTACAGCACGAGTACTGTGCACTGCGTAAACCATGTAGATTACAGCACGGTACTGTGCACTGCGTAAACCATGTAGATTACAGCACGGTACTGTGCACTGCGTAAACCATGTAGATTACAGCACGGTACTGTGCACCGCGTAAACCATGTAGATTACAGCACGGTACTGTGCACTGCGTAAACCATGTAGATTACAGCACTAAGGTACTGTGCACCGCGTAAACCATGTAGATTACAGCACTAGGTACTGTGCACCGCGTAAACCATGTAGATTACAGCACTAAGGTACTGTGCACCGCGTAAACCATGTAGATTACAGCACTAAGGTACTGTGCACCGCGTAAACCATGTAGATTACAGCACTAAGGTACTGTGCACCGCGTAAACCATGTAGATTACAGCACTAAGGTACTGTGCACTGCGTAAACCATGTAGATTACAGCACAGGTACTGTGCACTGCGTAAACCATGTAGATTACAGCACGGTACTGTGCACTGCGTAAACCATGTAGATTACAGCACGGTACTGTGCACTGCACAAACCATGTAGATTACAGCACGGTACTGTGCACTGCGTAAACCATGTAGATTACAGCACGAAGTACTGTGCACTGCGTAAACCATGTAGATTACAGCACGAAGTACTGTGCACTGCACAAACCATGTAGATTACAGCACGAAGTACTGTGCACTGCACAAACCATGTAGATTACAGCACTAAGGTACTGTACACTGCGTAAACCATGTAGATTACAGCACGAAGTACTGTGCACTGCACAAACCATGTAGATTACAGCACGAAGTACTGTGCACTGCACAAACCATGTAGATTACAGCACTAAGGTACTGTACACTGCGTAAACCATGTAGATTACAGCACGAAGTACTGTGCACTGCGTAAACCATGTAGATTACAGCACTAAGGTACTGTACACTGCGTAAACCATGTAGATTACAGCACGAAGTACTGTGCACTGCGTAAACCACAGTGTAGACCGCACTGCACAAACCAAACCACTGCATTTTTTTCTTTTTATTCAGTGTATTTCATTCAAACGATATTAGAAAATTAACAGCTATATCATACTTTTCCTTCAGCTACTAAAATAAAATAGCACTCAATAAACTAGATTTCTCTTCAGCTAACCTAAATATAATAGCGCTCAGTATAATATACCAAAAACGGATTGGTTTAATACAGTATTTTAAGTTGTAGTGCAATGGTAATTTACTGTAATATATACTGTACACTGTTATTGTATTTTTAATCTTTTTCTTTTAGACCTGGCATTTGGCTGAAGGAAATGCAAACATGCAGAACAGCTTAAAAGAAAATGTCAGATCACTAAAAGTGATTACTTGTAATTGTCTTTCCATACAATTTCATATCACTAACAAAGAGGTGTGATTAATCGATTTAATCAATCATAGATCGGATGATTGATTGATCAATAGAAAACATCAAGATTAAAATCCCATGAAACATAAGTAGCTTTCAGGTTAATTGCACCTCACAGAAAGGACAGAAATAATGTAATGATATCTTTGGTACCCACATGTCCTTTAACGTGACGCTTGTATGATGCAGGAGGATGACGAAGTGAAGAAGGAGAGTAAAGCCCAGAAGCATGAGGAATCCAAGCTGGACAAACGAGTCCAGTCTCTCATTGAACTCATCTCCAATATCCAGGCGATGGAGGAGTGCATTCTGGAGATGAAGTTCGACACCAAGAAAGCTCCTCTGGGTGAGAAATCTTGTCAGAAAATACATACATTATGTAAGTGCCTCAGTGTCTGGCCTGGTAAAGGCATGGCCGCATGGTTGTAGGGTGAGTCATACAGTCGGGAGCGCAGGGGTCCCAGAGAGTCTCCCCTAAAAGGCACAACCCTGTGGTGTGCAGAGTGGGTCACACAATAAGGGGAGCACAGGGGTCTCCGAGCATCTGCCCTGTTAAAGGCACAACCACGTGATGTGCAGGGTACATCCTAAGGCCATTGCACACTGGATCCAATCATGCATCTGATTTTAACGTGCGTCTAAGAAGAAAAAAACGATCATGTGCATCACCTACTGCACCTTGCAAACTGAGTCCATAATTGTCATACAACAGTGATGTGTCAATTTTGGAATCGAAACAAGTTTGATTTGATCCGATTTGATGTGCGTTAAAAATTACATTGACCAATGAAAAACGATTGGGAAGACACGTGGATTCTTGCAGTTCCCTGAACAAAATGGAAAAACTAATTGTGTGTCGCCAAACAAAAATTACTTTATGATAAATCCAACAAAGTTTACAAAGACTTTGGGGGGGGGGGGGAAGAAAACGTATTGAAAGACATTGCCATGGACTTGGGCATGAATGATATTTATTATAAAACATGAAATTATGAACTGATAGCATACATAAGCACATGGATTTTGTGCATTATCGATATGAACGGTAGTTCCTTGCGCCAAGTTACCGCCAAGCACGAGAACTGCCAATGACTAGCTATGCAGCATGGATAGTTTACGTGTTTTCAGGGTATTGGCACAGCAAAAGTAAGTCAGCCAAAAGCACCATTTCACTTTTAATTTGTAGTTCCCAACACTCTTACATGAAATGTAGAAAAAAAGTAAATACCTGTCATATAGTAAGAGAAATAAGTCACCAAAGGAAGGTAAAAATGTCCATCCTCCTTCTTTTTCTCCCGACGTATTTTTTTTGCAGATTTTTTTAGACACCAGGCACTTTTATCCACGTATATGTATGTCACAGGACATCCGATTTTAATGACAATTAACTTATTTTGTCAACATGGAAATATACTAGGGAATGCTCTTATTGTGACATCTATATCATTTATATTAAATGATTTTTTTCTGTTTTAAAATGGAACATTTGCCTGGAAAAAAAAATCTTTCTTTAAATAAATTAAAAAAAAGGTCTGTATACATGGGATTTGAACCTACAACCTTCAGTTTGTAAGCGTGCTGTATTATACTGTCAGTGCTACCAGATTAGTTGAGACAAGCAGTATTTAGAAAGATGAAGTCAGCCAGCTGAGAATTCTCCAGACTGTAATATTTTTGAGATTTTTCGAGCCATCATTCATCATCTCAATTTGAGCTTGAGTTCTGAACATTTTTGGTTTCCTGAGAGAGTTACACTGATTATGGTCCCTATTGGCACAAGCAAGTACGGTTTCCTCTTTATATACTGGTCAATGAGAGTAACGCTATTTGTGGTCCCCACTGGACGAAAAAGGAACATCATTTCTGAGAATTAGCTATGCTGAAGGATAGCCTATATATTTGGTAAAAGTGAAACACAAATAAATAAATACATTAATTTAAATATTGAAATAAATGATTACATAAATTAATACATAGACATTTATGTATTTATTTATTTATCTTGATATTTATTTATTTTTCACTGTCATATAAACAGTGACATTTACTACTGTATAAAACGAAAATAAATATTCAACAGTTCTTGTTCAGTTGTATATTAGTGAAGATTTTTGTACATAAAGGTAGTCATGCTTTCATATATTTTTACTTTCAAATTGAAAAATATATTGTAACGACCCGGACAATTGCTTTGTTGCAGGACTTGTTGTCTGTTCAGTTTGTCTCGTCTGTCTTCATTACATGTATTGTAAGGGGAACGGGACGGGTCACGCTGTTAGTGAATGGGGGGAATGTGTGTTGTTGTTTACGGTTGTTGTAGAGCATTTGAGAATTCAACACCGTCTCCTTTTCTTTGACATACATTAGTCGCTTATTTAGAAAAATGTACTCTTTAGTACTGATCTATACATTCTGTAAACAATCCAAGTTGCAGTCACGTGACCCCAGCAGGCTACGTAACTGTCGGTATTTTGCAACCACAGAGTATTCTTATACCTTGTCACAGGAATTAGAAAGATATAATTTATAATGTGCCAGATACTTGGAATTTGTGACCCCTACTGTGCACCACCAGTGAGCGAGCACACTCTGACATTATTTGACCAAGATTCATTTTTCCTTTTAAGAAAACGTACTTACCGGTACATGTTAAGATAAAATACATTTTCAATAGTTTGTTTCAAAATACAGTACTAATATGAATCATATACAGTATTTATCTGTGTCTTTCCTGCTGATTTGCTGTCCGGTAGCTGTGAATTGAGCCTTCATTACGGTGAATACTTTCTATAGACACTGTGTGTGTGTGTGTGTGTGTGTGTGTGTGTGTATATATATATATATATATACACACACACACACACACACACAACTGTCAAAGCAGAGGGGGCCAAGGTTTTCCCAATTGTTTCAACTAACTTGGCTTGTGTTTTTGATACAAGTTAGAAGAAACAATAGGGGCAACCTTGGCCCCCATCAGTTTTACAGTTGTGCCTGTTTGCTTTGTGCTGGGCAAGGTTGCCCCAATGGTTTCTTGAAACTTGGCTTGTGTTTTTGATATCTCCACTTTAAATGGCTGGGCACTTTTGATAACTTGGCATTTTTTCACATTTCCAATGTGTTTTTGTTTCAGATAGGATATTACAGGCATATACTTTTTATTTCAGTTGTAGTCGAGGAAGTAAAGAAACAATGGCCTAACCTGGAGACACATATCAGAGAAAGAAGTGTGACAGGGCAAGAGCGGTCAGGGCTGAACAGTCAGAAAAGACGGGCAGTGCATGAAAGTGATGGAATTTCTCGTAGCTCATTGGTAGCTTCCCAACTTTTAGATATTTATTACAGGAGCAAGCGATTAGTCATATGGTTCCTGATGCTATGACAACTGTGTTGTGTAATATCATATGTTTTTTGTTTTAATTATTATGTATTGCTGTGGCAAAGTGGTTAACAGTGTGCAGGTGCAAGTGATCAGTGAACAGACAGACAATTATAATCCAGGTGAAAAGTTGTTTAATGGGTTTGTATGTCCAGTGCCTGACGGCAAAACAAACAGTTAACAATGAATGATGGTAAGTAATACAGCGGCGTGTATTTGTTTGTAATCCCCAGGTTTGTCCCGAAATAATAGTCCAGTTTATGGTACACCCACACGAAACACAAAACACATACACAAGTCTGTTAGTGCGTGAATTAGTGCTCGTGGTGCAAATCCAGTTATTTGTGATACTCTGCAGTGCTGTTCCAGGTAAGTGCTGGCCCCTGGCGACAGCTCCGGAGCGTGTTAGCCATCTAATAATAACAAGTAACAATTACAAGTAACAAAACAAACACACACACAATGCGGATACATGGCGATGTTCGTTCTTCCCTTCTTGTGATCCTCATAGCTGTGATGCTGTAATAACTATTCACATTTCAATAGCACCTTTCATCACAAGGATCCCAAAGTGCTTCTCACACACACAAAAAATGAACAATTAAACTAAAAAGTCTAATATAGAATTTTATAAAACAGAAATTTAAAAAGAGGTAAAAAATGTGGGTTTGCTTGTAACATTAGAAAAACTAAGATAAAAAGCTAGTTTGTAGAATTAGAACAATTAAGGGAGTCTAAAACAAAAATGTAGTTAACATTGGAATAAAAAAATGCAGTTTTAATTGTAAACTTGTGTGTTATTTGGGGGGTCATGAACGAGGGCTTCTCCCCCAACTTCCTTCCTACCGATAACATCTGCTAAACCCCTATTTAAACCTCAAGCCTTGAGTTTGCTCTATGTCTTGCGTTTTTTTTTGTTCTCCACCATGCTCCCCCACTATGCTTTCCTCTTCTATTCGGCTACTTCACCTCTGCAACTGTGCCCTCCTCTGCAGCGGTCTCCCTCTTGGGGTGAGTGAAGCTCACTTCCCAACCTTAGAAGCCCAGCCGCCGCTGGCTTCGTCCTCCGCGAGGAAGGTTCTCCGTGAGTCAAGGGGGACCCCCGGACAGATTTATCTATCGCTGTCGTGTTTCCATTCTCTCCTCTAGATCAACCTTGGGTGAAGTATCGGTTGCTTCCCAGCCTTGGAGACTGAACGGTTCAGTCTCACCTCCACGAGGGTGGCTCTCCGCAAGCCAAGGGGAATCTCCATACTCTTCTTATAAGCTATAAGCACATGTCTTCTATTATCAATTCCCAAGGTCTCTTCCTCCACGCAGTCCTCGATCATGCCCAGTGAATTGTAAAATATGAAAGCTATTTTGTAAAAATAAGTTTTCAATCTACAGTAAGTTCTAGCTTCCCTGACAGAAGGCATAGCATTCTGTAATTCAGGAGCTTTAAGAAAGGTATGACAGTATTTTTGATGATTCCAGGTAAGTTGACAGTGGAGCAGATCAAGGCTGGCTACCAGTCTCTAAAGAAGGTTGAGGATTGTATCAACAGCAACACCATGGGCAGAGCTCTGCTGGAAGCCTGCAATGAGTTCTACACACGGGTCCCTCACGACTTTGGGTAAGAGACTGCTAAAGGATAATATAGAGGAGGATAAGTAATGTACTAACTGTCAGATTCTGGGGATATATGGCATTATCTGTCTGTCCTTTCATCCGTATGTTACTTAATTTGTGCTTTAAACTTGAAGCTTGGTGTTAACACTAAGTTTTTGAGTGTCAGATTCTGGAGATCTAGGGAGCGGTCTGCCGGTCCATCAGTATGTCACAGCTATATTTTTGCATATATCTGGAGAATCGCACATCAAATTGTGATTAAACATTTCATTGCTAATGCTTGTTCTATAGTAGTCTGTAATTGGATAGTCTGCTTGAGAGAGGTGACAATCTAATGTGTGTGTCTCCCTGTTTGCAGACTGAGGACCCCTCCTCTGATCAGAACAGAACAAGAACTGAAGGACAAGATCACTTTACTGGAGGTGAGTGCAGCACAGCATTGCATAACTGATCATCACAGCCCTGAGATGCACAGCAGCAATCAATAGACTAGTATTACAATAGTTTAACAGGCACTGCTTGAAATGCATTCCGAGTAATAAAAGATTAATACATTCAATGACAAATGTTTCAAATAGAAGTTTGTCGTTGAATTTATTAAGTTTATTTTAGTATTTCTAAATTTAGCACTATTGAGTATATAATAGTTCTTGCTGAAATGTAATCGCTAGAAATTAAATTGGTTCATAGCCGGATTTGGTTAGTAATGATGGGAATTTTAAATGTTTTTAAATGTATAAACGCTAAAGAAGTAGTTAAAAGTTGAATAATATACTAGACATATAAGCGGTAATGTGACACATTTCACCAAAACGCCTATTTTTTTTAATGTATTCATTTTAGTAATTTATCATCATAATATACAGCAGCCCATCGCGTTTGCAACTTCCAACGTAAGGGCAGATGTTATAAAAAGGAAGGGGTTTGGCAATTGCCTCAAGTAGTTTTTCTAATTGGTGCAAAAGAAAGATTGACACTGGGGCAGATTTTATTCTCAGTCGATCTGGCGCTTCATGGTACACTGTGTGTTCATACTATAGTGGGCTTGGTATGGTTCAATCCACATGGGGTAAGAAAAGCGTTTTTTTCTGATGTTTGTTTGTTTGTTTGTTTGTTTGTTATTTATTTTTAATAAAATTGCATCTCTAAACAAAGGAACGAGGCAAAGTCACGTTTTGAAATTATTTTGAGGAACCGGATGAGCAAAGCGTGGTATGTAAATAATTATGCCAAACAAAATTGACGTCCCACTAAAACACAAGGTCAATGTTTCATTATTTGAAATTAAAACATTCAGAATTACTGTGGATGGAGTTACTGAATGCAGTAAAAAGCAAACATCCATAATAAACAGAACACTCTAGATGGCGACTAGGAATACGTATAACACGATTTTAAAAGGATTTTTTTTTCAATATTAATTCAGAGAACGTGTAAATTAATTATGTATAGGCTTTAATTTACCAGTACACTTTTACGCAATCATTTGTTAAAAAACAAAAATGGATTTCCTGTTTGTGACACCGATCCCTGAACGGTAGCGTTAATATAACAATGTATTGGAATCTGTGCATTCGATAGATTTTGTAACATATGTAAGTTTAGTTTATTCACTTTGTGCCCACAGGGCCAGGTACGTCTTAGTAGTGCAGTACAAATACAAAGAGAGACATTTACTAAAAAAGTAATAAAATAAATGCTTTTAAAAAGCCCAAATTCCCATTGGTATTTATTTATAATTTTTTTTTTTTTTTTAAAGAGTCTATTGATTTTTATAGTATTACATGCAGGACAGCCTCTCTAAGATCGCTACCTTTATAAAAAATGTGCATGGATGAATCTACCGATTTACTCTACAGGTTAATCAACGAATGCCCATAAATTAACTGATCAAAATTTTGAATCGAGTGACAGCACTAATTTCAATATATACTTTGGTGTGCACGTGTTTTTTTGTTGTTGTTGTGTGTGTGTTTTTTTTTTTTTAAACTGTAGTTCAGTCTTTGCGATGTTAAAATGTTATTTGCTTAATTAGGGGTTGTTTGCATGGAAAATACTAACCAGGGCTGTCAGTATGTAACAGATGACTTCATCTTTATGAAGCAACCAGGTACAGCAATAAAGAAAACATTTAAATTCGGTAAATGCCAGTGACAAAATTTTATTTGCTTCCTACTACAATAGTAACCCCAAAGTAACCCGTCAACTTTAACTGTAGTATATAAAAAAACGCATTATAGTAATATACAGTACTGAGAAAGAAGCCAGTGGTTATAAACAATCTTAAGCTACTCGGATAGTATTTCATAGACCCAATGAAACAAATAGGTAGATCCTTAAATTGTACTATTAAAGCTAGCAGCAGAATTAATACACTGAACGTACAGCATCACACAGCGGTGAAATAAACAAACACAAAAATAAACAATGCAGTTCTGTAAAGCACGCTGAAAAATAACGCAAAAAAAAAGAATAACAAGTTCAAAATAAGTATCCAAGTCCCGAGCTTCGTCACAAAAAAACCAAAAATACTTCCAAGAAAAACTGAAACGAAACGGCCATTCACACAAAAAATACTTCTAATCCAGCAGCAGATTGATAGATCTCACCCCGCTTGCTAGGCTGGCGGCTGTGTGGATGATCCTTTGGTGAAGAAGCTGCTGCAATCCGCCGTTGAAGAAAAAAAAAAACATTCCAAAAATCATAACAAAGAATGCAAAGTATCGAGAAAAAAAAAAAACTAAACCACGGTTGGTAGAGAAAGTAGCAAAATAAACAGTAAACTTATTAACCAAGAACCAAAGCTTATGTTACTAAAAGCTGCGTTTGTCACTATCTAAAGTCAAACCAAATTGAATTCAAAAGAAAAGAAGGAAATGTGTTTGACTACTAAGAAGACCTGAAAACAAAACACAGACTAACGAAAATCAAACAAAACCATAGTTCTGTAAGATATAATGCAAAGCTCCCATTAGTACAAAAGAAAGTTGGTTCTCCTTACCGTATCTTCTCTATCCTTTTAAAGTACCCGGCAATATGCAAAGACAAAATCACTGCCAAACTAAGGAAAGCTGGAAAGGACCTGCGCAAAACGCGTTTGAAAAGACATAGATACATACATAGATACATACATACAGTGGTTTGCAGTATTCACCCCCTACCAATAGTCACATTTTGTTGAGTTACAAATAATGTATGCACAGTTTTTCAAACAAACTTTTTTTTTATTCAAAGCTGCAGTGGTTAAACTGACACTGTTATATAAGGAGGAGGTTAAATGTCAGCAAAACTTACAAAGAAAATGTACAAAATAAAATTTACTGGTTGCATAAGTATTCAGTATTCATTGCTTGGTAGAAGCACCTTTTGCAGCAATTACTGCTATTTTTGGATAGGTCTCTACTAGCTTTGCACAGTAAAATGGTGAAATTTTTGCCCATTCTTCACGGGAAAATTGTTTGTTGGGGATCGTCGATGGACTGCAATCTTCAAGTCTCGCCATAAATTTCCAATTGGATTCAAGTCAGGACTTTGACTGGGCCACTCAAGAACATTAATTCTCTTCTTGTTCAACCACTCCAGTGTGGCTTTGGCTTTGTGCTTCGGGGTCATTGTCCTGCTGAAATGTGAATTTCCTCCCCAGTCTTGGCTGACTCAAACAGGTTTTCCTCAAGGATTCGCCTGTACTTTGCACCATCCATTCTCCCCTCTATCCTAAAAAGCTTCCCAGTCCCTGCTGAAGAGAAGCATCCCCATAACGTGATGCTGCCACCACCATGCTTGACAGTTGGGATGGTGTTGAGTGGGTGATGTGCAGTGTTGGGCTTGTGCCAAACGTAACGCTTGGAATTTAGACCGAAAAGTTCAATTTTTGTCTCACCTGACCACAGAACCTTTTTCCACATGTCTGCAGTATCATCTACATGCTTTTTCACAAACTCCATACGTGCTTTAAAATGAGGCTTTTTGAGTAATGGCTTCTTTCTTGCCACCCGTCCATACAGGCCAGCTTTGTGTAGGGACCGGCGTATTGTTGATGTGTGAACACTGACTCCCATCTCAGACACAGAACTTTGCAGATCGATCAAGGTCATCGTTGGCTTCAGAGTGACATCCCGAACCAGTTTCCTGCTTGCCCGGCTGCTCAGTTTGGGAGGGTGACCTGATCTGGGTAGTGTCTGGGTGGTATGATGCATCTTCCACTTCTTAATGATGGACTTCACTGTGCTGAGAGGGATAATCAGCGCCTTTGAAATTTTCTTGTACCTTTCTCCTGCTCTGTGCCTCTCTACCACTTTATCCCTGACTTGTTTCAAAAGCTCCTTGGTCTTCATGGTTGCTTTGTTGGATCACTATGTGAGTTGCAGCTTGAAAGTCTTTATATACCTCAGGGAAATTATCTACAAATTAAACCACTTTGAGTACACACAGGCTGAAACCATTTTACTAATTTTGTGACCTTTCAAACAAATCATTTGCACCTGAGCTGATTTAGAGCTGCAGTAGCAAAGGGGTTGAATACTTATGCAACTGAGATTAATCTGTTTTTCTCTGTAAATCTTACTTATTTATATTCTATATGCATTTTTTAACTTTATCAATGTGGATTAGTTTGTGTAGATTCTAAAGTCTAATTTGAAAGCGTCGTGGAGTACGCTCAGGTGCCAACAAAATGTGAAAACTTTGCAGGGGGGTGAATACTTCTGCAAACCACTGTGTAACATTAACACACCAACGATGGTATTATTTTCACATAGAGGTTTTTTTTATTATTATTATTATTATTATTATTATTATTGTTATTATTATTATTATTATTATTATTATTATTATTATTATTATTATTAGAACAGGATTGAATATATGGATGTAGCCTGGCCAGGCATACTACCACTCAGTTAAGAGGAGTGGACAGCAAACTTATTATGCTGCATGCTACAAGTATACATTAGAATGTCATATAAAGAGAGTGTGTGTGTATGCAGATATGGGTTAAACACTGACACCTACATAGCATTTAAACGTTCATAAAAATGTACCAAAATCACATCCCTATTGGTAAGCTGCTGGTCAGAGAATACATTTAAATAAATGATGACATTGAGTAGTAAAGCCCCTGCAACCCATTGCACAATTAACTGGTTTCATGAGGTTCCAATAAAGAACTCGTAAATTAATACGCCACTCTGAAAAGTGAGTAATTTATTTCTGTCCCTGAGCGGTTTGGAAGTGGCTCTTGTTGTGTGTTTGTTGCAGGCACTGAGCGATATTGAAATCGTGATCAAGATGGTGAAGTCGAGTCTGGACAGCACTGAACACCCACTGGACAAGCAGTACAGCTCCCTGCACTGTGAGCTCTCGCCCCTGGAGCACAGCACACAGGAGTTCCAGGTCAGACAGACACACAGGCAGTACAGCTCCCTGCACTGTAAGCTCTCACCCCTGGAGCACAGCACACAGGAGTTCCAGGTCAGACAGACAGACACTACAGGCAGTACAGCTCCCTACACTGTGAGCTCTCCCCCCTGGAGCACAGCACACAGGAGTTCCAGGTCAGACAGACAGACACACAGGCAGACATACAAGCAGTACAGCTCCCTGCACTGTGAGCTCTCCCCCCTGGAGCACAGCACACAGGAGTTCCAGGTCAGACAGACAGACACACAGGCAGTACAGCTCCCTGCACTGTGAGCTCTTGCCCCTGGAGCACAGCACACAGGAGTTCCAGGTCAGACAGAGAGACACACAGGCAGTACAGCTCCCTGCACTGTGAGCTCTCACCCCTGGAGCACAGCACACAGGAGTTCCAGGTCAGACAGACAGACAGACAGACACACACACAGGCAGTACAGCTCCCTGCACTGCGAGCTCTACCCCCTGGAGCACAGCACACAGGAGTTCCAGGTCAGACAGGCAGACACACAGGCAGTACAGCTCCCTGCACTGTGAGCTTTCCCCCCTGGAGCACAGCACACAGGAGTTCCAGGTCAGACAGACAGACAGACACACAGGCAGTACAGCTCCCTGCACTGCAAGCTCTCCCCCCTGGAGCACAGCACACAGGAGTTCCAGGTCAGACAAACAGACACACAGGCAGACACACAGGCAGTACAGCTCCGTGCACTGTGAGCTTTCCCCCCTGGAGCACAGCACACAGCAGTTCCAGGTCAGACAGACAGACAGACACACAGGCAGTACAGCTCCCTGCACTGTGAGCTCTCTCCCCTGGAGCACAGCACACAGGAGTTCCATGTCAGACAGACAGACAGACAGACACACACACAGGCAGTACAGCTCCCTGCACTGTGAGCTCTCCCCCCTGGAGCACAGCACACAGGAGTTCCAGGTCAGACAGACAGACACACAGGCAGACACACAGGCAGTACAGCTCCCTGCACTGTGAGCTCTCCCCCCTGGAGCACAGCACACAGGAGTTCCAGGTCAGACAGACAGACAGACACACAGGCAGTACAGCTCCCTGCACTGTGAGCTCTCGCCCCTGGAGCACAGCACACAGGCGTTCCAGGTCAGACAGACAGACACACAGGCAGTACAGCTCCCTGCACTGTGAGCTCTCCCCCCTGGAGCACAGCACACAGGAGTTCTAGGTCAGACAGACAGACACACAGGCAGTACAGCTCCCTGCACTGTGAGCTCTCCCCCCTGGAGCACAGCACACAGGAGTTCCAGGTCAGACAGACAGACACACAGGCAGTACAGCTCCCTGCACTGTGAGCTCTCCCCCCTGGAGCACAGCACACAGGAGTTCCAGGTCAGACAGACAGACACACAGGCAGTACAGCTCCCTGCACTGTGAGCTCTTACAGTCACAATTTTTGTTTTGAAAAAAATTGAAAGGAAGCTGAGACAAGGAATAAAATAAAAGAAAATGGAAGAATGAGAACATTTTTTCATACATTAAAAGTCATGATTTTTAAAGAGAAACATCCACATTTTTACTTGTATTTTTGTAAATGAAAGAAAGATCAAAGTTTATTAAGGAAAGAAACCCTAATAAAATAAATTCTCAGCGCTGCAGACAGACATGGAAAGAAGACTCCCATTGTAAAGCAGTTTAATCCATTCTAGGTTTTACTATGAGTTTAATAAGACACACCTGTAACCAGCTTGTTACCTATACACACTGTGGCTAATCAAGCTCATCGTAAAACCAGGTGTGGGTGAAACTGCTATGCAGTAGGTGCCTTTTATTTATATCCCTGGTGTCTTCAGTATTGATGAGAGTGCTGAAACGCATGTCTTTTTCTCCTGTGTTCAGATACTAGAAAAGTACTTGCAGTCCACCCATGCCTCGACTCACAGTGAATACACCATGAGCTTACTGGATGTCTTCAGCATTGAAAAGGAGGGAGAGAGTGAAGCTTTCCGTCGTGATATTAACAACAGGTAAGAAGTCATTTCTCAGGTCAGCGGTTCTCAAACTGGGGGGCGCGCCTGTATCCTGGGGTTAGAAGGTTCAGGATTTTTATTTTTTTTTTAATTAAAGAAAAAAAAGAATATATATATATATATATATATATATATATATATATATATATATATATATATATATATATATATAATTTTGTAACACAGCAGGGAGGGGGTTAATATCCTCCCTGCATGAAAACCATGTGCAAATGATTGATTGATTGGATTGATTGAATTTAATTGTTTTGTTAGTTGTTTGATTAGTAATTATCCCCTGCACCTGGCTATCAGGGCTGCTGGTGTGTTTAGAAGCCCGCTTGACAGTGTGCTAAAAAAAAAAACAGCAGTGACATACAAAGAAGCCACAGGCATATTGGATTTTTTTTTTTACCAGTATATGTACATGTGTGCGTGTGTGTCTGTGTTGGCAAGAGGAAGGGGGGTGAGAACCGCTGGCTAGGTAAAGATTAGGGTGTGCAACTGTAATACCGGACTGTTTCAAAAAGATGCAAAGGAAACCAAAGCATCAATTAAATGAACAACATTGTGGTGGGTTATGGGAGGAAGTGACGTGACCCAGAAGTGATGGAGACAGGAAGCAAGTGAGGTACAACCTGCGCACCAGCAAGGCAGGGCTGGGCAGGGTTTTATTAATATTCCATATGGAGAATACTAGCAGGGGTCAAAGACAGGTACAGTATTGCACAAACCAAAATAAGAAACCCCCTTGAATACTAGCAATAGTAATCAAGGGTTGAAATAAAAACAGTAAATAAAACAGTCCCGCACTACACAGAAACACAAAATCAAAACAAAACAATCACGTGGTTCCTCCACGCGGTGGCAACCGGCGTCCTCCAGCTGCTGCCTCAGCTCCCTCCTGAGGCTTCACAAACACAAGGGCACAGAGACCAAAGGTGCTGTGCTGCAGATCCGTCCAGGTAACCAAAGGGGTAGGGAAAGCAAGGGAAAACGCACTCGCAGCTCGTCAAGGATCTGCAAACACAGGGCTTCAGTTGTGAAAACAAACAAACCAGCACGTCTCTTGCGGGTATTAATCCAGGACAGGGAACCCAAATGCCAGAACCCCACAGCCTAAATAGTGCCAAGCCCCACCCCAACAATCAGTGCACTGCCCCACCTCAGCCAATCATCGAGCGCAGCACAGCTGATTGCAATAATGGGGCTCAACCATGAGGTCCTGCCCCAAGGATTGCAATAATGGGGCTCAACCATGAGGTCCTGCCCCAAGTTAAGATGGCTGCCACCACTGCGGCTTCTGCCCCAACCATGACTCAGCCTTTCTCCTCTGTCTCGGTCCTTCCTGCACAGCGCTGCCAGTAGTCGGGAGGGTGAATTACAAGAGGGATTCCTTTCACTCCTGTCACAAACATATATTTTAGTGTACAGATGAGTGTTACTTTTCCTTTCTTCAATAGATGATGATTTTTTATTTTTTTTTACTGTAAGACTGTATGAATTGTGCTTTTTGTTTTCCTATGTAATCTAAAGAATATTGACGTTTTCAGAGAATATCAAACATGAAAAACCCATGTACAACCCAGAGCTAAAAATGGACAATATTAAAGTGCACAGAGATAACACAATAATTTCAGTCAATCGTATCTAATATGGGTTACAATCACTTAGTAGATCGCAGTTTCCTATTTGAAAGAGGCACACATTATGCTAAACATTTGCTTGATTTTTAATAGTATTTTTTTCTTAGCAATTGTAAGAACTCTTTTCCATGCTGCACTTCCTGTGTCCTCGCATAGTGTAACATTGAAGTGTCTACAGGGTTCGATACATGTTCTTCACGAACAGCTTTAAAAGAAATCAAATTCATCTTTACCGCAATGTGTGCGTATTTCATATAGGAAAATCTGAGACCTACGAAATGATGGCAATGCAAATTAGGTGAGATGTACTAGATGACACTGTCTCCTTCAACAGTGCTGGTTTTCTGTTCCCACAACACACCACTCATTTCAATCGCCAGCATTGTAGCAGGAGGGACCGTGATCTGGATACACTGCGACGTTAAGAAAAAAAATCTTTCTCCTGGTGAACATTCCTGAGTAAAAGCTGCCACACACCAGGTGCGATGTGATTTTTCATTGGACGACAAGATTCTTTTGCAGCGACATGACCAAACACACCAGAAGTGACACAGAGGCGATGCAACAGGTTTGAAAACTGCCAGATCTATACAACTATTAAAAATTGCTGTTGGTAAAACTATGAACAAGACTGGTACATATTCATCAAGCATGATGCTGAAATTATGAGTGTCTTCTCTGACGGTATTTCAACATATATGGCAATAAATCATACATACCAGGCTAATCCAGTTCTTTCGAAATGGACTCCCATGGATTGTCTTTCAAGTCTGTATCTTTATAATTGCGATGACCTTTGTCATAAAGCTCTGGATATTCTTTCAACAGCAAGTATTATTTCATTCTGAATAGTGCTTCTCTGATTAGTTCATTCCTTATTATCGCAAAAGTATAGGTTCTATTCATTTTGTCGCATCGCTGCACAGTTTCACTGTCACATCGTGTCTGGTGGGTAGCAGCCTTAAGTTGAAAAAAAGTAGTTTATTGACCTATGATGAGTGATTGAAAATATAAAAACTACATATTGAAAACAAAAAAGCTGCAATATGGACAATACGGGATACAGCGAAGGTAAAGTGATGTGTTTCTTGTGACAATGCTGCCCTGTGTGTTTCTCCCAGAATGCTGCTGTGGCATGGCTCCCGGCTGTCAAATTGGGTGGGAATCCTGAACAAGGGGCTAAGAGTGGCCCCTCCAGAGGCCCCTGTAACAGGATACATGGTGAGACTGCGAGAGAGAGGAATAGACTAGTTGTGTGCTTCTCAGAGAGAGAGAGAGGGAGAGAGGGAGGAATAGACCAGCTGAGAGCATCTCTGTCTGAGAGAGGAATAGACCAGCTGAGAGCATCTCTGTCTGAGAGAGGAATAGACCAGCTGAGAGCATCTCTGTGTGAGAGAGGAATAGACCAGCTAAGAGCATCTGTCTGTGTTTGTCTGCGTCTATGCGGTATATGCATGCATACTGAATGACCACTTTATTAAGATCCGTTTACCTAATTTGTTTTGGCATCGCTGTGTTAATTATAACAGGTTTTACCACTTTCAGTTTAGGAGTCGTTTCTGACCAGCTGTGATTGAGTGGGGTAGAGATATCCAAAGTCAGCAATAGGAAAGCGTCAGGTATGATTGACACCCGTTTCATTGGATTTTCCTCAGCTTGGAAATCTCTGGTCAGAAGCAAAGAATAAACTGAAAATGATGGCATTGAGTAGCAAAACCCCTGCAATCCAGTGCACAATTAATAGCTTTCATGAAGTTTCAATAAATAACTCCAGTCAGATACTCTAAAAGGGGATTTATTATATTGTGAGCTGAAAACTAAATGTTGAAAAGGATCAAGCCCATATATAACTCGCATTACAAACTAACCCCAATGAATCTTACCTAATACACACTCCCTGGCCACTTTATTAGGACCTGTCTGTCTCCGCGATTGGTTTTGGCATCGCCCTGGTGTGGGGCATGTTCTCCTGGTATACCTGGGGACTCTTGATTACTCTGGGAGGCTGAATGAATAGTTTAAGCATCGCTGCGGACCCCCCAACAATGCTGACCCCTGGCTTTCAGTACGATAATGCACCCGTCCAGCAGAACTGGTTTGAGGAGCATGACAGAGACTTCTTCCACGGCCATCCCCCGGATCTCAATCCAACTGTTTGAACGATTCGTCATCCCCATCCTCTGCCTGTCTAAATATTAGTGAGTGAATGGATCCCTCGAGACACCTTCCAACACCTTGTGGAGTCTGAGCCATGTCAAGCTGTGATCAGGACAAATGGTGATCCGACCCGATATTAGGGACAGGTCCTAATAAAGTGGTAATTTAGTGTTATTCATTTGCTTTGTTGTTCCTTTTTAGTACTGTATTGTTTTGTTGGAAGTCTTTCCAGTGTCTTCAATTAAAATGTCCCTGGCACTGCTTGCCGCCTTTCCTCATGTCTGGATTTTTAGTTTTTGTTTGTTTTTTCAATCCAGTTTGGTAAGGGAATCTACTTTGCCGACATGTCGTCAAAAAGTGCCAACTACTGCTTTGCTTCAAGACAGAAGAACGTGGGACTGCTACTTCTCAGTGAGGTAAAGCACTAAAACCTCTTGACTGGATGTTGATAATTTGAGATAATGGCATTACTGTGGCATGTTCCTTGGTAATAACAGAACTCCTGAGTCGATAAAGCCTGATTGATATAGGGAGTGTCTGTCTGTATGTCACACTCACATTTTTGCATACATCCAGAGAATTGCTTATCAAATTGTGAATAAACATTCCGTTGCTAATTCTATCCTATTCTGTCTTATGATACACATCATGGACGTCAACTTTTTCATACTGACAGCTGATTTTGAATTGGCAGCCGTGACAATGGGAATGGATGTTACTGACAGGCTTGCTGCATTGTGTTTTTGCAGGGAGCTCCAATGGGGATGGATGTTACTGACAGGCTTGCTGCATTGTGTTTTTGCAGGGAGCTCCAATGGGGATGGATGTTACTGACAGGCTTGCTGCATTGTGTTTTTGCAGGGAGTTCCAATGGGGATGGATGTTACTGACAGGCTTGCTGCATTGTGTTTTTGCAGGGAGCTCCAATGGGGATGGATGTTACTGACAGGCTTGCTGCATTGTGTTTTTGCAGGGAGCTCCAATGGGGATGGATGTTACTGACAGGCTTGTTGCATTGTGTTTTTGCAGGTAGCTCTAGGCCATTGCAATGAGTTGCTGGCTGCAGACTATGATGCTGATAAACTCCTCAATGGCAAACACAGCACCAAAGGACTGGGGAAGATGGCACCTAACCCAGCCAACTCTATCATGCTGTGAGTAGCACCTGGCAACTTTATTATACCTGTACCTAATATCACTGTTTGCCCTAATCACAGCCTGACATGAAACACAGGCTCCACAAGGTGCTGGAAGGGAATAAAACTTAGAGGTACTCATTTGAAAGCTGAAGTAAAACATATGGTCGAGTAGGTTGAGTTGTCACCATTAATAAATAATGTATTTGATAATATCTGGTGCTCTGTTAGTGAACATACTGTTTTTAAAACTGCTTGGATTTATTTTTCATATTCTAAAATGTAATTTATATGGCAATGGATTGAAGCTGCACTTTTTTGTCCATCTGAAACCTGCACAATCACGCAACGTGCGATAAGTCGAGTACTAGATTCTGAGGTCGACTGCCGCTTTTCTTTCTGATCAGTCGGTGTAAGTTCTGATTAACCAGTCACTGCTTTTTCAATGACTTGCGTGATCATGAGACATCTTGACGTGAACAGCAATTAAGTTATTGAGAGTGGCAGATTCTGGAGACGGGGGTGTTTGCCTGTCTATATGTACATGCCTCCGTCTGTATGTCAGATTTCCATTTTTGCCTATACAGTCGTCTCTGGCTAAGGGAACACCCCTCGGAGAGCAAGCAAAGTGTTCTTATAGCCAATGTGTTCTCTAAGATAGCGTTAGCCACGAGACACCAGCATGAATCAATTAATAAATAAATAAATATGTATTACTTGTCATGATGCACGTGCATCAACATGAAATGAACTGAGTAAGTAAAAGAAAAGCAAACTTTAACAAACTGTCAAACTACATTAACACAGCACCCCTACACGTTAAATGCAGCAGCAATTTACAAGACACGCACATAACAGAATGGTGAAGCAAATCACCAGAACGGGAAACACCAAATTGCTCGGCGGCTTGTGTCTGATTTGAGTTTCGTCCCCTCCAAGTGCTCAAACAATTTCCAATAAACCAATTAGTGAGCAACAAGAATTATCCCGAAAGAGCAACCAGAATTATCCCGGGTTTAAAAGGCAAGTTGTATGCAGACAGGCTAAAATAATTGAATCTATTCAGTCTTGAACAAAGAAGACTATGCGGTAATCTGATTTCAAGCATTCAAAATCCTAAAAGGTATAGACCCAGGTTGACCCAGGGGACTTTTTTGACCTGAAAAAAGAAACAAGGACCAGGGGTCACAAGCGGAGATTAGATAAAGGGGCATTCAGAACAGAAAATAGGAGGCACTTTTTTACACAGAGAATTGTGAGGGTCTGGAACCAACTCCCCAGTAATGTTGTTGAAGCTAACACCCTGGGATCCTTCAAGAAGCTGCTTGATGAGATTCTGGGATCAATAAGCTACTAACAACCAAACGAGCAAGATGGGCTGAATGGCCTCCTCTTGTTTGTAAACTTTCTTATATTCTTATAGTGTGCCTCAAGACATTTACTCGAAGACAAGTCGCTTTTGAAAATACTGAATAAACCATTTTAATAACATTTTGGTGATGATGATGAGTTATCAGGTTACAGAGCAGTTCTGTATCCGTTGTAAACAAATCGCTATCGGTGCCAAGAAGGTGTTCTTTAAGCAAAGTTCCTGTTCCTTTAGCCGGAGCATTTACAATGGGGAAAAATCTGTTTCACCACAAACATGTTCCCTTAGACTAAGTGTTCTCTTAGGAGGTGTTCCTATACGCAGAGACTAATGTACTGTCTGGAGAACCGTTTATAAAATTGTGGTTTGAACATTGCATTGCCATTTCTTATTCTTTACTATTCTCTCTGTTGATATACATCATGGTCATCAAGCTGATAGCTCTGATTTTTTCCTTTCTTGCTTTACAGGGATGGAGCCTCCGTTCCAATGGGCCCTGTCTGCTCTACGGGTGTGAATAACCCTGAAGGCTACACTCTGCTTTATAATGAGTATATTGTATATAACCCAGCACAGGTCCGCATGAAATACCTGCTCAAAGTGCAGTTCAACTTTGAATCACTGTGGTGAGCATTCTACTGAAAGGACCCTTAGTCAAGGACTATTACATATACATGTCCCTCTAAGTTTCAGTTTCTGTAGTTTTATATATTATACAGTAGCACCAAAACATAATTCAGACAGTCCCCCTACATTTTAATTTCAGTAGTTTTATATCATTTGGAGTAAACCCTGATGTTGATGTGATACAGCCATCTGAAATTCCTTTATATGCTTGAAATGGCATGTAATAAGGTCACATTAAAAGTAGATATACTGTTTAATTTATTATACTTCACAAACTGCATTGTTATTATAAAAGGACAATAGACTTCTTAATTATAATAGTGTTTTGTTATCTCAGCAAGACTTTTGAACTTTAACTTGCTTATGGTTATTGTTTCAAAAGTTAAAAAAAAATATTTTACTGCATTTATTTCTTAAATCTTATCTCATATATATGTTACTATTATTTTGTAGGTCTCATATTTTTCTATATGAATCACAGACTATGCTAAAGGTGAATTTGATTTTTAATGGCAATATTATTTGAAGCTATTGAAGAATATTTATCGAACGCTTCTTGCAGATACTTCAGTGCTTCGTTTCCTATCCACTTCATAAAATCACACAAAGGAATTAACATTGAAAACACGTTCGTCACAGGAAAAGCAATGATTGGTGCTCAAATACCAATGCGATGAACTTCAGGGAGTTCAAAATATATATTTTTTTCTCGAAATATACTTTAAAAGAATTAATAAATACGCTCATGAAGAGGCATTGTCTAAAAAAATTTTAAAAAAAGACATTTTCAGACTTGTTTTTCTACAAGGACTCAAACTCCCAGAAGCAGCCCTCCTGTGTCGGTTCCTTCAACAGGAAGTGCAGCATGGAAAAGAGTTCTTACAAATGCTCGGAAAAATCTAACACATGTTTAACACATGGGTGCCTCTTTCATATAGGAAAATGTGAGATCTACAAAGTGATGGTACAGACTAGATAAGATTTGCTGGAATTATTGTGTAAGCTCTGTTTACATTAATAACCTATTGTCCATTTTTGGCGCTGGGTTGTACATGGGTTTTTCATGTTTGAATATTCTCTCAAAACTTCAATGAATATTCTTTAATTTTGGATTTGCTAGAAAACAAAAGTGTAATTCGTACCATATTACAGTAAAATAAACCTGGCACCCTATCACCTATTAAAGAAAGGAGAGCATCACTCATCTGTACACTAAAATGTGTGTTATTAATTGCAGTTATGCATTGGTTTCCTTTGAATCTTTTTGATAGTCAGCTATTACAGTGGCACACCCCCTATAGGTCATTTTATCAAACTACTTTTTTTTAGAAATTAAAATTTTCAAAGTAAAATGTCAGGTTTTGTTAGCTGCGATTACTTTAAATATTAATAAAATGTAGATGAAATATCTTGTCACTGCAATGAGATGTGTGTGTTCTGTGTAGTTTAAACTTTCTTTTTGTTAAGATACACTTTTTGAAAAATAAACGTATCCTTGTTTAAATTTTTTTTTTTTTTTTTTTTTTTATGAACATCCCTTCACTGGTTTCTTCCCTGTCAGTAACCAATCAGCTGCTTTCCTTATTGACTGACATGCTTTAGGCAGTAACCCAGAAGACACTGCTGAGGTGACCCAAGGATTAAAAAGAAGGATCGGACAGAGTGGGTGGATCTTAGATGGGAGCCCACTCTGCCAAGTCTGTTGCGGAAAGAAACACTTTGAATCAGCGTTTCATATAATGTCTACTGGATTGGTATATTTACTGTCATTTGTAATGGTTGATTTGATTATATTACTAATACAGATTTTTTTTTTTTTTTTTTTTTTTTTTTTGAAGTTTCGCATCCGCTTTTACAAAATTGAGGATTTCATAAACTCTGTCACTGATCTGAACTGGTTGGATGTTGAAGCATTGAAAATATGGTCATTACTTTTACAACAACATGGCTTCCCCTAACATTTATCCTAATCCATGTATGTAACGTATTAGTTATTTTCATAATGTTTTCGCTAGAGAAAAAAATCCAAGGAAATACTGTTTCATACCAGTGATTTTTTTTTTTTTTTTTTTTTTTTTTTTTAATGTTTTCGGCATCTTTAAACAGCTTGTTCAGTGGTAACAATGCACTGGATACTGAAGTAAACTGCAGCTACATTCCAGCATGAATGTGACAGCGCGTCTCGTTCAACGTTGACCTCTGTACAGCAGAAGCAGTTTTAAAGTATATTTATGTCAATTTAAAGCAACATTGTCTGTGTTGATGATTATATACGATAAGTGTATTGGTTTGGTTATCAAACAAACAAAAAAGCCTTGCATGTTTTTTGCCTCGCCCCAAGTGTAAAACAAAAATTCTCCGACAGCATGTAGACAATCCGTGTTTTCCACAGTAAAAGGATTCCTCGGGTCCCTGTTCACGATGAGAAAGAGTTTAACTGAGTGGATCCTTTCGATATGTTTGAATGCTCTTGCAGCAGTATGGGTGAAAATAGACTGAATGGCCTTGCTCTGCTATATGTCCACAGAGACATGTCCCAGGAGGATTGGCAAACTCTATTTAATGTAAAGCCTTCTAAATCAGTGTTCTTAATTGTGGCATCATACAGTCTCAGCAGTCCGATCAGTCTTAGCAGTAGTATCAGCAATCTTACCAGTCCCAGTAGTGTTAGCACCACTTACCAGTTCCAGCAGTGGCAGCACCAGTCTTTACCAGTTCCAGCAGTGTCGGCACCAGTCTTAAGAACATAAGAAAGTTTACAAACGAGAGGCGGCCATTCGGCCCATCTTGCTCGTTTGGTTGTTAGTAGCTTATTGATCCCAGAATCTCATCAAGCAGCTTCTTGAAGGATCCCAGGGTGTCAGCTTCAATTTCATCTATGATTTTGCCATTTGTATCTCTAAGACATTTTACCTCCTCTTTGAACGTTCTTGCTGTTATAATATTGGAAAAACTTTTTGGAATTGGTTTTAGCCCCCTTAGCAATGCTACTCTCTCTCTTGGCCTTTCTTAACTTCCTTTTTGACTTGTGTTTCAAGTGTACTTTGTTCTTGGTCCCTTTTAAAATGCTCTGTAAAGTGCCTTTTTTTCTCTGAATATTTTTTTTAATTGATCTATTAAATCATTTTGGCAATTTTGTTTTAGATTTAGATTTGTCTACTTTTGGGATGTAATTGTTTTGCGCCTCTAGTACTACATTTTGTGGATGTTTTCTCTATTTTACACCAATCTACTTCTGTTAGTCTCTGTCATTCCTTCATAGTTTGCCTTCCTAAAATTGTAAACCTTCGCTTTAGTCATTACTTTTAGGGTTTTAAAAAAGCACTTAAATTGAGACCATTTTGTGGTCTGAGTTTGCCAATGGTTCTCTGACCTCTGTTTTTAGTTATTCTGTCTTCGTTATTTGAAAAGACTAAATCAAGGCATGCCTCCCCTCTAGTCTTTACCTAGATTGCTCCAGTAAAAACCCAACTATATAAATGGGTAATTGTATGTAAAAAATAATGTGTAAAAAATAATGTGATATCTTGTAACAATTGTAAGTCACCCTGGATAAGGGTGTCTGCTAAGAAATAATAAATAATAATAATCAGTGGTGTATGTAAGAAACACATTTACAGTACATTTACAGTCTGAGTTTGCCAGTGGTTCTCTGACTTCTGTTTTAGTTATTCTGTCTTCGTTATTTGAAAATACTAAATCAAGGCATGCCTCCCCTCTAGTCTGTGCCTTGACAGATTGCATTAGGAAGCAGTCATTTGTCATTTCCACCATTTCTTTCCACCATTACTTGCTTGAACTTGTCATTGTATTTATCTTGCTCTTATTGTATTATTACCTGTACTGTAACACTTGAAATGTATTTGCTTACGATTGTAAGTCGCCCTGGATAAGGGCGTCTGCTAAGAAATAAATAATAATAA
Source organism: Acipenser oxyrinchus oxyrinchus (assembly GCA_030684275.1). Classification (NCBI taxonomy): domain Eukaryota; kingdom Metazoa; phylum Chordata; class Actinopteri; order Acipenseriformes; family Acipenseridae; genus Acipenser; species Acipenser oxyrinchus. Next base: position 3,446,040 of record CM060290.1, read on the forward strand.
TAATAATAATTTCAATTTCAGCTGTCGTGCTCCCCACTGGGTTTTCCCATTTTATTTGGGGGAAGTTTAAATCCCCTATTAATATGGCTTCTCCTTTACTGCATGCATTTCTAATGTCATTGTATAACAGATTATTTTGCTTGGTGCCTGAATTTGGCGGGCTATAGCATGCCCCTATTATTATGCCCTTTGAATTTGTGTCCATTATTGATTCTGCATTGTTTTTTTCTTCCAGATTTAACAGCTGAGCTCCGCCTCTTCTGTCCTGCCTGTCTTTCCTATACAGTGTATACCCACTAATATTGCATTCGTCTCCTTCACTCTCGGATAACTAAGTTTCTGTAACACCTATCACATTGTCGTTACTTGTTAGTGCAGTAGCTTCCAAGTTCTGAGATAGCATTTAGATAAATACATTTAATGGCTGTCTTACCTGAGTTTTGATGTTGTCTCCCTTCTGTTTTTTTGTTGATTTCTCCCCCCTTCCTTTCTAGATTTTAAATGCTTCTGAACCTCCTCGAGGATCCTTTCTCTGAGTAGATTGGTTCCTTTTTTGTTTAAGTGCAGTCCGTCCCGCCTATATAGATAGTCCTTGTTGTAGAATGTGGTCCAGTGTTCAAGAAAGGTGAAGCCTTCCCGTGCCTTCCACGATTTCAGCCATGCATTTAGATTAATTATTTCCAGCTGTCCGTATGCTCCTTTGCAAGGTGCCGGCAGTATCCCAGAAAATACCACAGTTTTGGTCTTGTCTTTTAATTTCCTTCCTAGCTCTCTGAATTTGTTTTGCAGAGATTGTGGCCTGTCTCTTCCAATGTTGTTTGTACCGATGGGGACGACTACTACCGGGTCATCTCCTGTTCATTCTAGGTCCACGTTCTCAATGAGGCTCCTGTAAGGCACACTGTTGTAGTACTGCTGGGTCAAGACTGCGCACTGAACTTGCTGTGTTTCTCAATATAGAGTCCCCAACAATCATGACTTCTTTTTGCTGTCTGGCAAAATCTTTTAACCTGTATTGTCTGTAGATGAGACATGCCAGTGTTTTTCAAAATGTTTTTTTTATCTCCAAACTATGTGGAGTATATGTTGTATAGCAAATAGGAGAAATTGTGCTTATTGGTAAGAAGTTGAGATCTATCTTGTAAACGTACCTTTCTTAGTGCCCCGTTCAGCCAATATTTTGAATATCCTCTCACAAGAAATTGTTCATAGAGCCTCTGGACTTCAAATTCAAAATCTTCATCTTTTGTACAAATACATTTCACCCTTAACCACTTCAACACCATGATGTACGCACGTACGTCAAATGAAAACCCACTTACAGTACCATGCCGTACGTGCATACGTCAAGTTTCCCCTTCTATTCTATGAGCGGTTTCTCAGTCTAGCGTTTCAGGTTTCATTCTCTGAGTCGGTGCTAGTTCTGTGGAATGTGCAATGAAAGTCAGGAGGGTCAGCTGACATTTGTATCCAATTGCGTGTCATGTAGCGATTCCAATCTAGCTGTAGGCGTTTAGAAGACTGAGATATATTATGGAAGCCATTCAACTTTTACAAGTATATATATATATATATATATATATATATATATATATATATATATATATATATATATATATATATATATAGTGTTTTAAATTATTATTTTTTGTTTTATTATTAGTTTTACTTGTTTAGTTGTAGTTTATATAGTTTTTAGGGAAAGCTAAACATGGCAACTTACATGGTCTTTCTATAATGAGCAACGGTAGTGAAGGTGGTTCGGAGGATTTCGATACCAGCGACTTATCACTCAGCGATGATGATGAAGAGTATGTGGAGCCAAGAACAGTACAAACTGTACAAACAGAAGAGCATGCAGCTACTTTACAGGTAAGCCAGCTACAAATGGGAAGCTGTTTGGTTTGAAATGGCAGAGCTGTGTCGAAATACTATCAGAACACAGCACTGGGTACTGGAAATGTGGCCGCCAGATCCATCACAATGCCTGTGCAAAGTACCCCTGTAGATGCATTTGTGACTATCCCTTCAACACAAGGGAAGCAGAGACCAGAAAAAGGTGCAGGGTCTGCTACAAAAATGAAAACAAAAGAAAAGACACAAGAAAAATGTGCAGTGGTTGTGAAGGCAACCCTGGGTTCTGTTGGATTGAACATTTCAATAAATGGCACAGAGCAAGTCGATAATGGCACACATTTTAATGTTTGATTTTTATTTGATAATTACTGTTTACTGATTATTATTGTTATTAGCAGTGTTTTTGTTTTCATTGTTCAAAAAAAAAAAAGTGTTTTTATCTCTTGATTATGGGTATGTAGTACACAGGAGCATAAAGGGTTAATGAAAAACAGTTTAGGTCATTTGTTTTGTGTTTTATTCATCATATGTTAACATATTTTATAGCAATTACAGGTTTGAAAACATTATTATTAATATTTTCAAAATCTGGTACCTGGGAAGGTGTTTCATTTTTACATCTGGAGTTGATGTGGTTAAACTGACTATATGAAAGGCCTCTTTTCAGAGGCACAGTATGATGGCTAGAGGCATGCAGTTGGTTTAGTGTAAAGGACAGTTAAAATTACACCCTGGGAATACTTAACTCTAGTGTCTAAAAAAATGAATTTATCTCGTCACTTTCTAAACTAAACTTAATAGAATTAACAAGACCATTAATATAATCCCAAAAAACCTCCCAATGCTATATGTGTCCCCTGCCAAATCATAAAGATGTCATCTATGTATCATCTTCAAAATAAAATATGTTCTATATGAGGGTTATGAGAGTAAATGTAATTGTGTTCCAAAAAACCCATAAACAAATTAGCATAATCAGGAGCAAACGTTGCACCCATAGCAGTGCCCTGTATCTGTAAAAAAATCTTTTTTCATATATTAAATAATTATTAGTAAGTACCATCTGTGCTATTTCAACTAAAAAATTGGTTGAGTGGTTGTGTGGGCCTTCTCGTTGCTTTAGAAAAAAAACGTAAAGATGCCAAGCCTTCATTGTGAAGGATGTTTGTATATAGGCTAACAACATCTAACGTAGTTAGGAGTTATTTATCTCCTTCTAGTTGTAACTTAGACAATTGATCAATCAAATCTCCAGTGTCCTTACGGTAAGAAGGTAATTTATGATCTAAAATGAAAACATAATTAGACAACACTCAGACTGTGAGTGTAAAAAATTGTGAAATGTTTATCCCGTCGACCTGTTTTTTAAGTTTTACCGAAGGTACACTTTCGATTTTCTCAGTCACTTTCGATTCTCTCAGTCACTTTCGATTCCAGCGGTTCGCGTCATGCAACCACTGACGCTGCTCTCACTCGGGAACCGTGAGACCCGCCCTCCAGTAAACTTCTATAATGCATACAGAACGGCGTCACGAACAAAAACATACAGGTAGGGAAGCGTATCAGAATTCTTAGGTATACTTGTCAGAGGACGAAGGCAAGAAGATCTTTGAATAAGGTGAGCCAGTGTTTAAATACTGTAAATTCATAAATACAAACTAATTGTATTTTTTTTACACATTTATCAATCACCTTATTAATGACATTTCGTTCCGCAAGAGAAAAGCTGCAGCTGTTAAATTATATAATGGGTTAGTCCATGTCAGATTTATCACCCTCGAAACCGAAGTGAAGGTTCATGGATATTGATATAAATATATATTTATAATTGAGCTACCCAAAGGTATTGTATTGTTTTACCGGGACTTTCGCTTGTATGTATCTGTTATTGTTTTTCATTTTAGTTTAGTCAGCGAGGCAGGTAAAAAATTACTTTTTTTTTTTTTTTTTTAAAACAAAAGTGTTTCAAATTACTATTTCTTGTATTACGTTTCATTTAATATTATTAATATTAACCTGAAACAAAAGATTATAAAAATAATTGTAATTATTAATTACTAACAATTAATTTTATAATATTTTGTTTCACATTGCCATTCTTTCTTGTATCACGTTATAGTTAATAAACTTCCAGCCATATTATTATTATTATTATTATTATTATTATTATTATTATTATTATTATTATCTGTTATACAACATTATCAACCCTAGAGAGATAGGGATTCAAAAGAGCTTGAGAAGATTTCACGCAGTTGAGAGCAAGAGAGTGCTTTGCTTTGTAAGGTGTGCGCTTTTCTTCTTCATATAAAAATGGTTTTTGTGAAGTGGTATTGTTTCTATATTGGTTATGCTGCTTTGGTAGTGATATCATTCATACTGTATGTTTTGTAGGTTTGAAAGTGTTGTTGAAAAAAGTTATTTAAGTTTTATTCAGCTTTGTTGAAAGAAAAGTAACCCAGTGTACACTGTTTACTTTTCTTTCTGTATTTACAGGGTGATTAGAAAGTAAGATATGGTGCGTTGATGTGGCAAACTTACTTTCTAATCACTATATATATATATATATATATATATATATATATATATATATGGTTTACAAAGGGCAGGGCAAAGAAAGTTATTTAGCTATTGCACATGACCATTATAGCTGTAACAGAAATAGGAGAGGCATACTATGAAGAGAACCAGTGAGTTTCTTCTTAAATCAAATGTTTTGGCAGTAATAAAATCTTGAAATCCTCTTATCCAATTGTCATGAAACATTGGTATTGACATTATTAAGCAGAAGTTATTGAGAATATCAGGTTCTGGAGATATAGGGGAGTGTCTCTGTTAGGTCATCCGTCTGTATGTCACACTTACATTTTTGCACATGTAGGAAAATATTACTGTGACCTGTACACCAACTTGACTGTATAAGAGAGTGTATTTGTACCGTGAACTATAATTTCTGCTCAGTAACCTGTCTGTGCTAAAGTGTTTCAGAGTGTCGAAGGGGGGGTGTTCATTCAGTACTGGTGCCCAAGCTCAGGTCATGACTGCATTAAGGTCAACACTGGTGCATTAGCTCAGAGTGCAAAAAAATCATGTAAGAAAATTGCTAAATCTTGAGACAAAGCAGGAAAGGGTATATCAGGTGGTAAGAGTGTGATGAAAGTAATATTCTGTGGAAACAACTATGCTGGGAAAATAATGTAGACATAGGAGGTCATTTTAGCACAACACGCAGATTTGTTTATCTGCCTATAAATTGGGGGTCACATAAGCACTCGGGGAGACAGTCCTGAAAGTTTCGATTCTCCTTCCTGAACATTGTGCTGAGGTATGCCCAGCTGTTCATTATAGTTTTATTATTCTCATAAACCATGTGATTTCTCGGAAAGGGCATTCAGCAAAGCTCAGGTTACCAGATCACCAGTGAAAAACCGGTTATGTTTGTTTTTTTCTTCTTCAAATTTAATTCACTGATACAACAGAAACATACAAACATAAGCCAGGTTAGAAAAATTAGATAATATATAATAACTATAATACTCTGTAAACCAATTGAGAGAAAGTATGTGTTCACACAGATAAATTCACCTCATATTTAAAACCAGTTCCATTTACTCTAAAAGTAAAGTGTGTGTGTGTATGTATATATATATAATATATTGTAGCATTTCTGCCTGCATGGATTGATTCAATGGAAGAGACTGAAATTGATTTTAAGCAGAAGAGCTCTTTATTTAGTTCCCAGCAACCCATAAAAGGACAGCACGTCTCTAAGAACTGAGACAAGGGAAAACCAATCACCAACAGGCAGCACAGAGTGGAGGGGGCACACATGGACTAACAGCGACACAACGGTGACTGACCTACATTTCACACACAGATATAGGGGGGTAACGGGAGCAACAACAGGCACAAAACTCTTAATTTTAACACAATAACACTTTATAAATTTTTATAAAGAAGTAGAGGAATGGGTACTCGCAACTGCGCGAGTACCTTCCCATAGTCCTTTGCTCCGGCGCATACAAATGAGTCCCTTTTCAGGTGTGCCGAAGCAGTCCTACAGAGGATGGCAGCTAAAGTTTCAAGCCCAGCTCGTTACACTGCCCCCTCCCGCTTCCAGCCGTCCCCGCTGGACAAAAGCAAGTAAGTGGCGACTGAAACGAGCTGGGGGCCTACGCTGCCGCTGGCTCCGGCGCAGGGGCTGCTGTCTGTTCCCAGTCGTAGCAGGCTCTGAGCCCGGCGAGGCAGGAGCAGGACTGGCTCGGCGGCGGCTGGTCGGTGCAGACCCAGAACGGGCAGGCTCTGAGCCCGGCGAGGCAGGAGCGGTACTGGAGCTGGGACTTTGCCAGGACAGGTGGTCGGCCGTGTGGTCCCTGGAATTATTTCCCAGGTAGCGGGCCAGACGGTCTCCGTGCAGCACTACGATCCGGTTCCGGGTGCGGAGTCTCACGTGGTAGACCACCTTTGGCAGATGCTCTAGGACCTGGCAGGGTCCTTCCCAGGCACTATCCAGCTTTGGGCGGAGTCCCTTCTTGCACCGTGGGCAGTACACCCAAACCAGCTCGCCTGCTCGGTCTCAGGCACAGTGGTCGTAGGCCTGTTTCTGGCGGACTCTGGCCCCCTGTAGGTGGTCCCGGGCGAAGGCGTGGGCAGTCTCCAGGCGCTCTTGGAGAGTGGTCAGGTATTCTGGTCCGGGGCCCCTCCTCAACTCCGGTTCTGGCAGCTTCCCGAACGGCAGCTGAACTGGGGTGCGCAGCTCGCGGCCAAACATCAGGGCGGCCGGGGCGCAGCCCGTAGACTCTTGGGTGGAGGTCCGGTAAGCCAGAAGTGTTAAGGGCAGGTGAATATCCCAGTCGCGCTGGTGGCTGGAGGTCAGGATTGCAAGCTGAGTGGACAGTGTCCTATTAAAACACTCCACTAGCCCGTCGCTCTGGGGCTGGAGAGGCGTCGTCCGGGTCTTGTGAACACCCAGTCGGTCACAAACCCTCCGAAGGACCTGGGACTCGAAGTTCCTTCCCTGGTCGCTGTGCAGCTCCACGGGGACCCCGAACCGACAGGACATCCCCTCCAGTAGAGCGTTGGAGCGCCTTGATCGGGCACCGCATACACCTCGGGCCACTTCGTAAAGTAGTCCATGGCCACGAGAACATAACAGTTGCCGCGATCTGTGCGGGGAAAGGGGCCCAGGACGTTGACCCTCACCCGCTCGAGGGGTGCCCCCACTTGGTACTGCTGCAGGGTTGAGTGGCCACGGTCCAGGGGGCCCCTCTTGGCGGTGCAGGAGTCACACCGGCGACAGTGTGTTTCCACGTCTGCACGGCACCGGCCCCAGTAGAATCGCTGGTGGAGTCGGGCAAGGGTCTTAGCGACGCCAAAGTGGCCAACACCAGGGCCGCCGTGCACGGCTTGGAGGACTTTGGGTCGGAGGCTCAGTGGAACTACGAGTTGCCAGCGGTGGTGGTCTTTGGCAGGGTCTCGCCAGCAGCGGTACAGGATGCCTTCCTTGGTTTCCAAACTTTCCCACATGGCGGCGACCGGCTCGATGGCAGATGGCAAAGTCGAACCCCTGGAGCACCTTTATCCAGCGAGCTACCTGTCCTTCGGGCTCTTTGAAAGACAGAAGCCACTGGAGAGAGGCATGGTCCGTCCGGAGTTGGAACCGACGCCCGTACAGGTAGGGTCTAAAGTGCTTGATGGCCTTCACCACGGCTAACAGCTCCCGCTGGGTGACACAATAGTTCCGCTCCGCCTTCCCAAGCGTCTTGCTGAAATAGGCTACCACTCGCTCCCCTTCCGGCGTCGGTTGTGCGAGTACGGCCCCGATGCCCACGTTGCTGGCATCGGTGTCCAGGACAAATTCCTTCTGGGGATCCAGAAAGGCGAGAACCGGGGTCTGGGTGAGTGCTTCCTGGAGCAGGTTGAAGGCTTCCTGGCAGTCGGGGTCCCACTGGAACCGACGTCCCTTCTCAGTTAGGCGATGTAGAGGCTTTGCTAGTCGGGCAAAGTCTTTCACGAAGCGTCGGTAGTAGGACGCCAGCCCCAGGATGCTGCATACCTGCGCTACGGAAGTCGGCGTTGGCCAGTCCCGGACGGTCTTCACCTTTTCAGGGTCGGTAGCGATCCCGTTGTCCCCAACGACGTGTTCCAGGAAGGTGGTCTCTCGCCACAGCAGGTGACACCTGCCTGAGTGTAGCTTGTGTTGTGCTTGCCGGATGCAGGAGAAAACTGTCCGTAGGTTGCTCATGGCTTGCTGGAATGTAGGGACGTGCACCATGAGGTCATCTAGGTAAACTACACAAGCCATTTGGGGTACATACACTAGGACTCTTTCCATCAAACGCTCAAAGGTAGTGGGGGCGTTACACAGGCCGAAGGGCATAACTGTGAACTGCCACAGCCCTTGTCCGAGGGTGAAGGCTGTTTTGGGACGTGTGGCTCTGTCTAGCTCCACTTGCCAGTACCCACTCCGGAGGTCCAAGGAGCTGAACCAAGAAGACCCGGCGACACAGTCTAGGGCCTCATCAATCCCGGGAAGCAGGTAGGAGTCCTTGCGGGTGACCGCATTGAGCCGGCGATAGCCCATGCAGAACCGGTGGGTCCCGTCCTTTTTCTTTTCCGATGACTCGATGACCCCGGCGGCAGCCATATCTCTCACCATCTGTTAAGCAGCCTCCCTCTTGGCCAGTGGCGGGCGGCGAGGCCGTTCGCAGACAGGGTGTGTGGAGCCGGTGTCGATGGTGTGTTGGACTAACCCGGTAGTCTTGGGAGTTAGCGGAGATGACGTCGCAGAACTCATGCAAGAGGTGGCGGAGTTGCTTCATGCTGCCGGGAGATTGACAGCTCAGCTACCGCTCCTTCCAGCTCCAGGGGTTCTGTGTCAGGGCAGGCGATAGGCAGGGCTTCAGTCCGAGTGGGCATGGTCGCAGCGGCTCCTTGCTCATCATAGAAGGAAAAATAGACTGAACTATTGCCCTAACATCCTTACACCACCGGGCAATAGTCTCCATCTGTCATGTGATTGGTTCACATCACTGTCAGTCCCGCCCCTTTTCAAAGGATCGGCTTTCTCCCCTGCACTCTTCACAAGAGAAAATGGCTGAACAACAAATTCAGCTCGACGATGTAAACAAATATGACAGGCAGGATATAAACTGGATTATGCAGCAGTCTGCAAACCAGACCGAAGGTATGAACTTCAAAAACATGAATGTTATTTATTTATGTTTAGGTTTATTTATGTTTATTTACGTATGCTGTACCAGCTGTATTTAAACAAAGATAGTCGTATTTACTTTCCAACCTTGCCTCACTTATTTCCTTAAATATGTACTGCAGACCAGTGGCGTAGCCAGGATTTTGTTTCGAGGGGTGGATGACGATTTTTTTGATGATGGTTAATAACACTGGAGTAGCAAGGATCGGGTCCCAGAATATGTGAGTGTTTTAAATGGAACGTAAAACAATGCAGATTTTAAAATAAATCATATGTGCAGGTTGGATCAAAAACCTGGACCGTTAGTGTGTCCCCAGGACTGGATTGAGAAACACTGGGAACTGTATCTAGAGAACTACTTCTCTGATTGTGATGAAACCTGGTTACAATATTCTTTATTAAGAGTGTCAGAATATGGGGGTGTATGGAGTGTCCGTCTTTACCGTCTCTTATGAAAACCACAAATACACGTGATTAAACTGTATCTAGAGAACCACTTACACTGTAGAAATTAAGAATGAAACATAAAATGAAATGCCTACAGGCAACAGATAAAACATGTCTTGATGTTTATTTTCTAAACACATATTAAACTATATAGTGATTGTAATTTAAACACACTGAAGTATTGAAAAGCTAAACACTTAGTGTGAATAGGTGGTGGATCCAGGTGGTGGATGTCTCTTGTGTTACCTGCAGAGAGTTGTATGTTATTCGCCTTAACTGATGATGTCTGTGGTTGCTTGTGTTGCCTTGCCCCTTCCACTGCTTGTAAGGGGTAGGGATGGAATGCAGAGTTAGGGTTAAAAACCCTAACATCGCATTTCCCTACTTTTGTCGTTTTAATATCAACCCTAGCTGATGCATTGTGGCAAGGTGTGTTGCAGTGTGCAGGTGTAGAGGTGATGCAGTGTTCAAGATAACAACAGACAACAAAGTATTGGTAAAATGGTGGATTTAATTTGTAATCCAGTAGTCTGATGATAACAGTAAACAATAAGTGGAGGACTGGCAGTACACAACGATGTGTACTGCTCAGCTAAATAAACACAGGATTTAGTCCCAAAATAATAAGCACAGTATTTAAACACCCACACACAATACATAAACATGAGTTCAAGTCCAGGGTAAGTGCTATTAGTGCTAGTGGTGCAAATACAATTTATCCGTGTACAATGGTGCAGTGTTGTCCGGGTTTGTGCTGGCCTTAAGCGACAGCTCTGGATCGTGTTAGCCGTTTAATAAATAACAAACAGTACAATTAGAACCGACAAAACAAACAAACATGGTAATATTTCGCTCATCCTTTAGCGTTCTCTTAACCATAAACAAAGGAACAGATCACCTAGCCACGTCCCCCATTGTACCTTCAGTCACGCCCCCTTGGTTAGTGAGTGCAGCCGTTTCTCCTCCAATCCGTGGTTACCACATCGCTTTCCCTCTGGGGCGGTGATTTAATGCACCGCAGCTGTGCCCTCTTTCTAGATGGCCGACTTCCACCTAACCCTGGGAATTAATTGTCAGGCCATCCAGTCCAGGGCACTCTGTTCCCTTTACAATGTGTCCTCACAGGTCGGGAGGGAGATTTATCACCAAGAATCATTATGTCTCTGTCACATGCATTAACAAAGTTTTTAGCAAAGAATACATATATAAATGTTAGAAAATAGGTATAAATGCTGTGTACAAATATGAAAAGTTTATTTTTGGATGTACATAAAAGGTTAAACTGAATTTAAAAAAGTATTTATTTCAGGAAGTATCGGACAAAAGCCCTTCAGCTTTGTAGAAAGAAAAGTAACCCAGTGTGCACTGTTTACTTTTCTTTCTGTATTTACAGGGTGATTAGAAAGTATATGTAGGAAAATATTACTGTGACCTGTGCACCAACTGGACTGTATAAGAGCGTGTATTTGTACTGTGAACTATAACCATAACATTTTAGCACAGCACGCAAATTTGTTTATCTGTCTAAATAAATTGGGGGTCTGTGACAGAAATACAAAGATTCTTGGGTGTAAATCTCCCTCCCGACCTGTGAGGGCGCTAAGCAGCGAGAACAGAGTTCCCTGGATGGTCTGGCCTGACTGTTCTTTCTCAGGGTTCAAGGGAAGTCAGCCAGCTAGAAAGGGGGCGGGACTCTGTTGCAATATCGCATTGACCCGGAAGGGAAACAACGTGGCAGTCGCAGATTGGAGAGGCAGTTGCACTCATTTATTATTATTATTTGTTTATTTAGCAGACACTTTAATCCAAGGCGACTTACAGAGACTAGGGTGTGTGAACTATGCATCAGCTGCAGAGTCACTTACAATTACGTCTCACCCGAAAGACGGAGCACAAGGAGGTTAAGTGACTTGCTCAGGGTCACACAATGAGTCAGTGGCTGAGGTAGGATTTGAACCGGGGACCTCCTGGTTACAAGCCCTTTTCTTTAACCACTGGACCACACAGCCTCCAGCATAAAAGAGGACGGAGAATCGCAATCTGTTCCTTCGCATTGGTTTGTGTTTATGAACCGAGAAGGACTGTGAGAGACCCCGTAAATTCAGAAACAGTATCGTGAGTGTTTTGTTTGTTTGTCTTTGTGTAATTTGTCTTGTTTGTAAATTACTAGATGGCTAACACAATTCCGGAGCTGTCACCAAGGGTCAGCACTAAGCCAGAACAGCACTGCACTACTGTCACAAAATAAACTGTATCGCCCACCACGAGCACTACTGCACGCACCCAGGACTGGTGACTGTGTTGGTGTTATTGTAGGGTGGATACTTATTGTTTATTCTTTGGGCTTGCAAGCCCGTTATTGTCTACACTGTGCAGTACACATTTTTGTGTAGTGCTGGGGGATTATTGTTTCTGGTCACCAGACCTGGATAAAAATAAAATCCATTCTCCAAACAAGGCTCTGTCTGTTTTATTACCACACTGCATCTCTCCTGCACCTGTTTCCACTCAGCCACTTTGCCACAGGGTCACATAAGCACTCGGAGACACAGTCCCGAGAGCTTCCATTCTCCTCCCTGAACATTGTGCTGAGGTATGCCCAACGTGACTCCCGATGGGAAGGTAACATAACTATTGACCATTTGAACAGGTATAAAGTTAATGTCTTCTTATGCATGTGTGCTTTGGGACTTGAAATCAATAAATGTAAAACTATTTAAGTTCAATTATGAGTCATTCAATATTATAAATGTAAGAAATTAAATCACTCTTACACATATCTGAAGAAACGCTTATACAATTGTAATTTAAATTCGTATTCTATACTATTCGTTCTGTTGCTATACGTCATGGTCTTCACTTTTTTCATAATACTGATAGCTCCAATTCAGATTTTTTGGGGGATGGGTGTTGCTGACTGTGCACCCTGTTATTGTACTTTTTTGTTTGGTTTTCAGGTTAAAAAATGGAAGAAGACCTGACCTGCGCTATCTGTTTGGAGATATTTGAGGATCCTCACATCCTGAGATGTGGGCACACCTTCTGCCTCCCCTGCATTGACCAGATGTTGGAAAATTACAGTGCTGACTGTCCTTTGTGCAGGGAGACCATTCATTCTCAACATGGTCTGATTAAGAATTTCCCCCTCTGCAACATTGTGGATCGGTTGAGGACAGAAAGGGTAAAAACACAAACTAACGCCATTGAAACTGCTCTGCTGAACTGATTGTAGCTGACAAAATAGTTCTATAAATCTTGCACTTCCATTAGCTACATAGGTCTGAAATGTGTAGTTTTGAAATGGTTTATTTCCATTTTAAAACATCTGGTACTACACTAGGTTAAAGAAAGTGTTCTCTTGCCTTACAGGAAGTCTGTTACTGCTTCACTTCCTAGGTCACCCCTGGCTGCAAAGCATGCCAGTCAATAGAGGAAGCAGCTGGTTGGTTAATGACAGGAAAGATTGAAGGGGCAGGAACCATTTCACCCTCCAGATGACCAAGGAAGAGCAACACTAAATGAGATCATGGCTTGTGCAAACAGAGGTTCTGTAACCTATTGGAGTACCAGATGTTTTATCTGGTTTGCTAAAACATGCACAAAGCTGCACATTTGAGACCTATATAGTGAATTAAAAAATGTATACACTAAACAAACAAACAGGAGAAGAAACAGACACTTTCCAGTATCTCTCACACACACATTACACTCATGAAGTTTTAGTTTTTAGTTTAGTTTATACTATATATTTATAAAATTGATTGGATAAATTAAACGCTGTAATTGACTGAACAAAATTACATGACCAGGGCTAATCACCACTGAAGATCAAAGCACATCTGGGTCAACATCTTAAACGTTTCGCCGCCATACTAGCAGTTAAGGACTTTGGGCCCCATAGATATTCAGTGTTTTTATATTTCTTTTATAGTCAAACACAAATAGAAATTACGTAGAATTGTAATAATGTTTAAAATCTCAAAATCTCGATCTCTTTGGCCACGGCGATTAGTTCGAGCTGAAGTACCAAATTCCTGGTTACTGCAGGATCTGAAATTGGGTGGGGATTGGTTGCATAGGATTTTAACAACGAAGGGTTTATGACACAAAAAAAACTCCCTAGGTTCATATTTTCAAATATATGGTATATAAAGGTATAAAATACCTTTTGCTTAATTTGTATCTTCTAATTAACTGTTAGTGATAGCGATCGTTAGACCCAGCCTCTGCCTCTTTGCACATGTCTCTATTTGCTAAAATAATGCATAACTGCACTAGGTCCTTGCCAAATGTGAACTACAACCTTCTAAAAGTAATCAGGAAATGATTCCAGGAAATTGCCTTCCATGTACTTTTGTTCCAAAGAAGGGGCACTTTTTGAGTAAAATGTTTAGTAAATTGGAACAGAACGTTAGTTTCTGGTAACTATAGCTATCTTGGACCTGAACTCATAGTAAAGAAACTGTGAATGATAACTTAAGTTTTTCTACAGAAAATAATTGTTAATTGACAAAACTGTGACTTGAACTATGGTTTTTAAAACAATCATTTTAAGAACTAAGCCACAGTTTTCCACCAGAGTTTATTTAGGAAACTACAGTTTCAAGTATAGTTTAGTGAAACTCAAACTGTAGACAATCAACTTAAAAGAACATACTTTGAAACATACTTGACTTTGAAAGTTGTCTGTGCAAATATATGGTAAAATACAAAAGCAGTTGCAAGCATGATCAAACCTTGGTTTTAAAATCCTATTTGTGATTCATTCAAACACAATCATTTGAAGTATTGTAGTTTACACTATAGTCTTTAACAGTAACAACAATGCAGCAACAACATAGCAATGGTACAACGTGCTCAGTCTTGGACACTATATACTCTTCAGGGAGAGTAGTCTCTCAGCCCTGTTTTTAGAAACTGCTGACTGGCTTAATTTTGTACTACAGTCCAGGGATTCACAGGCCCGCTGGTTACATGCCTCAGCTCCAGTTTCTATTTGTATTTAACAGTTTTGTTTGTGTAAAAATGTGCTGAGACAAGTCTGGAGGACTGTGGTGAGCAGTGATGCAGGGAAAATAAAATTAGAAGACCACCAAGTTTCAGGATTAAGACGATTTCTCGCAAGTTTCTAAATTGTATTGAATGTGTTTTTGTGTTGTGTTTATATTAGTCGCTGGATGCTCCTGAGCCCATGGATTATGAGGAACAAGGGGACGTGTGAAACACTCACTCACAAGGTAAAAGAAAATTACTAACAAAATGACAAACATTTGCAAGAAGTCTTTGTGTGCACAGATAGGATTGGATCCGTCTGACTGACTAGGTAACCTGCAGTGTCTTTCATGCAAGTTTGAGCAGCTCACAAATTGTCTTGGTGACCTGAATATATAACTGCAAAAGCACGGGTCGATAAGATGGGAATTTGCCTACAAGTGATGCCCACAAATGAATTTAGCAGTATGAGATGGGATCATTATTAAGATTGCGCACACATTAAAAAAATGGATTCAAAATTGAACAAGTGGACCTAAATAAGATTCGATACACGTGGGAACAATAAAAATACAGCAATAGACAGATTCTGTAAATATACCACTATGCTAGGTCCACTAAAGGAAAAATACCCATGTATAGTAGAGGTAGCGCCGATTAGCAAAGTGACAGTCGACCTCAGAAACTGGCAGTCGAGTAATCGCACGCCACGTGATTGTGAAAGGACAAAAGTGCTGTTGCGCCATTAACAAATGACATTTCAGAACAATTAAAAATTCAAGCAGTTTTAAAATATAACACACACACTGCAGAGTTACAAAACAGTGCATTCACAAATGAGCTCTAGCCGCGGCCAAACACAGGATTTATTAATGTTTCTTTTTTAAGTGGCGACTAGTCGACTATTTTTACATCAACTATTCAGCTCTGTCAAATGATTAGCCCTTCTACACATAATAAATTATATTAAAGTGATTTTCTTTTTGTTTCAGGTTTTTCTCACTCATGCTCTTTGTTCAGAGATTTATCTGAAACACTACTAAACCCTCTGTGGGTATAAGTGCCATCTCATATCTTGGGTATGAGACTTGCTCTGTGGTAAGTATAAGCTGTGGGAATGGAAGTTCTCCAATGAAGCTCCTAACACATGAATTGAAGCTCATAACAAATGAGTTGAACCTCATAACAAATGAGTTGAACCACTGTGAGAATGAGTGTGTTGGGAATGAATGCGAGTGAGATCAGAGAAGAAGCCAGCATAAATCAATATCAAGCCAACATAACACATCATTTAGAAATACTAAAATAAACGTAAGAAAAGTTTCCACTAGAAGACTTTCTCAGTGTCTTCAATTCAACGACAAATGTTTCCACTAGAAGTCTTTTGTCATCAGCATGGTTTATTTTAGTATTTCTAACTGTTTCTGCCAGCGTGTGTTTTATAGCTATGGAAAAATATATACACAATAAATTAATCTTGAAATATTCATTTTGTTCTTGGCTTATTTATTGCTGTTGCTTCAGTTTTTGTTCTATAGACTGGCGTTCAAAAGTGTAAATATTTTATTTAGATACATTCTTGAATAACAGTGTCCATCCGCTGTTACAAAAAAAAACGACATCTATAAAAGCAAAGGAGTAAGTACAGTAGTTATAGGTACGGCAGGTCGTTGAGGACATCAAAAACAAAATCTGCGTCATCTCATGATCATGGGATCATTTATCTCAGGATCGCAAGAATTTTGGTCATTACTTCCGTTTCCCTGAGATAATGGAATGGTAATATTGAGGTCCTGGGATAAATGATCTCATGATCATGAGATAACAACTTTTTATTTTCTGATGGCCTCAATGACCGCTGTTAATGGGTCAAGACAAGAAGGAAATAATTTGATGTAGTATTTCCGCACTTTAAAAGAAGACTGGAAATTATAAACCAGTTAAAAGTATAATACCAATATTACAGGAAACCTTTATCAAAAGTTTTTGGAAATAAAATAGTTTCTTCAAGCTGAACTTGAAACAAAACCAATTTTAAGAAGGCTAGGTGTTTGAGAATGTTGGTAACTTTTCCTACCTTGTCAGTATTAGAAGCATGATAGAAAAGACTGCAAGCTTTTCCAGTACTGGGGTGCAGTGGCGTAGTGTCAGTGATACCAGCACAGGTAATGAAGGCCTTTTCAAACAGGAACAGCTACACCATTGAAATGCAGGGCTGTTATGTATGTATGTATATATGTAGGTATTTATTCATTATTTGTGTTTACCGTTGTATAGATCGTGTGTCTGTGTTTCCTTTTAAGACAAAAATAATGACACTAAATAGTTTGCACTGTATTTAGTGGTCAAACTACCTCATGGGATGATTTATTTGTACATATTTAAACGTTTCTTTGTTTGTGTCGTCCGTGTCTGTCGGTGTCGAGTGGTATTTATTACACATGAAGTTAGTTTGCTAAACTTATTACACAATGAGGCAGCTGTAGACTCATAATGGCGTTTGTATGTATGAATGTATGTGTAAGTTTGAAGTGTGAATGTGTGTGTGAATGTGTTTTTCCAGTGGCATTGCTAGCTGCTAAAAATGATATAGAAATTTGATATATATATATATATATATATATATATATATATATATATATATATATATATACACACACACACACACATAGTAATGTGCACATTTATTCGAACACCCCACTGCTTCTGTTTTGATTTGTTGTGCGTATTAAACCACTGTAACTGAAAATTGTCAAAATAGACAAATTAGTGACTGTCTAATTTAATTAAATGACTTTAATAGTTCACACATGCAATTAATTTAAAATAGTAAGAGAACATAAAAACATAAGAACATAAGAAAGTTTACAAACGAGAGGAGGCCATTCGGCCCATCTTGCTCGTTTGGTTGTTAGTAGCTTATTGATCCCAGAATCTCATCAAGCAGCTTCTTGAAGGATTCAACAACATTACTGGGGAGTTGGTTCCAGACCCAGAAACAAAAGTAACACATAGCCACAATGGTAAAATGCATGTCTTTAGAAGTTGTTTCAAATGCCTAATTAAAGCACAAAGCGGTACATGTACTAGGATGGGCCAGTGCAAACATACCACATTTGCATTTTCATTACGACAATTTTCAAGTGCACATTTTGTCATATGTACTAAAAAGTATATGTTAATGAAGAGAGCTGCAATATACTAATTTAAATATTATTTGCGTCATCTTAGCGAGAGTTGTGCAACATTTTTTCAAATAAAATAACAGTAGTAAAATCAAATGAATACCTAGCGCACTTTTTTGTACTTTAGCCTACTGGTAACACAAAATAAATCATGCTGCTGCGTTATACACATTGGTGTACAATGCAAATAAAAGTAAATGATTTTAGGGTTTTTTATTTTATTTTAATTATTTTTAACTTGGTCTACTTAGTAGCCTAGACAATTACCACACAATAGATCATGGTCTTACACAGATGCTCAGAATGAGCTGGAGGGGTTCGTGGCACATGTGTGCAGTCTATTGCTCCCAACACGATGGGAAAACCAGAAATGGCATAGAAATTTGTTTTCAAGGCTTGTAAGTACACCCTGACTTTAGTGAAAATTAGGTACTTGGGTGTTCGTCTCAAAAATACATTGAGCACAACTGGCAACACACGAGTAAAATGTCCCACACTGGGAAATGCCAGCAACAATTGCGACTGTTTAAAACATGCTTTTAAAAGTTCTTAACAGATTGATGCAATTGTAAGTGTTGCAATTGCCCACAGCTTTAGCACATTTCATTACAATATTTTTGATCCCTCATTTGCACGATCTCCACCCTGTTTTTGTGAATTTCTGCAGGAACGCCCAGAATTACATATTCATTTAAGGCTAAAGCGCAAATAAGGACTGCGGCTGCAAAGCATTCGTTAAGATGATGCTAACAGCATTGCGTTTGTCTAGTACATTTCACGCTAGACTTCCAACTGGTTTGCATGTGGTTTCCAATGATTGCTACAGATGCAACACTTTAGTACATCTACCCCAAAGTGGTCTAACATTTCACACAAATGCCTATTGTTTCTATATCACTGATTACTGACTGAAAATTGAAATGACAAATCTTGAGGTGTTCTAATGAATGTGCATGTTACTGTAACATTATATATAAGCACAGAAGGCATATAGGGTGTGAACCCCTATTCTGGCAATGCCACTGTCAGGTGTGAAAGGTGTGTGAATGGCCCCCTATGTACTCGCTGGTCACCTTTACGTGGTATAGGGGATGAGACACATTCAACTGTGTCTTCCAAGAACCAGCTATTGAGTGTCTGTGTCACAGGTAAACTGAAGGGTCGATTACTGTAATTCCTTTTCAACATTTATTTTGGAGTATTTCCTGAGGTTCCTCATTGGAACACCTTGTGAATCACACAACAGGTTTCACCACTTTCACTTCAGGAGTCGTTTCTGACCAGCTGTGATTGAGTGGGGCGGAGATAAGAACATAAGAACATATGAAAGTTTACAAACAAGAGGAGGCCATTTAGCCAATCTTGCTCGTTTGGTTGTTAGTAGCTTATTGATCCCAGAATCTCATCAAGCAGCTTCTTGAAGGATCCCATGGTGTCAGCTTCAACAACATTACTGGGGAGTTGGTTCCAGACCCTCACAATTCTCTGTGTAAAAAAAGTGCCTCCTATTTTCTGTTCTGAATGCCCCTTTATCTAATCTCCATTTGTGACCCCTGGTCCTTGTTTCTTTTTTCAGCTCGAAAAAGTCCCCTGGGTCGACATTGTCTATACCTTTTAGGATTTTGAATGCTGAATCAGATCACTGCGTAGTCTTCTTTGTTTAAGACTAATTTAATAGATTCATTTATTTTAGCCTGTCTGCATACGACATGCCCTTTAAACCCGGGATAATTCTGGTTGCTCTTCTTTGCACTTTTTCTAGAGCAGCAATATCCTTTTTGGATATCCAAAGTCAGCAATAGGAAAGCATCAGGTATGGCTGACGCCCGTTTCATTAGATTTTCCTCAGCTTGGAAATCTCTGGTCAGAAGCAAAGAATAAACTGAACATGATGGCATTGAGTAGCAAAGCCCCTGCAACCCGGTGCACAATGAACAGCTTTCATGAGGTTTCAATAACCCTAAGTTTATTTTTTGTCATACAAACCTAGCCTCTTATTTGATCTGCCTAACTCTGTAAGTGTCACTGTTTTTAAAACAAGATTAAAAAACACACTCTTATAATGTAGTGTTTTTATGCTAAAATGATGTTCCTTTTATTCTCTGCTTTGTTTTACTGTTCTATGTGTTTTTTCTTTAGTTTTTATTGCTTGTCTTGCTTTCATTTATTAATATTTGTCAATGGTTTTTAGTCCTGTGAAGCGCTTTGCGAAAATTTTTACTGTGAAAGGTGCTATATTAAAAAAAACAAAGGTTGTTGTTATTATTATTATTATTATTATTATTATTATTATTATTATTATTATTATTATTATTATTATTATTTTCAAATTGTATTTGGCTGTAATAAACGCTCATTTTTATACAAAATGTTTTTAGATGCTTCCACAGGGAGTGACTTAAAGCCGGGCACTAAGATTTTTACTCCCTGTGACATGATACCTGAAATAAATCCCTGCACTGAAAAGTTCATCTTCCACCAGCACCGGGAACAGCAAGAACCTGTCCATCCAGCAAGCTCTGGCAACTACAGGGTTAATGTTCCATGGGAGTAAGCCTGCTATGAGGCTGGTGGAGGGGTACGAGGTACACCTGGTTCCAAGCCCAGGTAATTGGGTAAGGGGCAGAGCCAAGGTGTACAAAAGGGGTAGCCTTACCACTGGCCTGGCCAGAATCTCATCAAGCAGCTTCTTGAAGGATCCCAGGGTGTCAGCTTCAACAACACTACTGGGGAGATGGTTCCAGACCCTCACAATTGTCTGTGTAAAAAAGTGCCTCCGATTTTCTGTTCTGAATACCCCTTTATCTAATCTCCATTTGTGACCCCTGGTCCTTGTTTCTTTTTTCAGGTCAAAAAAGTCTCCTGGGTCGACATTGTCTAGGTATCTCAGTGATATGACACACGGTGCACAGTGCTACAGCGTCAGTGCACAGTCACAGCGCTGCACACGGTGCTTGGTACCCACTGCTACAGCTCTAGTGCACTCAGTACACACGGTGCACACGGTGCTTGGTCACTGCCACAGAACTAGCGCAAGAGCGCACGGTACACGGTGCAGTTAGTGCTTACGGTGCTCTGTGTGCACAGTGCTTGGTAGGCAGGTATCTAGTACTTCGGTGCGCATAGCGCCCTCGGGTGCTATTGCAGTTTAACAAAAAAAAGAAAAAAAAAGAAACATGATCGTCCACCGGACCCCGGCTCTGCCACACCCCACTGTGGAGCTGACTCCACTGGATTGTCTTGGCCCGCCCTCTCGGTGCGCTTAAAAATTCTGTTGTATTACCCTCACAGCTATGTGTGGTTTTATTTCACTGTTTTGCAGCTGAAAAAAATATATATATATATATATATATATATATATATATATATATATATATATATATATATATATATATATATACAGTACTGTGCAAAAGTTTTAGGCAGGTGTGAAAAAATGCTGTAAAGTAAGAATGCTTTCAAAAATAGACATGTTAATAGATTATATTTATCAATTAACTAAATGCAAAGTGAGTGAACAGAAGAAAAATCTACATCAAATCAATATTTGGTGTGACCACCCTTTGCCTTCAAAACAGCATCAATTCTTCTAGGTACACTTGCACACAGTTTTTGAAGGAACTCTGCAGGTAGGTTGGCCCAAACATCTTGGAGAACTAACCACAGTTCTTCTGTGGATTTAGGCAGCCTCAGTTGCTTCTCTCTCTTCATGTAATCCCAGACAGACTCGATGATGTTGAGATCAGGGCTCTGTGGGGCCATACCATCACTTCCAGGACTCCTTGTTCTTCTTTACGCTGAAGATAGTTCTTAATGACTTTCGCTGTATGTTTGGGGTCGTTGTCATGCTGCAGAATAAATTTGGGGCCAATCAGATGCCTCCCTGATGGTATTGCATGATGGATAAGTATCTGCCTGTACTTCTCAGCATTGAGGAAACCATTAATTCTGACCAAATCCCCAACTCCATTTGCAGAAATGCAGCCCCAAACTTGCAAGGAACCTCCACCATGCTTCACTGTTGCCTGCAGACACTCATTCGTGTACCGCTCTCCAGCCCTTCGCGAACAAACTGCCTTCTGCTACAGCCAAATATTTCAAATTTTGACTCATCAGTCCAGAGCACCTGCTGCCATTTTTCTGCACCCCAGTGCCTGTGTTTTCGCGCATAGTTGAGTCGCTGGCCTTGTTTCCACGCCGGAGGTATGGGTTTTGACCGCAAGTCTTCCATGAAGGCCACTTCTGACCAGACTTCTCCGACAGTAGATGGGTGTACCAGGGTCCCACTGTTTTCTGCCAATTCTGAGCTGATGGCACTGCTGGACATCTTCCGATTGCGAAGGGAAGTAAGCATGATGTGTCTTTCATCTGCTGCAGTAAATTTCCTTGGCCGACCACTGCGTCTACAGTCCTCAACGCTGCCCGCTTCTTTGTGCTTCTTCAAAAGAGCTTGGACAGCACATCTGGAAACCCCTGTCTGCCTTGAAATTTCTGCCTGGGAGAGACCTTGCTGATGCAGTATAACTACCTTGTGTCTTGTTGCTGTGCTCAGTCTTGCCATGGTGTATGACTTTGACAGTAAACTGTCTTCAGCAACCTCACCTTGTTAGCTGAGTTTGGCTGTTCCTCACCCAGTTTTATTCCTCCTACACAGCTGTTTCTGTTTCAGTTAATGATTGTGTTTCAACCTACATATTGAATTGATGATCATTAGCACCTGTTTGGTATAATTGTTTAATCATACACCTGACTATATGCCTACAAAATCCCTGACTTTGTGCAAGTGTACCTAGAAGAATTGATGCTGTTTTGAAGGCAAAGGGTGGTCACACCAAATATGGATTTGATTTAGATTTTTCTTCTGTTCACTCACTTTGCATTTAGTTAATTGATAAATATAATCTATTAACATGTCTATTTTTGAAAGCATTCTTACTTTACAGCATTTTTTCACACCTGCCTAAAACTTTTGTACAGTACAGTATATATATATATACACACAAGAGCAATTCCTCCACCGGGACCCAGCTCGGCTGCGCCCCGCTGTTGAGTTGCATACACTGGCTTGTTTCAGCCCGCCTACTCGGTGGGCTGGTAAAAACAAAACAAAATCAGTTACCCGCGTTGCCGTGGTGACTGTTATTTTTATCCATACAGCTTGCTGTGGTGTGTATATGTGTTTTTTCTTTACTGCCTTGCAGTTTAAAAAGAAAAAGTAGTAGCAGCGTGATTCCTCCACCACTGAGTCCCGCTGTTGAGTTGAATCAGCTGGCAAGCCTCAGAAAGATGGGAGTGACACACAACTGTCAATTGGTAATGACAGATGCACCCAACTCTGGTTGGGGGGTGGTCTGGGCAGGCAGAGGAGTTCACAGACCCTGGTCGGATCGCTGGACATCCCTGCACATAAATGCGTGTGAGCTGAGAGCAGCCCACAAGTGGCCCAATGCATTTTGCACGCATTCCCGCCAATACCGGTGCTGCAGAATGCTAGGGCCTCCTCCACTGGGGCGTTACACGCCATATTTGGAAGTATTTTCAAAATTGGTGCATGGCCAGAGGTCATGACCCCAATTATTGCCCTACAGCAACTAATTTGCAGTTTCTGCTGTTAGAGGTGGGTCGATCCACCTCTACATTGAAGCAGCCATATCTGCATGCCATCTCCCCATTGACTCAGTGTCCCGGGCACTTATATACTAGTGACCCGTTTTTAGAATGGGTGCTCAGTAGTTAAGCCCACCTAGGAGGGCCTTTCTCCCTGAATGGAGCCTTTAATATTGTACTGGAGGCTCTCACAAAGGCCTCGTTTGAGCCTATACACTCCATAGAGTTGAAACATCTGTCTGAAGACAGCGTTCCTCTTGGCTATCACCTCCGCAAAGCGGGTCAGTGAGCTGCAGGTGCTGTCTGTGCACAGCTCCTGCATGCGTATTTGGGAAGATGGCAGCAGGGTGTCTCTGCACACCAACCCTGCTTTCCTCCCCAAGGTGATCACAGCCTTCCACGTTAATCAGTCTGTGGAACTGGAGTCCTTCCATCCACCTCTATTTGCTTCAACAGAGGATGAGAGATTGAATTTCCTCTGCCCAGTGCGGGCATTGAGATGCTACATGCGTAGGACAAGAGCTCTGCATCAATCTGACCAGCTCTTCGTCTGTCACAGGACACGGACCCTAGGACAGCCCCTCTCTAAGCAGTCTGTCACATTGGATTGTGGACACAGTCTATACTGCGTATACTGGTGTTGGCTTGCCCCCACCTGGTAGGGTAGCCGCACACTCCACTAGAGGGTTGGATACATCTTGGGCCCTCTTCAGAGGGGCCTCAATGTCTGATATTTGTACTGCGGCTAGCTGGGGTATGCCACATACTTTCACCAGGTTCTACCGCCTTCATTAGGCACAAGGGTCCTTGAGGGTGTAAGTTCACACCGATAATCTCTGGGTTAGACAGTGCTAGTGCGTCCCTCATATGCTGCTGTTCCTTCTCCCGTGCGACGGCTCTGGTATACGTTATCCCATACGTAATGTCATTGGTGGTCATCTTTGAATTGAAAGGGAACGTTAGGTTACCTACCGTAACCCTGGTTCCCTGAAAGAGAAGATGACCACCAACCATGAGGCTGCATCGGTCGCCCTCATGGGTTTGATGGAGAAAGAGGAATGGCTACCTTTGGTTAGTAGTTTTATACCCTCGGTGGGCGGGACCGAGTGCGTCATCCCAGGAAGGGACCTATCGACAGCTCTGGTATAGAGAGCTCAGCGATACCTACCCAATCGGCAGGCATATCCCATACGTAATGTCATTGGTGGTCGTCTCCTCTTTCAGGGAACCAGGGTTGTGGTAGGTAAACGTTCATTTAAATACGGCATTTCGGCTGTACAGATGTTTGATGTGATGTTCTTAAATAAAACTTTTGAGTTGTATCAGATAGTTTGTCTTTCATTTTAATATTGATGATGTTTAAAATGTACCGTGATAATGACTGCCGTCGGCAGTTCTAGTGTTTAAGTAGTCCATACATGTACAGTGTGTGTATTTGTTTTTTGGGGAGTGTCTATGTTTTGTGTGGCCTTTCTGCTGGAGATTATTTGATGTTAAGTCAGAAGAATGGGATCTTGACTGCTGAAACCTCGTGAGCCACAAGCACGATTCCTGCTCAGGTTTACATGGGTTTTTACAGCTATTTTTATCGTGAGAAAGCGATTGACCCTGCCCTTAAAGTCGCGCTGCCAAAAGGACGTCCTTTTGCTGTTTCACGATGTACTCGCGTGACAACATCACACAGTCATGACTGAAGAGTCGATTTTCAAGTGCATGTAAACCAAGCCAATGTCTCCTGGTAGTTTGAGTAAACTGATAACTAATAATGATAATTAAAATCCAACAAAATTCAATAAAAGTGTCAGATTGGACTTTAATAAAGACTGGAATGAAACAAACAGTCTTGAATTGGTAATTGAATATACCTGAAATTGAGGTACAATTTTGGTTTAAAATTAATTGTAAGAATAAAACTGAAAGTTAAATCATTTGAAACTATGATAAGGGACAGATTTTGAATTTGCAATCAATATAACAAATGTAAAATAATAGAAACAGTAAGAAGGGAGAATGAGTTCCCTAAACAGTAATGCACAGTATAATACTACACCTGGTCATTCTCTTTACAGGAAAACAGAGACCATATGGGACCCCCCCCAAACGACTAAGACCCAGTGCATCCAACAACTGCAGATCCAGCAGACGCCAGGACTATAAGTATGGCGCAAGGACAGTGAAAGGCTTGGCTCTGATAAAAATATGGAAATTGTCTAAACAAGACTAATATCCAGAGCCCAGGTATGTCCAGAAAGGTGGGAGCATAACTCTGCAGTGTCCTGGGGACAGACTTGCAGAACTGACTCACTGCCACTTTTACAGGATTACTCCTACTGATGAACCGCAAAACTGCACCTACTTGATCATGAGCTATGAGGGACAATGGGACAGCACACAGTTTGGTGGAATATACAGTACTGTGCAAAAGTTTTAGGCAGGTGTGAAAAAATGCTGTAAAGTAAGAATGCTTTCAAAAATAGACATGCTAATAGATTATATTTATCAATTAACTAAATGCAAAGTGAGTGAACAGAAGAAAAATCTACATCAAATCAATATTTGGTGTGACCACCCTTTGCCTTCAAAACAGCATCAATTCTTCTAGGTACACTTGCACACAGTTTTTGAAGGAACTCGGCAGGTAGGTTGGCCCAAACATCTTGGAGAACTAACCACAGTTCTTCTGTGGATTTAGGCAGCCTCAGTTGCTTCTCTCTCTCATGTAATCCCAGACAGCTTCGATGATGTTGAGATCAGGGCTCTGTGGGGCCATACCATCACTTCCAGGACTCCTTGTTCTTCTTTACGCTGAAGATAGTTCTTAATGACTTTCGCTGTATGTTTGGGGTCGCTGTCATGCTGCAGAATAAATTTAGGCCAATCAGATGCCTCCCTGATGGTATTGCATGATGGATAAGTATCTGCCTGTACTTCTCAGCATTGAGGAGACCATTAATTCTGACCAAATCCCCAACTCCATTTGCAGAAATGCAGCCCCAAACTTGCAAGGAACCTCCACCATGCTTCACTGTTGTAGGCAGGTGTGAAGAAATGCTGTAAAGTAA
Source organism: Acipenser oxyrinchus oxyrinchus (assembly GCA_030684275.1). Taxonomy (NCBI): domain Eukaryota; kingdom Metazoa; phylum Chordata; class Actinopteri; order Acipenseriformes; family Acipenseridae; genus Acipenser; species Acipenser oxyrinchus. The sequence continues at coordinate 3,472,403 of CM060290.1, forward strand.
GAATGCTTTCAAAAATAGACATGTTAATAGATTATATTTATCAATTAACTAAATGCAAAGTGAGTGAACAGAAGAAAAATCTAAATCAAATCCATATTTGGTGTGACCACCCTTTGCCTTCAAAACAGCATCAAGCATCAATTCTTCTAGGTACACTTGCACACAGTTTTTGAAGGAACTCGGCAGGTAGGTTGGCCCAAACATCTTGGAGAACTAACCACAGTTCTTCTGTGGATTTAGGCAGCCTCAGTTGCTTCTCTCTCTTCATGTAATCCCAGACAGACTCGATGATGTTGAGATCAGGGCTCTGTGGGGCCATACCATCACTTCCAGGACTCCTTGTTCTTCTTTACTGAAGATAGTTCTTAATAACTTTCGCTTTATGTTTGGGGGTCGTTGTCATGCTGCAGAATAAATTTAGCCAATCAGATGACTCCCTGATGGTATTGCATGATGGATAAGTATCTGCCTGTACTTCTCAGCATTGAGGAGACCATTAATTCTGACCAAATCCCCAACTCCATTTGCAGAAATGCAGCCCCAAACTTGCAAGGAACCTCCACCATGCTTCACTGTTGCCTGCAGACACTCATTCGCTGTACCGCCTCCAGCCCTTCGCGAACAAACTGCCTTCTGCTACAGCCAAATATTTCAAATTTTGACTCATCAGTCCAGAGCACCTGCTGCCATTTTTCTGCACCCCAGTTCCTGTGTTTTCGCATAGTTGAGTCGCTTGGCCTTGTTTCCACGCCGGAGGTATGGCTTTTTGGCGCTAAAGTCTTCCATGAAGGCCACTTCTGACCAGACTTCTCCGACAGTAGATGGGTGTACCAGGGTCCCACTGTTTTCTGCCAGTTCTGAGCTGATGGCACTGCTGGACATCTTCCGACATGCATGGGAAGTAAGCATGATGTGTCTTTCATCTGCTGCAGTAGTTTCCTTGGCCGACCACTCGCGTCTATGGTCCTCAACGCTGTTCGTTTCTTTGTGCTTCTTCAAAGAGCTTGGACAGCACATCTGGAAACCCATGTCTGCCTTGAAATTTCTGCCTGGGAGAGACCTTGCTGATGCAGTATAACTACCTTGTGTCTTGTTGCTGTGCTCAGTCTTGCCATGGTGTATGACTTTTGACAGTAAACTGTCTTCAGCAACCTCACCTTGTTAGCTGAGTTTAGCTGTTCCTCACCCAGTTTTATTCCTCCTACACAGCTGTTTCTGTTTCAGTTAATGATTGTGTTTCAACCTACATATTGAATTGATGATCATTAGCACCTGTTTGGTATAATTGTTTAATCATACACCTGACTATATGCCTACAAAATCCTTGACTTTGTGCAAGTGTACCTAGAAGAATTGATGCTGTTTTGAAGGCAAAGGGTTGTCACACCAAATATGGATTTGATTTAGATTTTTCTTCTGTTCACTCACTTTGCATTTAGTTAATTGATAAATATAATCTATTAACATGTCTATTTTTGAAAGCATTCTTACTTTACAGCATTTTTTCACACCTGCCTAAAACTTTTGCACAGTACTGTATGTGTGACATTAGTTTAAACATTAGCCTGAGTAATTCAAGAACAACAGTTTGGAATGTATTAATAATTAAGTCAAGTCTCTCTCTCTCTGTACATGATGAGGAAAACAGTGTAGTTAGCTTCCATGCAGGAAACACGTTTCTGGGCATTGAGCCAAGAGGAAATGTGGTTAAAGGCTTAGCAACTGCACCCAAGCTGAAATAAGAAGGTGATGTGATGACAAAACCACAGAGAGGACAGTTTAAAGTTTAAATGTTTAGTGGATTCATCTACTACACACTGATGATTTCAAATGTTTTTCAAAATTATTTTGGATAATATAAACATGGTATTGACGTATGCTATGTGTAATATGTAATGCCTTAACTGTTATTTCTAATCAACATTGCATACAGTATATTAATATTAAACAATGGCTGAAAGGGAAAATGAATAATCTAAAAAGGGATTATAAAGAAAAAAATCTCTGAGCAAGTGATGAAGGTAAAAAAATACATAAAAACAACTTGGAAGGTGATCTGATTCAAGCATTCAAAATTCTAAAAGGTATAGACAATGTCGACCCAGGGGACTTTTTTGACCTGAAAAAAAAAACTATTAATGTTGTTGAACAATTGTGAGGGTCTGGAACCAACTCCCCAGTAATGTTATTGAAGCCGAAACCCTGGGATCCTTCAAGAAGTTGCTTGATGAGATTCTGGGATCAATAAGCTACAAACTAACCAAACGAGCAAGATAGGCTGAATGGCCTCCTCTCGTTTGTAAACTTTATTATGTTCTTAATATGGCAATGGGAAATGAACCAGCAGGTGAGACAGTTAACAAGATATAGTATATGGGTGCCAGAGTTTAATAGAATGCCTTGCTACCGCTTCTTTTTTAACGCTAGACTTACTTAATTGTTTAGTTTATGTATGTATATAGTTAAGGATGGCAAAGGGGTTCCTCGTGAGTAATTGTGAGCACTGGTAAGCTCTGAGATATCGTATCCAGACCCTACAGAGCGTCTATTACCGCCAACCCACCACCGCACATCCATCACCGTGTGATCCCGTACAGCGCAACCCCATCACCGCGGGACACCTTTACAGCGACAGCCCGAGATGCATTCAGGGTCTTAAGTTATTGTGAAGTAGCTGCATGGTTTGTTTCAAGTTATTATTATTTTTTTTTTTACACATTACCTTAACAAGTTGATCTTCTATTTTCCATGCAGAGTTCCGATAAAGGACACTTCAAAAGCAATTCATGTTCAAAGCACTTTTTTTATTATCATTTGGCATAGAGTACCAAAACAAATAAATACATTCAAAACAACGTAAAACGACATTCTGCTTCCCTCTCTAACAAAAATAGTTCCAGTGCCACACTAATATCTGCTCGGATGGAAAATAAAACTTTAAAAAATGCATTTATACATTATTATTATTATTATTATTATTATTATTATTATTATTATTATTATTATTATTATTATTAAATTAAGATTAGGCATTGAACAAACAAATAACGAAAACAATGTTTTAAAAAAAAAAGATATTTCTGAAGTTTTGACAGTCGGTTATGCAGGATTTCTTTCCTTTTTTTTTTTTTGAACATTATTTTGTTGTCCTTGCTTCTCCGCCACTACTTTTAAGTCTGGTCAACCCATACTGTTGTTTGCTGCTAAAACGGAATTGTCCCATGTGCTCTTTGAAACTAAAAGGGTGTTGTAGTCGGGTAATTTACCTTTAAGATTTTCTGAATTGGCTATGGAGCAAAACTGATCCATTCAAGTCTGATGACTGTATAGTGCTACAGAATATAATAAGCTATTAAAGGCCAGCAATGTTATATCTATGTTTATGCTGAAATATTCTCCCTTTTGATTAACTCACAGACAGTTTCATGCATTAACTTTATTCTTCACCTGTAATATTAATTAATAAGTATTATTAGTATTAATAATAGTAGTAATACTAGCAATAATAATAATTAGCGGCTAACTGCATGCCTTGGACCTGGTGCAAGGCTATATCATAATAATAATCATGTTTTGTCCAGAAGTATACTTATTTTGTTGATTGAACTGTTTGAATTGAATAATTCAAGAAGGTTAAAAAAAACAAAACCTGGGTTTAAAAAAAAAAGAAGAAATTCTGCATAACCGACTGTCAAAACTTTAGGGTAGGCTAAAGTTAGCAGTTAAATAGAAATCTTCTGAGATATCTTTTTTTTAACATTGTTTTGGTTGTTCGTTTGTTGAATGCTTAATGTTAATTTACCATAGCATATCGTAAAAGTAGCACAAAAAGAGGAACCATGTTTATTTGAAAAGAAGCCAGGATTATTATTATTATTATTATTATTATTATTATTATTATTATTATTATTATTAATAATGTGGGTTTTCCATCCGAGCAGATATTAGTGTGACATTGGAACTATTTTGTTAGAGGGAAGTAGAATGTTGTTTTGTTTTGACTTTATTTATTTATTTTGGTACTCTGCCAAATGATGATAAAAAAAAAAATGCTTTGAACATGAATTGCTTCTGAAGTGTCCTTTATCGGAACTCTGCATGGAAAATACATCTTTACTGAAGAAAGGCAACTTGTTTAAGGTAATGTGTAAAAAAATAAAAATAATAACTTGAAACAAACCATGCAGCTACTTCACAATAACTTAAGACCCTGAATGCATCTCAGGCAGGCAGCAAGTATAGCTACAAAGTTGTGTGCGGTGATGCACTGTAACAGGGCTCGCGGTGGTGGTCTGTCACTGTAAAGGTGTCCGGCGGTGATGGGGTTGCGCTGTACGGGGTCACGTGGTGATGGGGTTGCGCTTGCACGGGTCACGTGGTGGTGGGGTTGCGCTGTGCACGGGTCACGTGGTGATGGGGTTGCGCTGTACGGGTCACGTGGTGGTGGGGTTGCGCTGTACGGGTCACGTGGTGATGGGGTTGCGCTGTACGGGTCACGTGGTGATGGGGTTGCGCTGTGCGGGTCACGTGGTGATGGGGTTGCGCTGTACGGGTCACGTGGTGATGGGGTTGCGCTGTACGGGGTCACGTGGTGATGGGGTTGCGCTGTGACGGGGTCACGTGGTGATGGGGTTGCGCTATGCACGGGTCACGTGGTGATGGGGTTGCGCTGTACGGGGTCACGTGGTGATGGGGTTGCGCTGTACGGGGTCACGTGGTGGTGGGGTTGCGCTGTACGGGGTCACGTGGTGATGGGGTTGTGCTGTACGGGGTCACGTGGTGGTGGGGTTGCGCTGTACGGGGTCACGTGGTGATGGGGTTGCGCTGTACGGGGTCACGTGGTGATGGGGTTGCGCTGTACGGGGTCACGTGGTGATGGGGTTGCGCCGTACGGGGTCATGCGTGATGGACGCCCGTAGTGGGTTTTTCGGTAATAGACGCGCAGTTATAACCCCGAGATATAGTTCAAATTGTACTCGTGTTCTTTTTGTCCAAAAGTACAAAATGGGGGAATTGTAGGGATGATATTCTGCATAAAATATTAATTGTGTATTTGATTATAAGTTTCTTTACTTCTTTGTTAAAGTTTTCATATGTGTATGAGTTTTTATATTTTCATATTTTGATACAACTTAAAGCACATGTAACTAGCTAAGTAAAATGTTGCGGTTTTCCTGTCTCTCTCTCTGCAAAAACTAGACATGTGCAGCTTCTTGTATCTTGGCATCTGGGCAAAGAGCCAAAGTTAGCAGGTTTCTAGCTAAGATGCGTAGAGGAGTGGCAAATAAGTATATATATGTAGCACAGTGTGAAAAGAGATTACCGCAAACAACAAGCTAGTTTGAACCAGTTTTAATTGCAATAAAAAAAGGTTTCTGCCTTTAGCACTGATAATGGAGCAAGCAGCAGTTCTACAAATGAACATCCGCTTTTATCTTTAAACTTGATTGTGAAGAATGCCTTGCAGAATACACCAGACCTGGAGCTTATCCGAGTGCAGGCAAGGAACATAGTTGGATTCTTCAGATCAAGTACAAACGCCAAAGAAAAGCTAGCAGAAGTCCAAGTGCAACTTAACAAACCACAGCAAAAGCAAGTGCAGGAGGCAGATACTCGATGGAACAGCATTTATGAAATGTTTCAAAGGCTTGTGGATCAAAAAGAACGCATTGCTGCGGCTCTTGTCACTTTAAAGAACGCATTGCTGCGGCTCTTGTCACTTTAAAGAACGCATTGCTGCGGCTCTTGTCACTTTAAAGAACGCATTGCTGCGGCTCTTGTCACTTTAAAGAACGCATTGCTGCGGCTCTTGTCACTTTAAAGAACGCATTGCTGCGGCTCTTGTCACTTTAAAGTCAGACTTTGTTCCCCTGACCTCAGCTGAATGGGGCATTATTAATTAGTGCCTTTGAGTTTTACAATCATTTCACACAGCAACTTCAGAAAAAAGTGTTTCAGAATCACTTCTGGCCAGAATGCTCCAATGTGTGTTATCTCAGAAACGTTACCTGCCCTACAGCAGAAGTTTTGACAGCAGAGCTACAAGCAAGCATACAGAGGAGGTGTGCTAATGTGGAAACAATCAGAATGCTTTCTGTTTGTACTCTTCTTGATCCACGTTTCAAAGTCCTTGCATTTGGAAATTCCACAAATGCACAAAAAGCTGTAAGACATCTGACAACAGAGTGTGCTTCACAAGTTAGTATCGCCCTTGCAACTACTAAACAAGAAGTATCAACAGAAACAATGCCAGCCACAGCAAGCAGTCTTTGGGAAATGTTTGACTCCAAAGTCAAACAAACACAGAAAGTGCACAGTGATACTTCTGATGCCACTGTTGAAGTGCAGAGGTACAGAAGTGATCCTTATTTTGACCGTTCTGCAAATCCGATCAATTACTGGTCTGCTAACTCTGTCAAATACCCACAAATACTTAGCTAATAAGCAAAAAAAGGAGCAGACCAAAAAGTACCACAGTTCAGATTGTCTTGTTTTTGAATCACAACAAGCCCATCTCTTAAGAGCAACTATAAGTCTTTTGTTTCATAATGGAGGAGTTTTTGTCCCATTCCTTTAAAAGTCTATGGACAAACAGAGGTCTTTACATTTTTTTCAAGACGTAACATTTGTAATATAATGAGGATTTGCATAAACTATGTACAAGCAGAGCTTTTTTTAAATCAAGATGCTGCTTTTTGTTTTATATTTCATAAACATTTACATATATTTTCAAATTAACAAAAAAAGCATTATGTACAAACAGAACTCTTTAAGAACATTATTATAGTACACAATATCTTTAAAAATGGAAACAGCAGAGATTCGATCAGCTAGAGCTATGCTACATGTGCCACCGAAGAATCTGCTTGTAAGTACGAATCAAAATATCCTGCACCATCTTACACACTGAGTACGGTTGCTGAAGCCTCTCATCAAATTACACTGTTTTATTTCAAGCAACAAGATCTTGCTTTCAATTGGACGACACTTTTATATTTCTAGTATGATTATTTAAGAAGGTTTTATTGGCTAATCGCATGTGTGGTTGATGTGCAAAATAAATATTCCAGGCAATTTAAAAAAAAAAGCAACGGATGAGCTCTGTCTTCAGAAAAAGTACTGAAATGTACCTTTACACTGAAACGATTGTTTAAATGACAGATGCTCATTTAACAGAGAAAATTAACAATGAAATTGCTTGATACTGTATGTCAAAAGTGTATGACATGTCACTATATAACATTCTCTGAGCATTAGTGCAATTGTCCAATACTAAATGCCTTCTCTGGAGATAGGGGGCTGTCTTTACTCTCAATGTATTGAGTTGTGCAGATCTACCAAGAGATGGCACTAAAGAGCATGACGCGCTCCATGTGCTTCGGCTCAGTGAATCTTCTTGCGAACCAAATGATTCAGAGGGTTCAGTGGTTCAGGAGGCTTCACTTTTTCTGTCACTATGGTAAGGTCAGCAGGCGAGCTCTGATCCCCAAGCCAATCACCTCTTTACACCCAGGAGCTCCTCAGGAGATGTGAGCTACCGCCCCCTGGAGGACAAAAGCCAGCCTTGCAGGTGTTTGAGTTCACCAGGCCAGTAGGGGCCGCTGTAGCGTGGTGAGGGGAAACAGTTCCTTTGCCTCAACTAGCGCTAGAGCCAATGCTCCCTGTGGAATCCCTTGGGACAGCCAGGAACCTCCCCTGACATTCTAACATTGTTCTATATGAACCATGCATGCACACACTATGGTAAATACTGGTTCTAACAGCCACCAAATAAACACTAAGGGTGCAAAGGCGAGCCCCAGAGCATTCAGACACTGCCTGTGGCCATTACAATAAATGGAGCTAACAAAATAGTTCCATAAATTGTCAGGCACATCCATTCACTATATGGGTCTCAAACACGTCTTTTCATATTAAAACAGACGTCTGATACTACACTAGGTTAAAAAACATAAGCACATAAGAACATTTACAAACGAGAGGAGGCCATTCGGCCCATCTTGCTCGTTTGGTTGTTAGTAAACGTTTTCATTTTGCTTGCTTTGCCTTTCTGAAGTCAGTTACTGCTTTACTTCCTTGGTCAGTTTCAACTCAGCAGCTGTTTGGTTAATGACAGGAAATAATTCACCTAAGAAGTGCAAGACAGTATGAATGCATAGCTTGCAAACAGAGATTTGTAGTCATGTAGCGTGGTACCTGATGTTGTAAAATAAAAATACATGTTTGCTAAAACATGTATTTCTTTCCAAACTGCACATTTGAGACCCGTCTAATGATTGGATGCACATGTCAGAGAGAATGTATGGAACTATTTTGTAATCTACAAGTACTCTAACAGAGGGGTATTAGCAGGTCTTTAGCATGTTTACGCATGTATTAATCCAGTATTTGCTGCTGATACAGTCCAAATTGTCCCTGCCACATTGGAACCCAGGCCTCGAGAGGAAGGAGAGAGGTAGGAATGAGAGACTAATGAATTAGCCCGCTGTCTCTCTGTCTGTCTGTCTGTGCCACCTAGCACCCTTTGAAAACAACAACAAAAAACATAAGTTTTAGTTCTGTGTGGCAACTTTGAATTGGATCAACAGGAACAGCTGTTATACATGGAGTTGGCCACAAGATGGGGCTAGTGCTCTGTAAGATAAACCATATTCAGTGTCATTGTATTAAATTAGATGCATTGGTCCCAGTAATTATTGTCTCTATCAACACTGCTGTATGAAGAATTAAAAGTAAAATTGACAATATCCAATCAAGAGTAACTAGCTGATATGTGTAATGGTTTTAATTAATGAATTAAGTAATGTTGTTGAAGCTGACACCCTGGGATCCTTCAAGAAACTGCTTGATGAGATTCTGGGATCAATAAGCTACTAACAACCAAACGAGCAACATGGGCCGAATGGCCTCCTCTCGTTTGTAAACCTTCTTATGTTCTTCTTATGTTCTTCTTATGTTCTAATTAACACTCTTAATTATCAATTACATCCAACCAAGCTCAAGATCCAGAAAATGAAACAACAACACAGCACTGTTAAATAGTCTATACATCTTATCAAAGTGAGTTCACTAATACAAATATATATTTTCAACTCCATAGTCGATGCAGGGTATGATTAAGTCGTCGATGGCTCCAGTTACATCAGAGGCTGACTTGCTGTAAGATTGCCTGTGCTCCTGGTTAGGCAGCCCAGTCTCACTCAGTATATTGGAAATCTTGCTCTAAATTTGACCAGTGCCAGCATGCCAAATCAATTCATCAGTTTATTGGTTTGTTGACCTTTCCTCTTTCTTCGATGGTGATCCAATTGGTCCAGTTCTCTTTACATAATTTTTGAGTCCTGCAATGCCAAGAGCAGAGCCCAGAGAAGAGTCCCCTCAGCCAGCTGGTCCTGAAGCTCACTGCACTGAGCCACACTAATACCAACCAGTTTCAGGACAGCACCACTCCAACACACACAACACAAACAAGAATACCTCACCCATTGGGGGACACACACGAAAACACAAAGCAAATTGGAATGATATCGGGCCCTAAAAAGACATTACACCCTGGCTGAATACCTGACCAGGGTGAAAGACAGTAAACAGACATGGCTGCCCAAAGAGGACAGGCTGTGTGACCACTGCCAGCTCGATCAAGTCGAGACAGAGATGAACTTTTTATTGCAGTGCACAAAAGCCTTCCCAAAAATATAACATCTCTACACAGAATTCCCAGACCGAGAGAGAGAGAGAGAGAGAGAGAGAGAGAGAGAGAGAGAGAGAGAGAGAGAGAGAGAGACTGAGAGACTAAGAGAGAAACTGAGAGACAGAGAGGGGGAGAGAGAGAGAGAGAGTGAGAGATTGAGAGACTAAGAGAGAGACTGAGAGACAGAGAGGGAGGGAGAGAGAGAGAGAGAGAGACAGAGAGAGAGAGAGAGAGAGAGAGAGAGAGAGAGAGAGAGAGAGAGAGAGAGAGAGACTGAGAGACTAAGAGAGAGAGAGACTGTCCTGCATTCGTTTTGCAAACAGATACAATGTACCGCTGAGCTGGATGTATCGAAAACTGCAATCTGGTGAGTTTTTTTTTTATTACAATTATAAAACACTGTGATGTAACATAATAACTCAATAACTGTGGGCTTTCCGAGTGGTAGGTAAAGTGTTATCATTATTATTATTACATACTAAACAAGTATATGTTAAATTTAGCAGAGAATTGGAATAATGAAAAACAAAGTAGAATTTTCGTTTTTATTGTTTTATTGATACAAGCTAGTGTTTTTACAATTTCAAATCACTTTTTCAATCTCTTTGTAAATTGTTGTTTTCAACATATTCTTTATTAAGACTATTTTTTATTTAATTTAATTTAGTTTTGTTTTGTGACACGCCTTGGGATCCTTATACAAATGTGTTTTATTGTGATTTTCTTTGCTTTGAGATACCTTTTGTATGAAAGGTGCTATAATAATAATAATAATAATAATAATAATAATAATAATAATAATAATAATAATGATGTGCACTGGTAATAATAAACCTCAAAACAGTGCTAATATTGCATTTTGAAGAAAATCTGTTTTAGAAATGAATAATTTGAGATAAATAAAGAACGAGCTTTGACTATTGAGATAAATATTCAGAATTTAGAGAAGTGTGTGGAATAGCCTCCTCTTATTTTAGGAATATTGATTTTGGCTATAATATTATACCTGAGCAACCCAAATGGATTTTGTTTCACATCGATATTTATTTATTTATTTATTTATTTATTTATTTATTTATTTATTGACTCTCAAACTACGAAAAATTGTTTGAAACAGTGTAGCAACAATAGTGTATTTGTGAACTGAACCTGTACTGTAAAGATTTCTCCTATTTTGTGGGCTTGTCGGTTCTCAATGTCGCCTCGCCGGGTAACCTTATTAAGAAAGGAACTTGCGAGCTGTCCAGCGGGTTTGTGGGTGTATTAAAACAGCAGGGCAGTGATAACGCCAGATGGCCTCTTTCTGTGAGTTCACAGTTATGCCACAGGTCTATGTAAGAGCATCACCTTCCCTGCGTGTTGACGTGGTACCTGTGTGTATAATCCGAATAAATCCGGATCCATATGGTTCACCATGAGTCCATGACATCATCTGCTTTGATTTGGAATTTATTGTGTTCAAAATTAGGTTGATTCGGGATATGGGAATATTTCAGATCCATCGCTGTAGATAAATGGTTGCTTCCTGTGCTGTAGGTCACACGGTCTGATTGCAGCTTGACCTACAGCTCAATGAAGTGATTAGGAAGTAGGAACAGCAGCAACTTGTCATCATGAAGGTTTTCCAAATTGCTCAAATATAAACATAGAATCAAAAGACCTGCAACTGAAGAAAAAAAGTACATGTGATATTGATATTGCTCATGCTAATCAGAGGTAAAGAAATAGATTTTAAAACATTGGTTAGCACTTCTTTAAAGGGGGACCAGAGATAATGTTCCTGATGCTAATAATTATATTTTAGCTTATACTTGTGATATCATTGCCTCTTATTATAATACAGGACCAATATTGCAGTGCCACTGTCTGCCAGCAAAGTTAATTTGGGAAGGCTATGGTTGGCATACTGCTGGATCACCACAGATCCCAGATCCGGTACCTTTTTGTCTGACAGGTGACAATTATATTATAGAGTTTATAAAGGATGAAATGTATACTCGTGCTACCATTAATATAATACATAACTATCTGTCTGCATTACCATTAAAGATCATTTAATGATAACAAGAAGACAGATATTTTTACAGAATTGTCTTAGTTTAGCTTATGGGAGTACAGTGTGAAGAAACTGGTTTGGGTGTCTAATTAATAATTATCACCTAAATCTATGATTCGAAAATGTCACACTCTTATTAAAAGTGCAATTTGCAGCCAGTTTTGTCTGCCAAATGGCCCATATATATTGTAAAGGAGCAGCCATCTTTAAATACAGAGGGAAGGAAGCCCCTACCAACCAAGCACAACATCTATCAAATCTCATCTGACCTGGTGAGGTCCTGGGGACTTTTTAAAAAACACCCCTGACTCAATAGAGCGCTCAGAATTGTGTCTAACCTATAGTACACCACAGCGTGCCCACTAACCTGCCCCACTGCAACACTCTGCTAGTGAATGAAAGAAATACCGTATTTGTTCTATGTGGTATTTCTTACTGATTTCTCACTTCCAGGGCAGTGTTCAGGGGGTCAGGTTAATGGTTGCACTCTGGTGTACCACAGGGGGTAGGTTAAAGGTTACACTCTCAACCCTACCACGCCGCCTGCAGTCCCCGTTTCCCCATACACTCAACAGAACCGCAGTTTATCACTAGTAGTTACAGTATTTGAAAGGGCTAACAAGTATACCAATTGATTACAAATTCAGACAATCAACACCAGCGACCCCTGAAGACTGGCCGGGCGCCTGCTGGCTTGCCTGTAAGCTGCCCAGAGCTGTGTTGTCCTCCGACGCTGTAGTTCTGGGTTGGCTGCATGGTGGGCCTGCAGTGTGAAAAGAAGCGGTCGGCTGACGGCACACACTTCGGAGGACAGCGTGTGTTCATCTTCGCCTCTCCCGAGTCAGCGCAGGGGTGGTAGCAGTGAGCTGAGCCTAAAATACAATTGGATATTTCAAACTGGGAGAAAAAACTGGGTAAAATCAATTGGCGACTACTAAATTTATATATGTAATGTGTAATGTTGTTGAAGCTGACACCCTGGGATCCTTTAAGAAGCTGCTTCATGAGATTCTGGGATCAATAAGCTACTAACAACCAAACGACCAAGATGGGCTGAATGGGGCCTCCTCTCGTTTGAAAACTTTCTTATGTTCTTATATACATATAAAAAAAAATATATAATTCTGACAATCCGGTATTGAGGTGTTATTGTAAAGCAACTAGACTTACAGCTATTTATATTAAACATACATAAATAAACAAATACTGTACATATTTTCACAACCAGTTTCATACACTAATACACACATGATTAAAACGCCATCATTATTATTATTAATCCTATGCGTAACACTCCCACTCCCCACTCCCCTTCTCGTATATTGAATGGTTTGGTCCAAAATCAGCTTGTCTCACTGTCCTATTGCAGCTGCTTAAGAGCGAATGAGACTGAGGATTTGAAACAGAAGTGCATCCGATTGCAAAAAAAGATGTGTAAGGCCACAGGTACCCGTTATTTGTTTGTTTCGATTAAGTTTTATCTTTTAAATAAATGTTTAGCTTATTTTATCTACTTGATTTCTGATATATGGGTCTAAAAATAAGAACTGTTCCAATTATTACATCTTATTGTAAAACGGTGACACCTCAGCACAGCGTTAATACAGATTCCCTTCACCTCTCTACATTATTCATACCTGTTGTTCCAGACCAGGGCACACTACATTCAAACCTTTTTCATTATTTATCTCTCAAGGGTTTCTTACTGCTATTGTATTCTTTGCTTATTTGTATGGGTTATACACATGTATATCTCCATATATTAATAGGAGCAAAACAGTTCAATATTTTACACGTGAAGTATGGAAGCGGTGCTCTCCTTGCCCAAGAGAAGTGGGGGAGCGGCGCCCCCTATCGACCTCACAGCACTACACCCGTTTATATCAGTAAGCAAAAGCGCCATCTAGTGCACAGCTAGTGTATTTTGCCAGCTCCTGAACTCACAATCAAGGAATAATAGGAATTATTATAGAATAGATGCAATGCTTTAATAATACACTCCCTAGTCCAGGGGTTCTCAAACTCTGGGCCTTTGTGAAAACAGAAACAAACTGTAGTCACGTATGCTCTGAGCCTACTAAAGTATAAACAGCAGGCATTGCGGCGACACAGATAGAGAAGCTTTCAATACCTCTGGAATCATCATGGAACATTGGTGTAGCATCTGAGGGCTCTCTCCAGGGGTTCAGGTAATCTGATCAATTGCCTATCTCTGTTAATACTAGCGGCACATGTTGTTCAATGTAGAATGTAATGTGGGTATTTAGAACTAATAGCATTGCTGAGATTCAAAACACGGTCTGGTCTCATTCTTATAATGTAACAGAGTAGTTTTTCTGCATTGTACACTACTGAATTGTACCAGGGCCACTGCCAACTGATTTGACAATCCCACCCAGTTTGTGAAATGCAGAAATGCAGGAAATGAGTCAGAAGTATACTAACATGTTACATAGACATATTACCAGAGTTAATAGAAGCCCATAGTAATAACAGACCATGTAAATAACTCTGATAATAAATGCTGTGATTCCATTTCCAAATGCTTAGTGAGTTCATTATTTTTGGATTGTATTTTTTGATGTCTGTACGCAGAGAGCTGTATCTTTCTCAAAACTAGAGGTGTCAGGGACAGGCACTGCGCCTCCCCTGGTACAGTCGCGCGCTCCACACAGTTTGAGAACCGCTGCCCTAGTCTGTTGATAACCATGTCTTATTCTTTCTTTCTTTTCACCAATGGAAGTAGGAAGCCATTTGTTTCATCAAGAAACATCTCAAGCAGCATCTTGGTGGACGTCCATAATTTGGTGCAGCATCCCAGTTTTGGAAACAGCATTATAAGTAAAAGAGGACCATCTTTTATCTTCTGGTTTGGAGTAGGATCATAATACTTGAAGATCTCTCGAGAACTTTGTTTGACTTTCATAATTTGGTTACATGGTTCAATTCTAGAGTCTAAAAGGACTACCCTTTGATGGTCAGATATCTTACTGGTGTGTTTAGGAGTTCCTACTATACTTTGCACGGTGGCGGACTTCCATAATTTGGTTGAACAACCTCACTTCTGGGTGCAAAATATATGCAAAAAATGACTTCCTGGTATCTTGGTCTACGTTAGAGTTGCTGAAGATCAAACTTCCATAGTTTGGTAAAGATCCCAGTTGCTGGGGACAAAATATAAGTAAGAAAGGACTAACCATTCATAATCTGGTATCTTCTCGGTCTATTTTGGAGTTCCTGAAGATCAAACTACTTGAAAATACTTTTATCCAGAACTTCCTATCTTGGTGGACTTGGTGAAAGATCTCAATTCTGGGGTCAAAATAGTCAGAGGGGACTACCCATTCAAAATCTGGTGTCTTCGTGGTCTAGCTGGTAATAAATCTCAGTTATAGAGGTAAACATGAAGTTGGTTAAGTTCTTAATAGTTTTCATTCTGAGTTTGGAGTTCACCTCAGTCCTCTCTCAGAATGACACAGATCCCATTGTCCTGGAGGGGAAGTGTCTGGTCGTCTGTGATTCTACTCCCACTTCAGAGCCGGCTGGGACGGCGTTGGGAATGTCGGTGCGCTCTGGAACTGGGAAAGTGGCTTTTTCTGCAATTCGGAATACCAACCATGAACCGTCGGAAATGAGCAACCGTACAATGACGATCTACTTTGATCAGGTAGGGCAATAAGGACAATTGGTAGCCTTTGGTACATAACAGTTTACCTGGTAAATTGCCATTGTAATGTTGCTGTTTTCCCCATGATTTTTCCTTGTTTAAACTAAGGATTTACCAGTTTATCGTTGTTTGTTAATTAATATGCTTTACAATGCTTACCTGTGCTTACCATCACTGTGCTTTATTACCCTTTGCTGTGCTTTTGCTTTTGCTACAAAAGATTTTTCCTATAATTATTTATTTTTGAGAAATTTCTAGAAATTATACATTACCATTCATGTATGTAAACTTTTGAGTACAACTGTAGACTAATACATCACATTTATAAATAATTGTGTTTTGATATATAGTAAACAACACTCATGCCTTTAAAAGTGACACATGCGCATGTACTGCAGTAAGGACTTAGTGCACTGGCAGAGCTGCTGTGCCCACGCCATGTCGTTCTTGACAGCCTGCCCTCAGTGACAGGTGTGTTTTTGGGAGGCTTGCTTGTACACATCATGCTTGGAATTGTTTTGTTTTTTTTGGGGGGGGGGGTAAAGTGTGGATTTTTTTGTATACTGTATATATTTTGTTTTTAAATTATGAAGGCTCAAAGGTCAGTAGAGGGTATATCTCAAAAGTAGCTGAATTTTTTTTACACTTTGCTGTGCTTTTACTTTGGGGAACTTTATAAGGGTTTATTTACTATGGTTTGTTTTTTTAAAATGCTTTACCATACCTCACTGTGCTTTACAGTGCTTACCTATGCCTTACCACTCCTCTCTGTGCTTTACAATGCTTACCTATGCTTTACCACACCTCTCTGTGCTTTACAATGCTTCCCTATGCTTTACCACACCTCTCTGTGCTTTACAATGCTTCCCTGTGCTTTACCATACCTCACTGTGCTTTACAATGCTTACCTATGCTTTACCATACCTCACTGTGTGCTTTATTGCATTTTGCTGTGCTTTTACAATGGAAAGGGTTATCATGGTAATTGAAAGAAGTGTTGGTTACGTATTTATGTCCACCCTGGTTTTCTCCACAGATCCTGGTTAATGTTGGGAATCATTTTGATCCAGCCAGAAGCATGTTCATTGCCCCCAGGAAAGGAGTGTACAGCTTCAGCTTCCACGTGGTCAAAGTGTACAACAGACAGACCATACAGGTAAGAGGCGAACCCCCTATAATCAATTCAATGACACATGTTTCCAACAGAAGTCTTTCTCAGTGTCTTCAATTCAATGACACACGTTTCCAAATGAAATCTTTCTCAATGTCTTCAATTTAATGACAAACGTTTCCACTGGAAGTTAATTGTCTAAAAAAAACTAAACGTTCAGAATTGTTTTTCCTACAAGGACTCAAACTCCCAGACGCAGCTCACCTGTGTCAGTTCCTTCAACAGGAAGTGCAGCATGGAAATAGTGTGTAAGAGACGCTAGGAACAAAATACCATTAAAAATCAAACACACGTTTAATGTGTGTCTCTTTCACATAGGAAAATATGAGATCTACAAAATGATGGTAATACATATTTAAAGTAATTATATAGCTAACAAAACAATTCTATAAATCTTGGCCAGTTTGCACTTCTTTTAGCTACATAGGTCTCAAGTGTGTAGATTTGAAAGTAACACATGTTATAGCATACATGGATTTAAATTTTAAAGCATCTAGTAGTACATTGGGTTAAAGGAAGTTCTCAGTTTCTATGCCTTATTCTTGGGCTTGCTTGCACTTCCTAGGTCACCTCAGTAGTGTCCTCTGGGTCACTGGCTGAAAGCATGCCAATCAATAGGGGAAGCAGCTGATTGGTTATTGACAGAAAAGAAGCCAGTGAATGGGTGGGAGCAATTTCACATACAGGCGACCCCGGAAGTGCAACACAAACCGAATGCAGGGCTTGTAAACAGATGTTTTAGAATTATTGCCTAAATGAGCTTATTTCAAATATTATGCCTGTGTATACCAGTACACTTACCAGAGATCGCCCATTAAGTCAGCTTAATAGTTTCACTTTTGATTATTCAGTCATAATGTAGGAAAGGTCTCAAAGACAACTAATTGAATTTAGTCTTGTTTATTAAATCAGGCAGCAATTAGATAAGTATTAAGATGAGGGAACACAAAGCCACTTGAATGTGTTTTCAGGAGACTAGGTTTCAGGCCACTGCACGGCACGCCAGGGGAGACTCTGGCTTTGATACAGCAAAGTTGCCTCAAACTAGGCCTCCTGGAACCAGGTTTCAAGCCAGTGTACCTGAAAATGTGACTGCATGTTCCCTCAGCTTAAGAAAGAATTAAAGATTCTCACCAAAGTTTTCTGAGAACGAGACGAGAAAGACAACACCCCAACAAGCAGCTTCGACATTAACGCAGTGCTGCATTATATATAAAACACCCCAACAGGCAGCTGGCTCTTTGAGCTAAATATATACAGTACAGTGCAAAAGTTTTAGGCAGGTGTGAAAAAATGCTGTAATGTAAGAATGCTTTCAAAAACAGACATGTTAATAGATTATATTTATCAATTAACTAAATGCAAAGTGAGTGAACAGAAGAAAAATCTAAATCAAATCCATATTTGGTGTGACCACCCTTTGCCTTCAAAACAGCATCAAGCATCAATTCTTCTAGGTACACTTGCACACAGTTTTTGAAGGAACTCGGCAGGTAGGTTGGCCCAAACATCTTGGAGAACTAACCACAGTTCTTCTGTGGATTTAGGCAGCCTCAGTTGCTTCTCTCTCTTCATGTAATCCCAGACAGACTCGATGATGTTGAGATCAGGGCTCTGTGGGGCCATACCATCACTTCCAGGACTCCTTGTTCTTCTTTACGCTGAAGATAGTTCTTAATAACTTTCGCTTTATGTTTGGGGTCGTTGTCATGCTGCAGAATAAATTTGGGGCCAATCAGATGCCTCCCTGATGGTATTGCATGATGGATAAGTATCTGCCTGTACTTCTCAGCATTGAGGAGACCATTAATTCTGACCAAATCCCCAACTCCATTTGCAGAAATGCAGCCCCAAACTTGCAAGGAACCTCCACCATGCTTCACTGTTGCCTGCAGACACTCATTCGTGTACCGCTCTCCAGCCCCTTCGGCGAACAAACTGCCTTCTGCTACAGCCAAATATTTCAAATTTTGACTCATCAGTCCAGAGCACCTGCTGCCATTTTTCTGCACCCCATTTCCTGTGTTTTCGTGCATAGTTGAGTCGCTTGGCCTTGTTTCCACGTCGGAGGTATGGCTTTTTGGCCGCAAGTCTTCCATGAAGGCCACTTCTGACCAGACTTCTCCGGACAGTAGATGGGTGTACCAGGGTCCCACTGTTTTCTGCCAGTTCTGAGCTGATGGCACTGCTGGACATCTTCCGATTGCGAAGGGAAGTAAGCATGATGTGTCTTTCATCTGCTGCAGTAAGTTTCCTTGGCCGACCACTGCGCTCACGGTCCTCAACGTTGCCCGTTTCTTTGTGCTTCTTCAAAAGAGCTTGGACAGCACATCTGGAAACCCCTGTCTGCCTTGAAATTTCTGCCTGGGAGAGACCTTGCTGATGCAGTATAACTACCTTGTGTCTTGTTGCTGTGCTCAGTCTTGCCATGGTGGATGACTTTTGACAGTAAACTGTCTTCAGCAACCTCACCTTGTTAGCTGAGTTTGGCTGTTCCTCACCCAGTTTTATTCCTCCTACACAGCTGTTTCTGTTTCAGTTAATGATTGTGTTTCAACCTACATATTGAATTGATGATTATTAGCACCTGTTTGGTATAATTGTTTAATCATACACCTGACTATATGCCTTCAAAATCCCTGACTTTGTGCAAGTGTACCTAGAAGAATTGATGCTGTTTTGAAGGCAAAGGGTGGTCACACCAAATATGGATTTGATTTAGATTTTTCTTTTGTTCACTCACTTTGCATTTAGTTAATTGATAAATATAATCTATTAACATGTCTATTTTTGAAAGCATTCTTACTTTACGGCATTTTTTCACACCTGCCTAAAACTTTTGCACAGTACTGTATATATATATATATATATATATATATATATAAGAAAAAAGAAAAAAGAGAAAAGGATATTTCAGGTACTTAAAAAGGTAGAATAATTGATTACAAATCAATTATCAGGACGTTTTGGACTACAAGTCCTTCATCAGCTAAATACAAAAAAAAACCAGTGCTTTAGAAGTTGATAAAAAACAAACAAGTAGTCTTTTAAACAAAATATATATATATATATATATGTGTGTGTTTGTGTGTGTGTATATATATCGAGAGAGAGAGACATGCCTTTAGTCATCTCACAACTTACAAACCATTCCTAGAAATAACATAAATTCAGAATTACAGAATATCACACAATAAAAACCACAAAATGTTGCAAACAAGACTTGCTGATAAGTGCAGCCTCCTCAAATACTGCAAGCAAGACTGCAGAGATGTGATGTCAGAGTCAGATGAACTGTGATGCTGGTTCAGTGATGTCAGAGCTAGATGAACTGTGATGCTGGTTCAGTGATATCATAGTCAGATGAACTGTGATGCTGGTTCAGTGATGTCAGAGCTAGATGAACTGTGATGCTGGTTCAGTGATGTCAGAGCTAGATGAACTATGATGCTGGTTCAGTGATGTCAGAGTCAGATGAACTGTGATGCTGGTTCAGTGATGTCAGAGCTAGATGAACTGTGATGCTGGTTCAGTGATATCATAGTCAGATGAACTGTGATGCTGGTTCAGTGATGTCAGAGCTAGATGAACTGTGATGCTGGTTCAGTGATGTCAGAGCTAGATGAACTATGATGCTGGTTCAGTGATGTCAGAGTCAGATGAACTGTGATGCTGGTTCAGTGATGTCAGAGCTAGATGAACTGTGATGCTGGTTCAGTGATGTCAGAGCTAGATGAACTGTTATGCTGGTTCAGTGATGTCAGACCTAGATGAACTGTGATGCTGGTTCAGTGATGTCAGAGCTAGATGAACTGTGATGCTGGTTCAGTGATGTGAGTCATATGAACTATGATCCTGATTGCTCTCTATTTCCTTTTGTGTTCCAGGTGTCTCTGGTGTTGAACAGCTGGCCTGTGATCACTGCCTTTGCTGGAGACCAGGATGTCACAAGAGAGGCCGCCACTAACGCAGGGCTCATGACCATGGAGAAGGGAGACAAGGCCTACCTGAAACTGGAGAGGGGGAACCTGATGGGGGGCTGGAAATATTCCACCTTCTCCGGCTTCCTGGTCTTTCCACTGTAATCCCAGCATTAGGAACAGTTAAGATTAGTATGAAACAACAACAACAACAACAACAACAACAACAACAACAATTTCACATTTCTGTAGCGCCTTTCAGCACAAGGATCCCAAAGCGCTTCACACTCAATTCAACCACTAAGTTAAAAACAGTGTAATACCGAATTTGATAAAACAGAAATTAAGACAAGATAAAAAATGTGGTTTTATTCATAAAATTAGAAAAACTAAGATAAAGAAAAGCTATTTTGTAAAAATAGGTTTTCAATCTTGATTTAAAAACAGTAAGTCCCAGCTTCCCAGACAGAAGAAGGCAGAGCATTCCATAATTTAGGAGCTTTACAAGAAAGGCCCTTCCTCCCGTGTTATTTCTATTCACTCTGGAATAACCAGCAGCCCCGCATCCTGTGATCTCAGAGTGTGGTTATTAGGAGTATACAGGGGCAGACATTCCCCTGATAAAGGTTTCCCATAGAAAAGGCAAAGCAAGCCTGTCAGTAACACTAGTCCCCCATTGACATGGCTGTCAATCAGATTCAGAGCTGAAACAGTATATATATTGTTTTATTTCCCTTACCTTTTGATGGTGTTTGCAATCAGTCTGAATGGTTCTGGTATCTCTTTCTCCACTATTAAGTTACCATCATTTTAAATATGCCTTTACCTGGCTTTGTGCTTACCTGGAGAATCCTAATTGTCGGGCACTGAACAGTCATGTGGCAAGGAGAGCCAGGAGAGCAGCTCTGAACTCATAGTTAACACATACTTATAAAACAGTGTGTGGTTTATAAGAAGCACTCAGAATGATTGCAAACATCACAAGACATTAGGGGGGCAGCAGAAGAAAATGAAATCTGAAACTAATATAAAGCAGAATTGACAGGATTTCAAAAATCCACTTTTCCTTTAAGAAGAAATTGTAGTTTATAATTCATCTTCATTCATTGCAAATTATCTTAAAGCATGCTTTGATGTCAATGGTCTTAGAATATTAGATTTTTTCAGGTTTCTTGTAAGACATTAAAGTTATTGTAGCTAATAAAAGTAATTTTGCACTTATGTTAGCTGTTAAACAAACATCTGTTTTTATTTTAAAATATAATATATGGTACTGTTTTAGATTAAAGAAAGTTTTCAATTTATATGCCTTATTTTCAGGTCATCTCTTACACTTTCTAGATCACCTTAGCAGTGTCTTCTGGATCACTGATTGAAAGCCTGTCAGTCAATAGGGGAAGCAAGCAGCTGATTGGTTACTGACAGGAAAGAAGCCACTTGAAGGGGTGGGGACAGTTCCACCCTCCAAGTGACCAAGGAAGTGCAGCACTAACTGAAAGCAGGGCATGCAAACAGACTTTTCTTTAACCTAGTGTTGAACCATATGTTTTAAAATGAAAATACAGTAGTGTGCAAATATATTAGAACACCTCGTTGCTTTTGTTTTGATTTGTTGTGCAAACCTGAAAATCTTGGAAAATGGTCAAAATAGGCAAATTTGTGATTGTCTAATTTATTGTTGACTTTAATGGCCACACATGAAATTCATTTAAAATAGTAAGAGAAAAGGAACACAAAGCCACAAATGGTAAAATGCATGAGACTTTTTCGAAGTTGTTAAATTAAAGCACAAAGTGGTCTAACATTTTCACACGTGCCTATTGTTTCTATATCACTGATATGACAAATCTTGATGTGTTCCAATAGATGCACACACTGCTGTTATGTTTACAATAACTGCACCTATATCAACCTATATAGCAAATGGAAGTGCAGAGCAGGTAAGAGTCATGTAAATATTTTGTTAGTGTAACCATTCTTCCACATACGAACTGTCATATCCCTGTATTAACGGCTTAATAAAAAAAATCTCTAAATAAAAACAATACATTATTCCAACAAACTATGTTTTTTATTATTATTTAACATTTTTAAGAGGAATGTAGAAAATAAGATGTTGATCAGGGGCTACTAGTAAGGAGATCACATTTCTTTACTTCTTATTAGGATCATGAACATTAACACTGCTCCCCCGCCCCCTACCTTCCATATGTGGTTTGTATGGTAATGCATGATAATGTATTTAAATAAGGCATTCCGCTCTGAGGGGCGATCATAAATGCTGCTCCTCGCTCTCTTCCTTTTTGAAACCGCTCGCTCCAAGGCTTTTACTTCCCCAGTCCGCTCCGCTCCGGTTCTTCTAATTCTGCAGCCAGCTCCACTCACACTCCTCTCCACTGCTAGTGTAAATCGCTTCCGAAATGTGTATCTCGCTATCCCACACTTTTTCACCATTCCCTCTTCAATTATTATTTTTTTATTTTATTTATGGATAATGACCCGTTTTGTATGTGCCACTGAGGGGTATGTTGGTAACTAAATGTCATAAATTAGTAACGGACTCGCTCGCTCTATTTACTGATTAGTGTCACAAAGAGAGCGAGTCTCTTCTGATCAGCCTACTGAAATTTATGATCTAAATTTTACAAGCAATTCAGCAAAGACAACATTAAACAGAAGTTTAACCAACTTTATTAAATTCTACATGAAAACAATTTAATTTTACATGAAACGAAAGAGCGATAAAACTTTTTTACCTGAGTTACCTGAGTTATATGCCGTAGGCTATGATACACTTATAAATCGCCCAGATTAATAATAATAATAATAATAATAATAATAATAATAATAATAATAATAATAATAATAATAATAACATGCACACAACAAGGTGCACTGCTCAGGCCGCTGGACAGACTTGTGGAGGGCTGCGTCTGTTTACTCTCATTTTCGGTCAGTGCACACCACATGCACCTTTCACAATAAACCACTGACCAAAAGATACACCTGGACTGCTGGGGCTCATGGCCTTAGCCAGAGTGAAAATTTACCCGAGGTCTAAACATCGACAAGCAGCACATAGGGTCAGCCTAACATATTGTATACCTTTTTTCTATATACAGATAAAAGTATTTCTTACCTTAATTTCATGAAGCCAGCTGCCTTCTAAATGCGAGGTGGATTCTTCTGTGTCCTGTTCAGTCCCAGTGAAGTACTTTTGATGAATTCACTTCCAGATGCCGATGGACATGGAGTAAGGCCAAACTAGTCAGACACTCTTCTTCCATTGAAGATCTCAGCCAAGTCTTCAGTCTTCTCAGGGCAGAGAAACTCCGCTCACACGAGCATGTTGTGACAGACAAGGTCAACACCAGTTTTAAGACAGTGAAGATACTTGGGAAGTACACTGGTTCAGCTTCGTGGATAACTTCCTTCACAGAGGCAATATGTTTTCTGTCCTTCCACTTCTCTTTCCACCTTTCGATTTCAGATTCAAAGCCATCTGGAAAAGCAACATAATCCTTGTGCCATGATCACAAGGCATTCTGAGCAGTGACATTCAACTTGTGCAAATTGGCAGGAAATAAGTGGGTTCCAAGTACAGCTGCTTCACAAGTTGGAGAGAATCGACAATCCATTTGGGCCACAACATGATCAATAAATTGATATAAAAATATGGATGCAATAGTACTCTTCAATTGATGAGGATGGAGCATTTTAGTTTAAACTGTTTTTATTTATTTTTGAATTTTAACCCCACCCCAAGGGAAGGGGACAAGAAAGGAGATCAGTACAATTGAAAGAAGTAAACAAACACAAAAAGAAAGTAATGAAAATACAAAAAGTCAATCGTAATATAAATCAAGAAAAAATACACAACTCACAAAAAAACAACAAAAGAGTCATTTAGATTTCCAGAAAGCTTTTGACAAAGTCCCGCATAAAAGATTAATTCTCAAACTGAACGCAGTAGGGACTCATGGAAATGCATG
Source organism: Acipenser oxyrinchus oxyrinchus (assembly GCA_030684275.1). Lineage (NCBI taxonomy): Eukaryota > Metazoa > Chordata > Actinopteri > Acipenseriformes > Acipenseridae > Acipenser > Acipenser oxyrinchus. The sequence continues at coordinate 3,496,900 of CM060290.1, forward strand.
CACATGGATTAGGGAGTGGTTAACATGCAGAAAACAGAAAGTACTGATTAGAGGAGAAACCTCAAAATGGAGCGAGGTAACCAGTGATGTACCACAGGGATCAGTATTAGGTCCTCTGCTATTCCTAATCTACATTAATGATTTAGATTCTGGTATATTAAGCAAACTTGTTAAATTTGCAGACGACACAAAAATAGGAGGAGTGGCAAACACTGTTGCAGCAGCAAAGGTCATTCAAAATGATCTAGACAGCATTCAGAACTGGGCAGACACATGGCAAATGACATTTAATAGAGAAAAGTGTAAATTATTTCATGCAGGCAATAAAAATGTGCATTATAAATATCATATGCGAGATACTGAAATTGAAGAAGGGAACTATGAAAAAGACCTAGGAGTTTATGTTGACTCTGAAATGTCTTCATCTAGACAATGTGGGGAAGCTATAAAAAAGGCCAACAAGATGCTTGGATATATTGTGAGAAGTGTTGAATTTAAATCAAGGGAAGTAATGTTAAAACTTTGCAATGCATTAGTAAGACCTCACCTAGAATATTGTGTTCAGTTCTGGTCACCGCGTTACAAAAAGGATATTGCTGCTCTAGAAAGAGTGCAAAGAAGAGCAACCAGAATTATCCCGGGTTTAAAAGGCATGTCGTATGCAGACAGGCTAAAAGAATTGAATCTATTCAGTCTTGAACAAAGAAGACTACACAGCGATCTGATTCAAACATTCAAAATCCTAAAAGGTATAGACAATGTCAACCCAGGGGACTTCTTTGACCTGAAAAAAGAAACAAGAACCAGGGGTCACAAATGGAGATTAGATAAAGGGGCATTCAGAACAGAAAATAGGAGGTACTTTTTACACAGAGAATTGTGAGGGTCTGGAACCAACTCCCCAGTAATGTTGTTGAAGCTGACACCCTGGGATCCTTCAAGAAGCTGCTTGATGAGATTCTGGGATCAATAAGCTACTAACAACCAAACGAGCAAGATGGGCTGAATGGCCTCCTCTCGCTTGTAAACTTTCTTATGTTCTTATGTTCTTAAGGGAAGGGGACAAGAAAGGAGATCAGTACAATTGAAACAAGTAAACAAACACAAAAAGAAAGTAATGAAAATACAAATAGTCAATAGTAATATAAATCAAGAAAAAATATACAACTCACAAAAAAAACCAACAAAAGAGTAAAAAGCTAATACAAAACTAAAATAGCTGTGCCACCTGGTCCACAGAGAAGTCCCATGCTGCCATCGTGCCAGCAGAGGCTGAGTGCAATCGAGCCGTGGATCTTTCTAAAATAATAATATCGTGAAATTAATCTAGCCAGACAGAAGAAAAAGAAATAGACTGCTGCTCCATCCATCCCTTCAGAATAGTTTTCTTGGCTGCCGTCATCCCTGCCAGGAAAAGCTTCCTGGAGTGTGATGTCAGCATCAACCAGGAATCATCAGCCAGTAGGAGTACCTCAGGAGAGAGGGGCAACGCCACACCCAATAGAGAACCCATTGTAGTCACAACAAATTGCCAAAAGGTAACAATTTTTGGGCACTCCCGGAACATATGTAAATAAGTGCCCATCACTCCCGAGGCACAAGCCTGGCACATAGGATCTGCAGCAATTTTCATCTGAAACCTCCTAACTGGAGTAGCATAGAATCTATGAGCCAATTTAAAATGAAAAAGCTGATGGGCCAGATTTTTGGATGATGTAAAAATATTTTCACAGAGAGTTTCCCAGTCACAGGTGACAGCAACCTTGCTTAACTCTCAATCCCAAATGAGCATTATTGGAAGAAGGAAGGAGCATTTTGCTGATATGCTTGTTTCCGGACTATACGTTTTATTTCAGGCTGTACATTGATCAATGCAGCCAACAGTTGCAAGAACGTTTCTCACAAGAGGTATATTACTACAACTATGCACAAGGACAAGGTTTAGAGCATGGTCTTCTGCCATGGGTATATACTGCTTTAGGAAAGGCTTCTCTGATTTTCTTTTGAACTCCACCAACGCAGCCACTCATCACTGCAGTACCATCATAGCCTTGTCCTCTTAGCTTCGAAAGGTCCAGTCCCCATGTCTGCAGTTTTTATGTTATTGCATCTGCAATACCTGTGGCATCAAACTTTTCAAGTTGTACAAAACCTAGGAAATCCTCACAAACATCCACATAGCGGATACAAAGGCTCATTTACTCTACTCCACTTACATCCATGCTCTCATCAACTAGCACAGAGAAAAACTCTGCATCTTTTACTTTCAGGAGAAGCTGTTCTCTAACTTTATTTCCACAGCAAGCAATGAGCTCATTTTGAATTTGTGGAGATAGGTAAAAGGGTAACATTGCCATCCTCTCCATCTTTGGCCCAGTTTCCTCTGAAAGCTATGTTTCTCTGTCCCAGTGCAACAACAATTTTGATGATTGGAATCATTATTTCAATATTCTTCTTCATGTCTGTGAATAAGCAATGCTAATCTGTGAGTTAATGTCCTTTTGGAGACCCGAGACTATATAAGAACATAAGAACGTTTACAAACAAGAGGAGGCCATTCAGCCCATCTTGCTCGTTTGGTTGCTAGTAGCTTATTGATCCCAGAATCTCATCAAGTAGCTTCTTGAAGGATCCCAGGGTGTCAACTACAACAACATTACTGGGGAGTTGGTTCCAGACCCTCACAATTCTCTGTGTAAAAAAGTGCCTCCTATTTTCTGTTCTGAATGCCCCTTTATCTAATCTCCATTTGTGACCCCTGGTCCTTGTTTCTTTTTTCAGGTCAAAAAAGTCCCCTGGGTCGACATTGTCTATTCCTTTTAGAATTTTGAATGCTTGAATCAGATCACCGCATAGTCTTCTTTGTTCAAGACTGAACAGATTCAATTCTTTTGGCCAGTCTGCATACGACATGCCTTTTAAACCCAGATAATTCTTATTGCTCTTCTTTGCACTCTTTCTAGAGCAGCAATATCCTTTTTGTAACGAGGTGACCTTACAGATATGAAGTTGACTGTTCAATTTTAGCATCATGGTGAGACTGACTCTTCTCATGTGCTCAGATAATGCCCCTTTTGTCACCAATTCCTTTTTTCCAGTCAGAGAAGCCCAAATACAGCACTTCTGTGTTTTCAAAAACACAAACATTGAGCACAAAATGCTGCATCATCCAAGATGGAATAATGTAGCCAACTGTACTTAATCCCAATCTGTGTTGTATTTTTGCCTTTAACAACTTGCCCACCTTGGGTTTTGTACTGTTTAAGGGGAAATGCCAATCCTGCTGGGAACACAGTGTTGTTCTGGAGGATAGTGATCTGTTCATGATCTGTGAGATTACCATTGTTTTTGAGTGCTCCAGGATCACCTCCAGTTGCAGTAGGTTTTGTTGAACAACCTTCTTTATGTGTTGAACCTGTTACAGTTTGTTCTTGTTCACTACAGCCAACTGAATGGCACACTGTTACTTTTGTTTTCATCAACATTTCTTTTTGTTTTCTTCTTGCATGTTTTCATCAACATTTCTTTTTGCATTTTGATATTGTAGTAGTCAAAGTGAGAGAATTCCATTCAAAATAACCTGCACAGAAAAATGATACATATCAGAACTTAGAAAATCCACTACATTGAAATGTTATTCAACAAATGCAGTCACATCCGTTGCAGCCTGATCAATTCATGCTTATGTCTGCTATAATAAATATCTTTAAATAAAATAAATTAATACAGTAAGATAAATGGATTTGCAGGGTTTTTTTGTACATGCAATTCAGTTTTTCTTTACTTGACAATGAAACTATAAACTTTTTAAACACGTTTTTTGCCTTTTGCCTATTTTCAGTCAGTAGTTAATTTTGTTATGTAGCCCAATGCACACAGCACAGAAGTTCATAGAATGCAAAAAGGAATATCAGTGCTCCAAGCAAGATTTTAATTTCAGAAGCCAGCAGGCTCTGTCCTATTTTTTTTTTTTTTTTTTGTCACCAGAAAAAGCACATTTATTTTTTGTTCAGGATAGGCTTGTTTCTAGTTCTACACTGTACTTTGCACAGCAAAATAAAAAACAAAAAAACTCACTCTGGGCATTAAGAAGAGAGATTATTTATTCATTTGTCTTCACCATAACACGTTCACTGTCACCCCATTCACTTGAACTATATACAGTATATATATTTCTCACTTGCATTTTATGTTTTACTACTAGTATAGCCTAGGCTATGACACTCTAATTTACAGCATTGCAGGCCTCCTGCCTTGCCATACAAGTTCAGATGACCTTTTCCATTTCAAATTGTTCAGATTGCATCTAGCCTATGTAAAGTCATGTCATTGTTATGCAGAAGCTGGAAACCTCACAGAAAAATGGGCCAAGGCGTTTTAATAATAACAATTCAAATAATTGTGTTTTCACTTTATAAAAATTCAAGCTTAATCAAACTGAGTTTCTTTTTTAACGGTTTTCCTTCAGTGCAGTCAGTGCCTTACTTTTCCAAAATTTTTTGTTGGATTGTAAGTGTAGCGGAGTGCAGACTATGGCCGAGGGTCTTGCCTCACCGAGGTAATAAATAGTCACTGAGGTCTCTTTTGCCTCAGACAGACAGGTAGGTAAAGTGGTGAGTATTACTTTAACCCTTTTTTCCAGTTGTGATTGACTCTTTAGAGCTCCTTGTTCAAGGTTTTGTGAGTTCCCTTGCAATTAATTGCTGGAAGTAGGCTTACCACTTCCCAGGAATCAGAAACTTGGCAACTGAAGGCTGAGCTAACGCATTCGCAACTGCTTTTCTTTTAAAAAAAAAAAAAAAAAAAGCGAGTCCAGCCTCGCACTGCAGCCTCTGTTGACTCGAGGGCTCTGGGCGACCTCAGTACGCCCACTCAGTGTGTGCAGCCTAGCGCCCCTACAGGCCACCGATTACTATTGATTTTACTGTTACAGTAAAAAATAGAAAAAAAAGGTTTTAAAAATAAATAAATAAATAACGCGTGCTTCCTCCATTAGGCCTTGGCCTTATTGTTGAGCAGACCGCACGCATCACCACTCACCCATAAGGTGTGTTAGTGTTTAAAAAAAAAAAGGGTGTGTTTTCTTTTTCTTTCTTCTGTCTCTGTCCTTTCTCCAGGTTTGTGACTGCACTACCACGCTGCAAGCTACGCGCTGCACCGGTTGAGGGCTCATGTGGCTCCATGGGGCCATCCATGTGCTCCACTCCACTGCAAGCTTCGCGCGGCACTGGTTGTGTGCCTCCACTGCGACTGTCTGCATGCTACACTCCACACCGTTGCAAGCTACGCGCGTCCTGGTTGTGTGACTGCAAGCAGCCCAGACACGCAGCCCAGTACCTTGGTGCTTTGCCCTTGGTACTTGGTGCTCTGTGCTTTGGCGCCCCAGTGTCTAAGCCTCGACGCCCGCGGTACCCTCGGGTCCTCGGTGCCTCAGAGCCTCGATAGCCTCGGCGCCTCAATGCTTCGGCATCCTCGGCGCCTCGAGAGCTACATGCCTCAGCACTTCGACGCCTTCAGGCCTTTCGCAGCGGTGCCCTTGGTGCCATGCTGCCCCAGAGCCTCGGTACCTCTGTGATTCAGCATCCTCAGTGCCTCTAGAGCTACACGCCTCTGCATCTCAACGCCTTAAGCTATTTCAACCCTGTGCAGCAGCACCTTTGGTGGCACGCTGTCCCAGAGCCTGGGTACCTCAGCACTTCAATGACTTTGGTGCCTTGAGAACTCCACCCCTCGGCGCTTGGACGCCTCAAGGTTTCTTGAGCTCCGAACATTGCGCCCTCGGTGGCCTCAGGCCCCTGCACTCCATAGCCTCAGTGCCTACACCCGTGAGCGTCCTGCAGGCGGAAATTGTCTCCTCAGGACAAACACACTCTGTGTGCGAGGTGCATGGGCATTGAGCACGCCTCTGCTGCCTTGGCAGAGAGGTCGTCCTGCTCCTTTTGCGCCGGGTCCAAGGAGAGCACCCTACAAAAAAGACTGGTGCTTTTCTCAGACTAGAATCCTGCAGCCAGCCTAGCAGGGGCCCTGAAACCTTGCAGCCTCAGACCCACCCGTACACACAACACTATTGAACCTCAGACTCTTGGGTGCTCGCCACCGTACACACCGGCTACACACTGCAATTCCACTCGGGAACTCCTCCCTTTCGAGGGATCACGGTCTCATCCTTGAATGACCCTCTCCAGGTCTAGGCCCTCAAACAAGAGGTAGAAACACTACTTCAAAAACAAGCCATCCGTCTCGTAGAACACACCTCTCAAAAAGAGGTGTTCTACTCGAGGTATTTCTTGGTGCCAAAGAAGGACGGCGGCCTTCGCCCCATCCTAGACCTGAGACACCTCAGCGGGTTCTTGAGGGAGAGGAGGTTCCAGGTGGTCACATATCGCCACATCCTCCAGTCTGTCCAGCTGGACGACTGGTTTACAACAGTGGATCTGAAGGACACGTATTTTCACGTTCCTATCTGTCCAGCACACAGGAAATACTGTATCTCCGCTTCGCCTTTCAAGGGAGCATCTTTGAGTTCATCGTGCTGCCATTCGGCCTCCTTAGCCTCCCCCATGTTTTCAAAGTGCATGAATGCCATCCTAGCTCCCTTGCGGCTGCAAGGGATCAAGGTGATGAATTACCTGGACGACTGGCTGATTTGTTCCCAGTCCCAGGCAGGAGCAGTGGCCCACACAACGATTGTGACAGGGCATCTGTCAAGGCTGGGTCTCACCTTTAACAATGCAAAAAGCCAATTAACACCAGTGCAGAGTACGGTTTATTTGGGTCTCTGGCTGGATTCCCTTATAATGCAAGCCTACCTTTCTATTCATAACTGCTTGGCCCTGGTTGGGGGACGGTCTGGGCAGGCAGAGGAGCCCGCGGATCCTGGTCGGGCTGCTGGACGTCCCTGCACATAAATGCACTTGAGCTGAGAGCAGTCCACCTCACTCAACATTTTCTCCCTGTGCTCTGCAACAAACATGTCCTTGTCCGCACTGACAACGTGTCAGTGGTTGTTTACATGAACCACCAGGGAGGGCTTCGGTCCTCGGAGTTACACCGCACAGCCTTTCAGCTACTGATCTGGGCACAGAGACACCTCCTGTCTCTCCGGGCTGTACATCTTCCGGGAGTGGTGAACTGGGCAGCGGACCTCCTCTCAAGGGAGAGTCCTCATCCGTCAGAATGGCTACTGCATCCTCAGGTGGTGCAGTGCATTCGGGAACGCTTCCGAGAAGCCCAGGTCGACCACTTTGCCACAGCAGAGACGACCCATTGCCCCCTGTGGTTCTCCCTCCGCAGCTGCGGAGGTTCACTAGGCGTTGACGCCCTAGCACATGAATGGCCCAAAGCACCTTTATATGCTTTCCCACCTATACCGCTGCTCCCTACCTTTCTCGAGAATGTCTAGAGAGAGGAAGCGACAACCTGGTTTTTGAACCTCTCCCAGCTGCTTCAGGGCCAGCCCTGGGAGATCCCGCTGCACATGGATCTCCTCAGGCAGGCAGGCAGGCGAAAGGCATCCTCTGGCACCCAGAACCGGGCAGACTCCAGCTGTGGGTCTGGCCCCTGAACGGGAACGTTTGTCCGCCCTAGGGCTCCCAGATGCAGTAGTTAGTACACTGATAGTACACTGCAGAATTCTAGGGCTTCTTCCACAAGAGCGTTGTATACCTGTAAGTGGAAATATTTTCAAAACCGGAGCATGGCCAAAGGCCATGATCCCTTGTATTGCCCTATAACAGTTATTTTACAGTTTCTGCAAGATCTGCTAGAGGCAGGAAAATCCCCTTCTATGTCGAAAGTGTACCTAGCAGCCATATCTGCTTGCCACGTTCCCATTGACTCAGTATCCCCGGGCGCTCATATACTGGCAACCCATTTTCTAAAGGGTGGTCTAGACGTGGTACTAGAGGCTCTCACTAAGGCCCCAATTTGAGCCCATAGATACCATAGAGCTGAAATATCTCTCTATGAAGACAGCCTTTCTATTAGCTATCACCTCCGCTAAACGGGTCAGAGAGCTACAGGCACTGTCTGTTCACAATTCCTGTATGCGCATTTGGGACGATGGAAACAGGGTATCGTTGCGCACAAACCCTGCTTTCCTCCCTAAGGTGATTACAGCTTTTCACTTGAATCAGTCAGTGGAACTAGAGGCTTTCCAACCCCCTCCCTTCACAGAGGAATTGGATAGGAGATTAAATTCCCTCTGCCTGGTTTGGGCATTGAGATGTTATGTGAATAACGAGAGCGCTACGTCAGTCTGACCAGCCCTTCCTTTGTCATGGTGAACAGACCCGAGGTCAAGCCCTCTCTAAGCAGCGACTGTCCCATTGGATAGTGGACACGGTTTCGACTCATGGAGGGTGGCCAAGACTCAACCAGAGGTGTGGCTACGTCATGGGCCCTCTTCAGAGGTGCCTCGTTGATTGATATATGTACTGCCTAGCTGGACTACCCTGCAAATGTTTATCAGGTTCTACAGACTTAATGTCGTAGATCCCTCTATGCCTTTAATAGGCACTAGGGTCCTTGAGGTTGCACGCTCACACCACCAACACTAGATGGCGGTAGCGAGATGTCCCTCACGACAGCTCTGGAATACTTTCCCAAAGGTATTCAATTTGGCGTCATCTTCAAATTGAAAGGATGTAACCCTGGTTCCCTGAAAGAGAAGATGACTGCCAACCTTGTGAGGTTGCATCACTCGCATTCGTGGGTTCAATGCAAAAGATTTATTACCTCGGTGAGGCGAGACGAGGACGTCACTCCGCAGAGGGGCCTAACGGCAGGTTTGATATAAAATGCTCAGCGAATACCTGACAAGCAGGCATATCCCAAAAGTATTCAATTTGGTGGTCATCTTCTCTTTCAGGGAACTGGGGTTACATCTATAACCTATCGTTTTCAAATCTTACTTGTTATTAGCGCAAGCAACATTAACACTGCGAAAGGAAAAACACTCAAATTACATTTGCAGCTACTGGTCTTTCATATACATGAGCTCTATTTCCAAATAGCTTCTACAATTTGATTTCATAAAAGGGAATATAAATATAGCTTTGATGTCTTCAATTCCAGTGCAAGTCACACATACTGCCATCGAAGAAAAAAAACAGGGCCAGGGTTGTTAAATGTAATGACATTTAATAGATGCATGGTTGTACCGAGAAGGCGATAATTATACATAGACAGGGAGGTGTGATGATAAAAAAAATACTGCATGGGGGCTTGTGAACAGGATGACTAGCAAGCTGTATTAACCAGGAAGAGACTCAAACACATGAAAGCTGCAGGTTTAAACGCCAAAGCGTACTTTTAATTACAAATAATAACACAACACAGGAACAAAATAAATCGCTGAAACAAAACAATAGATATGCATAAAATCTATAGTTTTAGACCGCCACCGCTTTCATACACACAATACACAGCTTCAAAACTCCCCTGAACACCCACGATAATACTATATATACAGGTATATATACAGGTATATATATATATATATATATATATATATATATATATATATATATATATATATATAGCATTTCAACCTCACCTCAAAACATACCTTCACCCACTAACATCGACACTAATTCTCTGCAGTAATCTAACCCCTGTGAACATCTATTTTATACCCCCTTGACTGGAGCCTTAATCATTTTAACATTCATTCAATTGCCGGATCCAGCCCTGCCACGCAAAACTCCCCACACCACATGACTGATTGAAAGATAATGGGGATTCATGATGTATCTGTCAAATGTCATGAATGTTCTTGTTATAGATCAATATTAAAAGATAAAACAACTTAAGATCACAACTGAGTTAATGCAAAGTTCAATGTAAAGCAAACAGTTTAGGCATACAGTATTAAAATAATAGCACAACAAATTCTAAGGCAAGTTATATCATAATACTATAAGCTCATGGTTATGGTGTCCTTCACCCTCCCACTTCTTCGTGGCTGGCAGCTCCCTCTTCCAGGGCTCCAGCCACACTCCATCAGGCAGCGAAACCTAGACTAGGGAGTCCTCAAAATCCTTGGCCAGATTCACGGTGTCTTTCAGGGTGTCGGGGTTGTGGCGCCGTATCCACGCTTGGGTATCGGTGCCAACCACATGGCAATTGTTCCACAACCACTGCTTCCCCCATTTGCAGGTTGGTTTTCTTCAGGGGTCAGCCAGTGTACCATGTGGTCACACAACTGCTCTTCAACCACCCTGGGGCGTGTCTCCGGGGATCTTCAGTACTCCCTGAACCATACCCGGTGGGTCTCTGCCATAATACTGAGGCAGCGGAGCATGGCCAGCTTAACCAGGTTGTAACTGGTGGCGCTGAGGTCACTCATAGCCTGGTAGGCTGCCTGAGCCTCCCAATCAGGCAGGGTCCCAGCTGGCTTGCCCCGAGCTCCCGCGGCCATGAAGCGGTGGTAGCCAGCCACTCAAATGCAACCAGGTATGCCTCTGGTGTCATCTTCATTGCCCGAGCCATCAGTGCCGACATTGCTGGTGCTCCTGTAGGGGCTGGTGCTGTGGAAAGTGCCAGCCCTACCTTTTCAATGAGCGGAGTGTAGTGCTCCTCCCTCCTTCTCTCCTCTGCATCCCTTCTTCTGTCCAGCGCCTCCAGCAGCTCCACCAGTGTGTTGCGATCCAGGTCCCATGTCTGACACCACATTTGGCAAAGTGGCTGATTGTGCACAGGTGCAGGAGTGATGCAGTGCGCAATGAAAAAACAGAGAATTGTAATCCAGTTGGAAACAGGTTTTATTGCTTATAATCCCGGTCTGGTGACCAAACAATAACTCCAGGCAATACACAACAATGTGTTATGCACTGGAAGTAAATAAACAGGTTACAGTCCCAAATAATAAACACACATATCTTTCCCACAATGTACAAAACACGGTCACCAGTACTGGGTCAATGCGTTCTTGCAACGGAGTCTCGCCTTCATCCAGACTGGCCGACTTCCCGACCCTGGGAAAGAACTGTCAGACCAGCTCATTCAAAGAACTCTGTTCTCGCTGCTTAGCACCCTCACAGATCGGGAGGGAGATTTACAACCAAGAATCATTGTATTTCTGTCACACTCCCATATGGTATTTATAATGCATATTTTTATTGCCTGTGTGCAGTACCTTACACTTTTCTCTATTAAATGCCATTTGCCATGTGTCTGCCCAGTTCTGAATGCTGTCTAGATAATTTTGGATGACCTTTGCTGCTGCAACAGTGTTTGCCACTCCTCCTATTTTTGTGTCGTCTGCAAATTTAACAAGTTTGCTTACTATACCAGAATCTAAGTCATTAATGTAGATTAGGAATAGCAAAGGACCTAATACTGATCCCTGTGCTACTCCACTGGTTACCTCGCTCCATTTTGAGGTTTCTCCTCTAATCAGTACTTTCTGTTTTCTACATGTTAACCACTCCCTAATCCATGTGCATGCATTTCCTTGAATCCCTACTGCGTTCAGTTTGAGAATTAATCTTTTATGTTAACCTTTAGGTGTGGTTCACAGGGAGGTACTAGGCCCATGTGCCCTATCATCTTCTTCCACTAATTAAATCGATTCTATTTTAACCTCAGTCACTTCCTTCTTGTTGTCTAGTTGTACATGCATTTCCTTGAATCCCAACTGTGTTCAGTTTGAAAATTAATCTTTTATGCGGGACTTTGTAAAAAGCTTTCTGGAAATCTAAATAAACCATGTCATATGCTTTGCAGTTATCCATTGTTGATGTTGCATGCTCAAAAAAATCAAGCAGGTTAGTTAGACACGATCTCCCTTTCCTAAAACCATGCTGACAGTCTTCCAGGATACTCTTCCATATAGGTAATTTTCCATTTTGGATCTTAGTATAGTTTCCATAAGTTTACATATAATAGAAGTCAGGCTTATTGGTCTGTAGTTACTTGGTTCGGTTTTGTTTCCCTTTTTGTGGATCGGTATTACATTTGCAATTTTCCAGTCTGTCGGTACAACCCCTGTGTCAAGAGACTGGTGCATGATCTTGGTTAGCGGTTTGTAAATAACTTCTTTCATTTGTTTGAGTAATATTGGGAGGATGTCATCTGGCCCAGGGGATTTGTTTATTTTAAGAGCTCCTAGTCCCTTTAACACTTTAATGCTCTCACTCCCTTATATGCCCTCATACAATCCACACCCCCAGCACATCACCCACCAATCCCAAGCACACATGATCTGCCCCACCTCCCATCCCTCGTTCTGCAAAGTGTTGATCCCTTTTTTCCTTGCAAGCAAGCTGAGCTCATGATTGGTGGAAATTCCCTTGCTTCTGGCATCACTGAACACCTGCAGTAACAACTAACTTGGCTCTGGGCCAAAGAACATCCCAGAATTCTGCAAACATACATTGTAGTTACACAGCTCTCCCTTAAGGTCCCTCGTCCCCGAGCGGCCCAACAAAGTCCCAAAAACGACATGGGGTTCTGCGCTGGCGTCAAGGTCTTGCCTGCCCAGGTAACCCAGTGCTCCCTGTCTCTGCAGATGGAGGTCTGTCGGGTCCAGGTGGGGGGGGACTCCCTACTAAGGGAGGGCCGGGACTGAAGTGTGGCGGAGGAGGACTGTCAGGTAAGGGGGAAGCAGGTGCTGCCGGACCAGGCTGCACATGATCCTGTCCCCGGTAGGGGGTGAGCTGATCACTATGGAACACCACCCACCGTCCTCTGGGTGGTAGTTGGATCCTTTAGACAACCTCTCCTATGCACTCTAAGACCTGGCAAGGTCCTAGCCAGTGGCTCTCCAGTGGGGCAGTGGCCCCGCTTCTGTTGGGGACTGTACAACCAGAACAGCTCTACAGCTGTGAAGTGCCTCCCTCGTGCCCTGGTATCGTAATTCCTTTTCTGCCAGCAGCCCGCAGCCTGCAACTGATTCCTGGCAAAGCTGTGGGCCACCTCCAGCCAGTCCTGTAATAGCCTGGCATATTCTGGCCCAGGTGGTTCAGCGGCTGAACACCATCTCAGCAAGGGTGCAGAGTCATTTGAGGGTAGTGCAGCAGTAGTCCTCCACGTCTCGCCTGCACCATCCCCAGTAGAACCCTTTCGAACCTGGCGCAGGCTTTAGTGACCTCAAAGTGCCCAGTGTCCGGAGGGGACCAGGGGGGACCGGCTGTAGTAGGCCACCACCCTCTCGCTGTCGGGCCCATGTTCGGACAGTACAGCTCTGATCCACTCATTGCTGGCATTCGTGTCCAGGAGGAATGGTAGTCTGGGGTCCGGGGGGAGAGCACCGGGTACTGCGTCAGCGCCTCCCTTTCACACTTCATTGGTCGATGGGAATGGGCCACTCCCAAATGGCGGTCAGCTTGTCAGATTATGTGCTTATTTCTCTCTGCTGGAGCAGTGTTCCATGCACCAGCAGGTCGCGAGGTAGACAAGGCATTCCTGGGCATTTTCCATGAGCCACTCGAACTGGCATCACTCAGAACTACCAGAGTCCCCGGCCCATTGAAACGGAGGTCTTGGGTCTTGCTGCTGGTGCAAGGGCTACTTGCCAGCAGCCGCTCTTGAGATCCATTGATAAGAACCTCATGGATCCTGCTACCAGGTCCAGGGACTCATCGATGGGGTCCGTTCCTGGGGATGTGCTGATTCCCCGAGCCGGTCCCCCACAAAAACTGGGCTTGATCGCAGTTGTAGGTAAGGAGGTCTTAGCCCCCACCAAGTCGCCCCGGGGGACGAGGACTGGGCCCACCTGGAAGTGTAGGTCCAACTGGCTGCCGGTGTTCCTCAAGAAATCCTGGCCGAGGATACAGTGGTCTTGCTGCGCAGGTACCCACACAGGTTGGGTGCACCATCCCGCCGCCCACCTGGATCACCATGGTCCCTCACCCTGCAACCACCATAGAAAAGATGTTTTTCTGCACAGAACGAAGCCGACACACATTTCACGAGCACAGTTTAAACCAGGGACAGACTGGGACTAAAAAACGGCCCTGGACTTTGACCCAGAAAGGCCCACCACAACCGGTCCACGGATACTCCACCGCCCCCGCCCCGCCGACGCACGCACGTTCACACACCAGCCCCTAATACCACCACCTAGCTGCATCACAGCTATTGCTGTACACTAATGCAGTACTATTTCCAGAGTGCTACAGAACACACACACTCTGTACACTGTTATAAGAGTTCTACAGAACACATACTGAATTGTCATGATTGCCTCCTCTTGCGAACCTGCTCTCTATGAGCAGACTTCTGACTGCCACTGAGCAGATTTTCAATATCTGCGTTGGAGGCCCTTAAAACATACGCCTCAGCACTACTACTGTGAATGTTGCTCTTCTCATGCTCTTCTACTCTTTGGTGAATATGTTTCCAATCTGTCATTCCACTCATGAAAATACTGCGGGCGGTGGGCTTGGCAAATGCCATACAAATTGAACAGTATAAAGCATGGCTTTCTTCACTGTATGATAGCCACTTTCGATTGGTGCCATCTTTAAAACAGAAAACCTTCTGTACCACAGGGTTTTTTGATTTCTGTTGAGGGTGGAAACTAAAAAACACATTTAGGTCATCTGACTTGGGTCTCTTGAAATAATCAAAAGTTGGGCTGGCATCCTGACTCTCCCTGACTCTCTCTTCCACTGCAGCTGAACTGGGCCTATCATCAACCTCAACCTGGAATATAAAGGCCCAATATTTTGACAAAATACAAAAACACAGCAGCAGCCCCACCATTTGATCAAATGAATGAATGGATAATAATAATAAACCTTTATTTGTATAGCATGAATGGGGCTGGAGAAAAGTAGCTTAGCACTAAAATTCAGTTGTAATTCATAGTTGTTTTAGCTACAGATTATAAATATAGCAACATAGTGGAAACAATAGCTTATAGTCAGGCTGAATCATCATGAATTTAATTAATAAAAGGCGGCTGTGCTGTGTCAAGGACTGGCTAATGTAAATAATAGGGCTTCAAACGAACATTAACATGTTGAATGTAATGTAAAAATGCAGATTTCCACCTAAATAGACACACCCAAAAGTAATTATTTATCATGAGAGGGCCATACACAATAACTAGTAATGCTGCATACTCCAAGAAAGATTAAAATCTCACCTTTCTGGTAAAAATAGTTATAAATTGATGAGGCGTACTCACTTTTGAGGACACAAGCTCAAGTACATAGTAAAAATATGATGAAAATATGAAATATCATATATGGTGTAGTTCCTAATCAACAAAAGTTGAGGAATAGGGCTTGAAATGACTGATAAGGCTGGCATGTACATTAATCAACAAACTGTCTGGCTGGAATCATGTTACTGGTACAGTTAGTTAGCCTAGTTAGCTAGCACAATATTGATGTTGTGTTATCTGTCTCTCTCCCTGCCCTGGCTCCCCATTGTCTACCGCTTCAGATGCACCCGCTGCACTGACTTTGCTTGTGCTAGACTCTCAATAGTCGTCGGCTATGCTGTCGCTGTCTCCTTCTTCTGCTTCTACTCTAGTTTGAACCGGCGCTGTGGCATCCTCCTCGGCAGGGACTGCTACATGCACGCTGCTGGCATTGGCATTGGCACTACGAGCAGCACTACTACCGAATAAGTCGGTTAACTTCCTACATTTGGCTGCATCTGACTCAAGGGACTTTACTCCCTTTTCTCCCTTAACTTTTCAGCCCCCCCTTTGCGTTTTTTACTGTGTTGCTTTTCCATGATGTTTTCCAAAATTGAAGCGGACTTCCGTTGATAGCAAGCTACATCAACGTCTCGTGGCTATGTCACTGGCAGTGTGTGTGTGTGTGTGAGGGAAGGGGGCGGGGTTAAGGGCTGCAGCCGCTGCACACAGGAGGAATGGACCAATGGGCGGGGCCAGGGGAAAGATGGACCAGTGGGCTGGCCCGCCGCTCAACTTTCTAGCCCCCATTAATTGGACCATATATATATATATATATATATATATATATATATATATATATATATATATATATATATATATATATTTTTTTTTTTGTTGTTTGTTTTGTTTTGTTTTGTTTTGTTTTGTTTTGTTTTTGTATCGGGCCCATAGGTCGACCAGCCCACCGGACTTCTCCGGTGCTCCAGATGGCCAGTCCGCTACTGGTTTAAACCACTACAGAGTAGAATTTGAAACTTTAAATGAAATTGTCGTCAGGAAATAAAAGGTACAATTGGTAATGGAATTTTCAATGTGGTTATTGCGTCCCTGTTGTGGGTTACTGTCAAATCTAGGAAGCGTTATTATTATTATTATTATTATTATTATTATTATTATTATTATTATTATTATTATTATTTATTTCTCAGCAGACGCCCTTATCCAGGGCAACTAACAATTGTTGTAAGATATCACCTTATTTTTACATACAATTACATTTATACAGTTGGGTTTTTACTGGAGCAATCTAGGTAAAGTACCTTGCAAGGGTACAGCAGCAGTGTCCCCCAACTGGGATTGAACCCACGACCCTCCGGTCAAGAGTCCAGAGCTCTAACCGCTACTCCACATTACAAAAGGGTTTGGCAATATCCTGCATTCTGATTGGCTGCTGACATTCCAAATCCATACCAATGGGTTCAGACCTCTACACCACTGGTTCAAATGTCATCAATCGCTCTTTTATATTCCCCTTTCTATTCTATAGTGTTCGTACTCATTCTGGTTTTGGGTTCTGCTGCTACAGTATTGAGTTCTTTCTCTGTCTCTTTCCCTGGCTTTGCACTGCTTCGCATCACAGAGAAGAAGACACTGGTACCAGACAGGATTAGTAATAGGATAAATCTTTCTGGCTCATACAGTGGTGTACATTCATTAGAACACTCATTGCTTTTGATTTGTTGTGTGTTTGAAATCAAACCAATGGAACTGAACATCTTAATAGGCCACACATGCAATTCAATTAAAATAGTAAGAGAAACACATAGCCACAGATGGTAAATGGACTTTTTAAAGGTTGTTTAAGAAGCCTAATTAAAGCACAAAGGTGTCTAACATTTTCACACATGAGTGCCTATTTTTTCTATATCACTGATTTCTGAGTGAAAATTGAAATTCTCACAGCCAGAGGTTTTCATGCAGGTGGGCATATAAAGGATAGAAATGACAAATCTTGAGGTGTTCTAATAAATTTGCACACTACTGTATGTGAGAAGTACAACAAAGGTGATACCCTTTAATAAGATCTGCTGAATATACAGTGCCTTGCAAAGTATTCAGACCCCTGACCAATTCTCTCATATTACTGAATTACAGATGGTACATTGAAATTTCATTCTGTTTGATATTTTAGTTTAAAACACTGAAACTCAAAATCAATTATTGTAAGGTGACATTGGTTTTATGTTGGGAAATATTTTTAAGAAAAATAAAAAACTGAAATATCTTGCTTGCATAAGTATTCAACCCCTGTGCTGTGGAAGCTCCCAGTTTACACCGATGAAAGAAATTGCCCTAACGAGGACACAATTACCTTACCATTGGCCTCCACCTGTGAACCATTAAAGTTGTTGTCACATTATCTGGATAAAAACCCCACTGTTGAAGGATCATTGGTCAGGCTCTGAATCTGAAGGAAAATGAAGACCAAAGAGCATTCTACAAAAGTTAGAGATAAAGTAATACAAATGCATAGATTAGGGAAAGGGTACAAAATAATATCCAAGTGTTTGGATATCCCAGTGACCACAGTTGGATCAATAATCAGCTGCATCACACCACCCAGGCACTGCCAAGAAAAGGCCGACCCTCAAAACTCAGCGCTCAAACAAGAAGGAGACTTGTGAGAGAAGCCACAGAGAGGCCAACAATCACTTTGAAGGAGCTACAGAGTTCAGTGGCTGGGAGTGGAGTAATGGTGCACCAGTCAACCATGTCAAGAGCTCTGCATAACACTGACCTGTATGGGAGGGTGGCAAAAAAGAAGCCGTTACTCAAAAAGTACCATCTGAAAGCACGTCTGGAGTTTGCTAGAAAGCATGAGAGTGACCCAGCTGCGATGTGGGAAAAGGTTTTGTGGTCAGATGAGACCAAGATAGAGCTTTTTCACCAAAACTCAAAGCGCTATGTGTGGTGCAAACCTAACACTGCCCATGCCTCAAGACACACCATCCCTACAGTGAAGTATGGTGGTGGCAGCATCATGCTGTGGGGATGCTTCTCATCAGCAGGGACTGGGCATCTTGTTAAAATTGAAGGAAGAATGGATGGAGAAAAATACAGGGAAATACTGCAAGAGAAGCTGCTTCAGTTCGCTAAAAAACTGAAGCTTGGGAGGAAATTCACCTTTTAGTAGGACAATGATCCCAAGCACAAGGCCAAAGCAACATTGGAGTGGCTCAAGAACAAAAAGGCGAATGTCCTACAGTGGCCCAGTCAAAGTCCTGATCTCAATCCCATTGAGAATCTGTGGCACTATTTGAAAATTGCGGTCCACAAGCGTCGTCCAACCAACCTGAACAACCTGGAGCAAATCTGCCAAGAAGAATGGGCCAAAATCACTCCGACACTGTGTGCAAAGCTGGTACATACTTATCCCAAAAGACTTAAAGCTGTTATTGCAGCGAAAGGTGGCTCTACCAAATATTAATGTGTGGGGGTTGAATACTTATGCAAGCAAGATATTTCAGTTTTTTATTTTTCTTAAAAATATTTCCCAACATAAAACCAATTGATTGATTTTGAGTTTCAGTGTTTTAAAATAAAATATCAAACAGAACGAAATTTCAATGTACCATTTGTAATTCAGTAATATGAGAGAATTGGTTTTGAAGATCAGTGGAAACTAAAGACTTCCTCTTGCTGTTCTGGTAAGCCTGAGGTTGAATTGAAAGAAAATTAATTTTAATTTCTTTTATCCGTTTCCCTTCCTATTATGTGTCTGTCATTCTGAGTGTTTCTGCTTCCTCCAACCCTATGTGCATTTTTCTCTGAATCTGCCTTTACCCAACTTTGAGTTGCTTTGGGCTTGTCTGGAGAATTCTAAGTGCCAGGCACTGAACAGCCTTCCTGTTGAATTTGAATCAAGGGAAGTAATGTTAAAACTTTACAATACATTAGTAAGACCTCACCTAGAATATTGTGTTCAGTTCTGGTCACCTCGTTACAAAAAGGATATTGCTGCTCTGGAAAGAGTGCAAAGAAGAGCAACCAGAATTATCCCGGGTTTAAAAGGCATGTCGTATGCAGACATGCTAAAAGAATTGAATCTATTCAGTCTTCAACAAAGAAGACTACACGGCGATCTGATTCAAGCATTCAAAATCCTAAAAGGTATAGACAATGTCGACCCCGGGGACTTCTTTGACCTGAAAAAAGAAACAAGGACCAGGGGTCACAAATGGAGATTAGATAAAGGGGCATTCAGAACAGAAAATTGGAGGCACTTTTTTACACAGAGAATTGTGAGGATCTGGAACCAACTCCCCAGTAATGTTGTTGAAGCTGACACCTTGGGATCCTTCAAGAAGCTGCTTGATGAGATTCTGGGATCAATAAGCTACTAACACCCAAACGAGCAAGATGGGCTGAATGGCCTCCTCTCGTTTGTAAACTTTCTTATGTTCTTATGTTCTCATTCCATTCATGTGATAAGTGACCTTTCAACTGTGCCGGCCCCCTCTACTCTACATTCATACAGACAGAGAGAGGTCACATTGACATTTAAATAGTTAAATAATGAGAACAGAAGTCCCTTCTTAACAGCACAGTACACAGAAATTAAAATTAGATTACAGTGAGAAAACTCTGCCTACGTAATTGAGATAGCTTGTTATAATTGAATCAGCCACCTTCATTTAATAAACACTGTCTTGCTGATACAATAACCGGTCACTTTGACCACAAAGTGCTGGGTCATTAATTCTCAATTCAAGCACAGTATAGAAGTGGATTTATATTGACCCCTAGAGGTGAGGCAGTGTTACTAAAAGCAAGGATAAGTTGTTGTATAAACTGCATAAGGATTTATATTGAAAAGATATTCTGAAATTAACATCTGAAAATAATTTCTTCCCAGCATAAAGGGCAATATATTAAAATCGAATCACATTTTTTATGCTGTTTGCAGTCATCCTGAGGGGGTTTTATTGGAGGGACTCTTTTTTATTATTCATTTCTGTGTTCAGGTAACTATGAGCTCAAGAGTTGTTCTTCAGTTATAGCTGCCTGCCATAGATATATGTAGCCAAAGTGTCTTTATATCAGTATGTAGCGCCATCTAGTGCACAGCAGTTTAATGCCAGCAAAACAAAAGGAAATCCTAAGTGCCAGATCACTAGATGGCACTGGTTCTTGCTTCTATAAAGACATTTTGGCTAGCAGACTTATATCTATGGAAGGCAACTAGAAGAGCAGCTCCTGAACTCAGATGCATCTGTGCTCCTGGTATACCTGGGGACCCTTGATTACTCTCGGAGGCTGAATGAATAGTTTAAGCATAGCTGCGGACCCCCCCAACAATGCTGACCCCTGGCTTTCAGTACGATAATGCACCCGTCCAGCAGAACTGGTTTGAGGAGCATGACAGAAACTTCTTCCACGGCCATCCCCCGGATCTCAATCCAACTGTTTGAACGATTCGTCACCCCCATCCTCTGCCTGTCTAAATATTAATGAGTGAATGGATCCCTCGAGACACCTTCCAACACCTTGTGGAGTCTGTGCCATGTTAAGCTGTGATCAGGGCAAACAGTGACCCAACCTTTTTAATGCTTTGCCAAACTATGGTACAGGTGATTTTTTTTAATGGTATTTTATTTGAAGCTGTTAGTGAATAATATTTATCAAATGCTGCCTGCAGATATCCTTGCAGAAAATAAGCAAATTAGTTATTGTCTAAATTAATTGATGACTTTAATAGGGCACACATGCAATTAATTTAAAATAAAAAGAGAAACAGAACACATAGCCACAAATGGTAAAATGCAGGGGACTTTTTAGAAGTTGCTTAAGATGCCTAATTAAAGCACAAAGTGGTCTAACATTTTCACACATGAATGCCTATTGTTTCTATATCACTGATGACTTACCAAAAATTGAAATTCTCACACAGGTATAAGAGATATAAGGGATATAAATTACAAATCTGAGGTCCGATACATTTGCACATTGCTGTATACATTAAAAAAAAAAAACTAGGCACAGGAAGAGTCATTGTCTAAAAAACTAAACATTCAGAATTGTTTTCCTTCAAGGACTCAAACTCCCAGAAGCAGCTCTCCTCTGTCGGTTCCTTCAGCAGGAAGTGCAGCATGGAATTAGACTAGTTTTTACAAATGCTAAGAAAGAAGTACCATTAAAAATCAAATACACATTTAACATAGTGTGCACTTCTTTCATGTAGGAAAATGTGAGATATACAAAGTTCTGATAATACATATTGGATACGATTTACTGCAGTTACTTTGTCAGCTTTATGTACTTAAAGAGGCAGGTTTTAAAATCAGAAGAAAATCAAATGCTGTGAATGTACTGCTAGGGAAATGTCAGAGGTTGGTGTAATAATTTATAAATAGCACTTCTGTAAAGTGGAGACTGCAGATGGACCAGGTAGCAGTCCCAGTTTGATACTGGAGTGGGATGAGATTGAGTTTTACACACTGCCATTACTAACAGATGGGGCCTCTTTCTGTGTTCATATCAAATTAAGACAGTTGGGGGTGGAAATGAGTAAAGATTTGTCTTCAGTATGTCAAACATTACATCACTGTTTAGTATTGTACTGGAGCCACACTGATATTGCAAGAGTACACGGTAAGATGGTGACATAGCCATTACCTTATTTAATTAAAATAATATATTAAATAGTATACAACTGTGGACTTTACTTAATAACATAAGAAAATAAATGAATGAGAGGAGGCCGTTCTGCCCATTAGAGTTTGTCCGGTTCCTTGCAGCTGATTGATCTCAGAACTTTGCCAAGTTGGGTCTCAAAGGATCCCAGTGACTCAGTATCAACACCATGACTAGGTAACCCTTGGTAACCTATTCCATCCCCTGACCACTCTCTGTGTGAAGAAGCATCTCCTACTCCTAGCACTATTTCCACTTCATTTCCAGTTGTGTGTCCTGGGGTCCTGGTTTCAGTTAGTATTGGTTAGGATTTGTCAACTTCTTTTAAGATTTTAAAGACTTCAATTCTTTCAGCCTGTCTTTGCAGCTCAGTCCTTTACGTCCTGCTGGGATTAGACTGGTTGCTCTTTGTTGGACTCTCTGGTGCTGTGGGGACGGTGAATTGGACACAGTATTTGAGATGGTGTGCTCAGTCCTGTAGAGGCTGGAGTTTAGGAAGGAGCGCCAGTGGGTTTGTGACAAACGCAACCAAACGTGTGACTGTATATTGTTATCATTTGTTCAGAAATAATTTGTTTTCCTTTATTTTGTTAAATAAACATCATCATACACTGAACCATCATAAGAACATAAGAAAGCTTCACATTTCAAAAGTACTATAAGAACATAAGAACATCACAGTAGTGTAAGAGGGCGTTACATGACCTCATCATACACCTAGCCTCCTTTTATACTTCTATAGGGATTATGTATTTCCTACGAAAATGTGAAGCTGCCCATATATGTGTATTTAAACACAATAATGCTATTTTAGATATATGTAGACTAGTCAAAGTGTCTTTATAGGAGAGACAGTGCCATATAGTGCAGTGGTTCTTAAACTGGGGACGCAGAAGGTTTTTTTTTTTTTTTTTTAATTATCGTGTTAAGGGCGAAACCCGGTGGTCTGGCGAGTCTAGTTTTGCCAGGGCAAATCTAGTTTTGCCAGCTTAAATCAAATATTACTTCCTTTTGTTTCTATCCTTTCCTTTTGTGTCTATCACAGGCAACTAGAGCTGAAGAGCACCTCCTAAACTCCGAGTCAAAGCACCTTAATGGAGATTTATATAAAAAAAACTCATATTTATATAAAAAAACATTTGAGTAATATATTAATTCCATTTTTTCACAGTTTATATACATATTATATAAGATGTATTCATGGACTTACACATCAGTTGTTCACACACATGTATTTATGTATTTATATACATGACATCATATAACATGTATATGATTTTTATTTAAACACTGATTTCATTTTGATCAAACGAACCTCCACCTGTTGTCCTGAGGACGTTTTTAGTGAATGAATCATATTATTATTATTATTATTATTATTATTATTATTATTATTATTATTATTATTATTCTCTGCAAAAAAATGAAGGTCCAATATTTATATATTTCTTTACCACTAAAGATGCATATAATTTTATTATACTATATATACAGTATATGTTGTTGTTGAGTGAAAACAGCACAATATTTTCATAGTCAATTTAACATTTGACATCTATTTATTTATTTTCTAACATTCACAGGGGTTTCGTCTCCCTTTATCTTATGGTGGCCAGTCTGTGTCGTTTTTTTGTGTGAAGGAATTCTATGTGATTTCCGCTGGCGTCTGTCTCTTGCCGGTTGTCAGCATCCCTGCTCGGTTTGAATTTGGGTTCCAGCCACGCCGGGCCCCGCTTGACAGCGAAGGGCACGGCGGGAAAACGCCACAACACATCTCCGACAGAGTGCAGACAAGCGAGGGAGGAAACTGCAAACACAGGTCGCCCACACACACAAACATGATTGGTACAGTGCATCTACAATTGACACAGTCATAAAAGCTGTGTACAATTACAATTTCTAAATGTATACTTCTAAGCACTGTAAATGTGCCCACACAAACCAGTGGAGTTTGCATTGACTCATATAAAATATAAATGTCCTATTCTAAACTCTCATGGGTATGGGGAGTGACACAATAATGAAAGTTGTCTTTTAAAAAAGAAAAAATGGTTGAAATGTTTTAAGACTTACCAAAAAAGTGCTACCTTTGCCCTTTAGTATATTACAGAATCATTATTGCATTGCTATTAGTGCCACTGTCTGTCTGCATTTGCCATTGAAGATCACTTTGATTTCTCTCTCAGAGCAGTTAATTCCTATATTAACACAAGCTGGCTCCTGTATGTCCCACTGCATGGTGGGTGAGGTGATGTAGTGAGCAGATGGATCACTCTGAGTGCCAGGATCCCAGAGTCTCAACACCAGCCTTGTCACAATCTATTTGCTGTCTTCTTCTAACGAGCCACAGGCACCGATGGCATTGCTGTACTGAAACCCCCATTGCCTGGCAGTCTGCCACATGTATGTCGGAGTTAAACCTAGGTGTTATTCTTAACCCCTCCTTCTCCTTCTCTCATCACATCTCTATCCTTTCACACACTTGCCGCTTCTTTCTCAGCAATATCTACTGAATCCGTCCTTTTCCCACCCAACTCCTGGTCTAAGCTCTTGTACTCACCAGATTGGACTACTGTAACTCTCTCCTAGCTGCTCTCCCTGCTTCAGCCTTCTGCCCCCTTCAGCTCATTCAAAATGTTGCTGCTTGTCTTGTATTCTGCCAACCCCGCTACTCTCATGCTACCCCTCTGCTTCACACCCTGCACTGGCTACCTCCTCCACTCTCTTCACCACACTGCCCCCTCCTACCTCCAATCCCTTGTGTCCCCCTACACCCCCTCTCACCTCTCCGCTCCTCCTCCACAGGCCGACTGGTCAAGCCTTCCCTCCATTCTCCATCCTGCCGTGCTGCACCTTCTCTCCCTAGCCCCTCTGTGGTGGAACCAGCTACCAGAGAACTTCAGGACTGCTCCGTCTCTCACTGCCTTCCGCTGCCTCCTCAAGAACCATCTGTTTAGACTGTAGAACAACTCTGCACTGGATTTGCCTGACCTACGCACCACGTTACTGGATCCTTAGCTAATGCACTATCCTTGCACTATTGCACTACTTATAATGTATCTAGTAATTGTAGATACAGTGCCTATAGTAAGTATTCACCCCCCTTGGATGTTTTCACAGTTTGTTGTGTTACAACCTGAAATCTTGATGCATTTAAATGGATTTTTTTTTTTTCTTTGATTTACACAACCTACTCAACACACATCAATGTGTGAAAAAATGGGGGGGACAAATCAATTAAAAATAAAAACCTGAAAAGTCTTCATTAGATAAGTAATCACCCCCTTTGCTATGACACTCCTAAATAAGCTCAGGTGCAACCAATTGCCTTCAGAATTCACACAATAAGTTAAATGGAGTCCATCTGTGTGCAATAAAAGTGGTTCACATGATTTCAGATTGAATAGACCTGTCTCTGTAAGGTCCCACAGTTGGGTAGTGCATTCAAACCAAAGATACTACCATGAAGACCAAGGAGTTTTCAAAACAACTCTGGGATAAAGTTGTGGAAAGGCACAGATCAGGGGAGGGGTATAAAGGATTTCAAAGCATTGAATATCCCTTTGAGCACAGTCAAGTCGATCATTAAGAAGTGGAAGGTATACGGCAGCACCCAGAATCTGCTTAGAGCAGGCCGTCCTCCCAAACTGAGCAGCCGGGTAAGAAGGGCATTGGTCAGAGAAGCCAGCAAGAGGCCAATGACAACTCTGAAAGAACTACAGCGTTCCATGGCTGAGATGGAAGAAACTGTCCATGTGTAAACAATAGCTCAGGTACTCCACAAATCTGGCCTGTATGAAAGAGTGGCAAGAAGGAAGCCATTTCTGAAAAAAGCCCATGTAAAATCCTGCTTGGAATTTGCAAAAAGGCATGTGGGAGACTCTGAAAAGATGTGGCAAAAGATTTTGTGGTCCGATGAAACAGAAATTGAACTATTTGGCCTAAATGCAAAGTGTTATGTCTGGCGCAAACCCAACACAGCACATCACCCAGGTAACACCATCCCTGATGTGAAGCATGGTGGTGGCAGCATCATGCTATTGGGATGCTTTTCATCGGCAGGGACGGGGAAGCTTGTCAGTGTAGAGGGCAAAATGGATGGAGCTAAATACAGGCAAATCCTTGAGGAAAACCTGCTTCAGTCTGCAAAAGACCTAAGACTGGGACGGAGATTCACCTTTCAGCAGGACAATGACTCCAAACACACAGCCAAAGCGACACTGGAGTGGTTTAAAAACAAGAAAGTGAATGTCCTAGAGTGGCCCAGTCAAAGCCCGGACTTGAATCCGATTGAGAATCTGTGGCAAGACTTGAAGATTGCTGTCCACCAACGATCCCCATCCAACTTGACAGAGCTTGAACAATTTTGCCAAGAAGAATGGGTGAATATTGCACGATCCAGATATGCAAACCTGGTAGAGACACCACAAAAGACACAGCTGTAATTGCTGCCAAAGGTGGTTCTACCAAGTATTGACTCAGGGGGGTGAATAAGAACATAAGAACATAAGAAAGTTTACAAATGAGAGGAGGCCATTCAGCCTATCTTGCTTGTTTGGTTGTTAGTAGCTTATTGATCCCAGAATCTCATCAAGCAGCTTCTTGAAGGATCCCAGGGTATCAGCTTCAACAGCATTACTGGGGATTTGGTTCCAGACCCTCACAATTCTCTGTGTAAAAAAGTGCCTCCTATTTTCTCTTCTGAATGCCCCTTTATCTAATCTCCATTTGTGACCCCTGGTTCTTGTTTCTTTTTTCAGGTCACAAAAGTCCCCTGAGTCGACATTGTCTATACCTTTTAGGATTTTGAATGCTTGAATCAGATCACCGCGTAGTCTTCTTTGTTCAAGACTGAATAGATTCAATTCTTTTAGCCTGTCTGCATACGACATGCCTTTTAAACCCAGGATAATTCTGGTTGCTCTTCTTTGCACTCTTTCTAGAGCAGCAATATCCTTTTTGTAATGAGGTGACCAGAACTGAACACAATATTCTAGGTGAGGTCTTACTAATGCATTGTAAAGTTTAAACATTACTTCCCTTGATTTAATTTCAACACCTCTCACAATATATCCGAGCATCTTGTTGGCCTTTTTTATAGCTTTCCCACATTGTCTAGATGAGGACATTTCTGAGTCAACATAACTCCTAGGTATTTTTCATAGATTCCTTCTTCAATTTCAGTATCTCCCATATGATGTTTATAATGCACATTTTTCTTGCCTGTGTGCAGTACCTTACACTTTTCTCTATTAAATGTAATTTGCCATGTGTCTGCCCAGTTCTGCTGCAAAGGTCATTCAAAAGTGTTTTGCCACTTCTCCTATTTTTGTGTCGTCTGCAAATTTAACAAGTTTGCTTACTATACCAGAATCTAAATCATAAATGTAGATTAGGAATAGCAGAGGACCTAATACTGATCCCTGTGGTACACCACTGGTTACCTCGCTCCATTTTGAGGTTTCTCCTCTAATCAGTACTTTCTGTTTTCTACATGTTAACCACTCCGTAATCCATGTGCATGCATTTCCTTGAATCCCTACTGTGTTCAGTTTGAGAATTAATCTTTTATGCAGGACTTTGTCAAAAGCTTTCTGGAAATCTATATAAACCATGTCATATGCTTTGCAGTTATTCATTGTTGATGTTACATCCTCAAAAAAATCAAGCAGGTTAGTTAGACACGATCTCCCTTTCCTAAAACCATGCTGACTGTCTTCCAGGATACTGTTACCATACAGGTAATTTTCCATTTTGGATCTTATTATAGTTTCCATAAGTTTCCATATAATAGATTATAATATTTGTCTGTAGTTACCTCTTTTTAGCTAAATCCAGGAATGTCACATGGAGCTACTTGATGTTTTAATATTTCGGTATGCAGATTCATATAATGAAATCGGAAATACATTACACTTAAAAAAGATCAAAAATCCTATAGTACGCTATAATATACACTGGCAGTCAAAATGATGGTGTCACCAGCTATGCTACACAATATACTGTAACGACGAGACAGATGAACCTTGGTGGGGGGGGCAGTTCTACGAATATTCGCAGAACATGCGCAGCACCGGCAGGCAGCTCGACCTTCAGAAGGGGCTCCTTCACTTGCAGGGGGGACCGGCGTGTGACATGACCCAACCAGGGGAACCTGCTGACCTCCCAGGGCAGCCTGATGGGAGCCAGGACCACCTAGCCAGACAACTACAGATGAGTCTAGCTTTTGTGGGGGTGTAGTAGGTAAATTCCTGTTTAATATGAAATGACTGATGACTCCACCCGGCAGCAGTTCAAGAAGCTTTATTACAATGCACGCAAGGGAAGAGCAGCAGCGGTTACAGGAATACACTCGCTCTTGATTATTGACAAGGTAGCACAATATTTATACTGGATTAGCATAGCAACAATAGGCAAATTAACACGTCAGCATGATTATAGAACTTTCTAGAACTTTCTCAAAGATGAAAATTCCTTTATAAGGGGTTGTTTTCAATTAAGCAGTTTTGCCTCAAAGTAGACATAACAACGTCCTAACTATATCCCTTTTATCAGTTGAGAAACACATTTCAAGCAGTTCTAACTAGAACGTACTGTGCTCAGAACACCACACGATAACATACTGTGCTCAGAACACCACACGATAACGTACTGTGCTCAGAACACCACACGATAACGTACAGTGCTCAGAACACCACACAATCGTCCTTAACCCTTTAGATACCACATCACATATTTCCTGCCTTCAGTCCCTTCTTTGGACCTTCGAACAATCCGGGCCGGGAAGTGACTCATAGGGGGTTGTCAGTCCCATTAAGCGGACACGAGAACAAATAGATTATTCATTAGTCTGTGGAGGAGGCGTCTTTGCTTCTTCATCACACATTTCAATAACACAATAGCAGTACAGAAATCAATAATGCAAGCATAGATAATACTGAGGACGCATGTCCTGCCATATTCCACTAATCAGCCCAGTCTGCACCAGCTGATTCCCCTGTTAAACCACACAGGATACCCCACCCGCAAAAGCAGGCGTTGGCTAATATGAGTTGACCGGTGTTGCCAGCCAACGATGCCTGTACCTTGGCCACAATCACTCAGGAGCTAATATCTGCTAACTGAGCCTCAGCGCACCCCAATGCCAGCAGCACACCTGTATGGTTGATCGTCTTCATCCAGTCCTCTACCTCCTGTAGAGTTGCAGAAATATTTATTGGAGGGGTCGGGTGCAGGCTCAGGTGGCCCACATTCACCACCCCACGTGGGTCAAAACACACGGTAGGGGGCATCGGGCATACCTGGCCGCCACCGCCCACTGTCATACTTGCCACTGAGGTTGTAACACACCATGTTCCATCTGTGCACCGTGCTCGTATCCCAGCTTCAGGTGTACCATGGCATCCATCATCTGTGCTGACAGGTTTGTGCTACCGGCATGGTCGCATAATATGGCATCCCCAAATTCAATACATTCAGATACAGTGACCTCAGATACAGTGTGGCACTAATGGCTATTATAATATCTCTGGTTAGTGCTGCTTGCATTCTATAACATCGCTCTTCCCTTGTTGTTAGATTCAAATCTTCAGATATAGCGTCTATTATAACACGTAACACATTGACAGTAATATCAACAGTTTCCCCTGTCATCTGTTCCGCCATGGCCAGCTTTTGAATGGCATCTCCTGTCTTCAAAAACTGCCCATGGTTTTCTTGTTGTTGTTCAATACTATTTACAGAATACACAGTATCAAACCACCCCACATTGTTCAATGCATCTACATGGCTACCTTTTGTTGTCCCAATGGTTGAACCGTTTTCACCGCCGCAGGTACCACAGGGGTTCCTGAGGGTATCACAGTTTGGTATGTGATATTGGTAGTGTGGTACAGGCCTCAATATGGGCGGATGAGGACAGCGTCCCTTACCTCAGCAGCCCATTCAGTACCTAACCCACCCACCTTAATATGTTGGAGAGACTCCCCATACAATAGCATCTTTCTTTATGTTGAGTAATATTTACGTCATCTCTAATTGCCTGCAAGAGGATTCTGATAGTTTTTTAGAGTTAACTGTATTGCATCTGCAGTATGACACACTCCAGTGGCAGAGTAGAGCATACCCATAGCATTCCATGTATTAGTACCATCATTATCACGCTGCTGGAATTCTGCATTGATGCCATTTATTGTTGATTGAGCAGCCCCGAACCACCCTGCCAGTTCAGATAATACTTCACGCTTATGCCAGGTCCTACTGACCGTTGCTACAGTGCCTTGTTGGACATATCTTAATAAACCTTCCATCATTCATTGTGTAAAGATTGTAACCAGTGACGGGAAGTTACATCAGTGACGTACAAATATGGGCACTGAGTAGTTGCAATGCACTGTGACCCTATGCCATACCACATTTTCCAATAACTGTAGTGGTTCCCCAATTTCCT
The DNA here is from genome assembly GCA_030684275.1 of Acipenser oxyrinchus oxyrinchus. Lineage (NCBI taxonomy): Eukaryota > Metazoa > Chordata > Actinopteri > Acipenseriformes > Acipenseridae > Acipenser > Acipenser oxyrinchus. The sequence continues at coordinate 3,527,139 of CM060290.1, forward strand.
AAATGTTCATGTGCGAAACCTGAGCAGTTGATCTGCCACATGCCTAATTGCCACACCCCATACGGATCCTCAGGACCGCAGGAGTGAGGCAACCAGCGTATAACTTCCTGGGTGTCGTTCCCCCCTTGGACTCCCTGGACATGCCGATCCATTGAGGAATGGATTCTACTTTCAGACCTGACTGACAATCGTTGGAGCTCACCCTGTGGGGACAAAATAAAGTAAGTACAGGACACCTGATCCATCCCACTTCCTCGTGAGATTAGTTCCATCCCAAGTCCATCACTGTCACCCTGTAAACACAAGGAAGTCATTATTCGTTCAAGCTGGCCCCTGGCGGAAAAATAATTAATGTTTATACAGTTTAGTTCGCATCTTAGGAACCAACCCACTGTCCCTTATTTCGTCCAGGTAACCTTGGTATACATAAGGATCATTTATTGTTCTGAATCGCCTTCACCTCCAGTACTGAAAGCATTGATATAAGCACAGGGCAGACCACACAGGGCTCTATTGCTCATATGTTCTTGTTTGGCAGCCAGATCAACGTAGTTGTTGCATTTCCATTTCTCAGCTTCAGTACCCCCACTTTGTTGCCGTTCCAGTTCATCTCTCAAATGTTGTCAGTCAAAGCCGGATGCTTGATGTTTGCTCCCGTTATGATGACAAACCCTGTTTAGCCCAAGTGGCCGTATAGTCATACACCACAATACTGCCACTGGCACCGCAACTCCACCTCCGAGCTGCTTCAGCTATACTGTTCGGTTCTAAGAGGATATTCATATCCCATATTCACAAACAAACAAATAACAAACAAACTGGTCCCCACGCCAGTATCACAACCTAAAGATACCGTAATCCATTACTTTCACTAAGCTTGCATTCCTGCACTGTACTGCCTTTCCTGTCAGCACCGTGACCTTAGTTCTGTGCTCGATTGTGTAACCTCTTGTTCCCTTCACATACATCCATGCCATTCTTTGTCAGCTAAACTGCTTCATCCCATATAAAGGGCCTGCTGAAACTGCATAGTTTCCTAGATTCCTAGGAGTTGTCTGAGCTCCGTCACCATGTTAGGGTTAGGGATCAGTGTAAAAGCCTTTTCTGGTCTGTGCTGACGGCCTTCCTGTTGTAGCTGAGTACATGTCCCAAATATGTTACCTGTTGTTGGAGTACATGTGCCTTCTTTGGATTGCACCTGTATCCATTCTCCTGTAGCACCGCAAGAGTGGCATTTAACAGGAGCTTCGTGTCTGTAAGAGAAGAACTACACAACAACGGGTCATCTTGCTCTTAATTGTATTATTACTTGTACTATGATACTTGAAATGTATTTGCTTACGATTGTAAGTCGCCCTGGATAAGGGCGTCTGCTAAGAAATAAATAATAATAATAATAATAATAATCAACAAACATTCTGTCATCGTCTTCTTCACCCCCCTTTGCTCAATCGAGGCCACCGCACGTCACTCCCCATCCGCGCCTGCAGCCGTCGCAACATTCTCATGCATTCACTATAATCTCCTTGCAGTTCTTCCACCGTTTCAGACTTTCCTGTAGTCTACTGCCACTTCACCAACAGGTTACCTTTAAATATCAATACGACTACAAGCATTGCTTTAGATTTGATTAATTCAAAAACTCGTTCTGAGTTGTGTCGTGACCTTGCAGCTGTGTGTCTCCAATATCTACTATTAACACTTCTCTGCTGCTGGACAACTGCCCAGGCACCTTATCTGCATATTTGCCTGTTCTCTGGCAACACGCCCAGAATCTTATCTTTTGCTGCTTCTTTGAGCTAAACTTCTAGCTTCCAGTCCTATTGCATCGCCGTTGCTATCCATATTTTATTTTAATCCACTCCATTATATCAATTCCTGAACTGAAGCTGGCTTCCGTTCTCAAACTGTGACAGATCCTGTCCCTTTTCACAGTCTGAGCTGCACTCTGCTATTTCATGAACACAGTTAACATGCTCCCACTCTTACTTATGTAAAGTCACATAGTGTTAAACACCTGCCTTTTCTAACATGTTGCTTTATCTTTTTGCTTAAGCAAAACCCTAACCCTGACCCAAGCAATTATTAATAAAATTATCATTCTAAACTGCCTTTTACCAATATAATTCTCCAATATGACACGGAGAAAATGGAACGTTACTCTACTTTGTGGGTTTTATTAATGGTTTGTTTTCCTTTGCACCTTAAATTTACATGTTTGTTGGTGCGCTCATGGACTTTAATTTGGGTTTTATGCCAATACCCTCATCCGTCCCACTTTTGTGATGGTTTGTGTAACAGGTTTTACCTATTAACAGGTTATCCTAACTCACAAATAGCCAACAGACAAACATATATTACATACATATGTAACACGCAGTTCAGAGACTGTTGTTACTTAAAATATGACTATAGCCTTACGTGCATGGTATAATCTTCACAACCATACAGCTTGTTAACACGGCTGGCCACAAACACAATGCAACATAAACACAATACAACTGTCCTTTACAAGACACACACAAGTATCTCAGTCACGAAAATATTTTTTATATTCTCATCTAGATCTCTTAGTTTGTTTCAGGTTTATTCTGTCTCACCACACCCTGACTTATACTACAGTTGCAATCTCTGCAGTTCACCACTGCACCACCGATAATCACGTGTCATTTACGATTCATTACTGTTTCAGTTACCACATTAATCTCGTTATCATCACCAAATATGCTCATCTTAGGCAAAACAATCACTATCCCTGTGTCCCAGCTTGCTGCAATTCAAACACTTACACTCACTTTCTTCACATCCCCCTTTCCTTCTTTATTCTCCTTTCTCCGATTCTCAACCATTCCTCCCCAGGCCATTACAGCATCATACGTATTCCCGGGATTAACTCCCATTTCAATCGACTTCTGCGGATGTGGACCGAGGCCACTTATTAACACTTGCACAAACACCTGATCCTGCTCTTTGGGATCCTCTGACCCCGAGTAATCCCTGTACACTTCCCATTTCCTCACTCCATAATCCTGCACTGACTCCCTCTCTCTCTGTCTCACTCCCATTATGAGGGGCCAGTCTGTATGCGCACCCTCGGTGGCGTTCTCTACAGTCTCCTTTAGGTGTGCTAGTTTGTCAGCCACAGCATTATCAGCAAGCTAGCCTCTCATGCTCCTCATCTCCATAAAAATCCCAATCATCCTCTCGATGTAGAGTGGCTTCCCGCTCCAGTCCATCACAATCTATCTCACCACCATTATTTTGCAATGCACCACCCTTACCTAATCCTGCGACTGCACATACTTTCCTTGTTACCTTGTTTGCCTTGGAGCACTGCACAAACTTCAATTGCTCCTTAAGCAAGGCATTCTCTTGCGGACACACTTTCACCTTCTCTAATGCCATAGTCAGTGCTCCCTGCACCTGGGGCAGCACACTACACATAATTACAATCCCTTTGTCAGTACGATATTTGTCCTGCTTGCTCCACCATTCTCGGTGCTGTGCTGAGGTCCACATGGGATCCCAGCCTTCATCCAACATTAACTTCTGCCATTTACTATGTTTTGTTAACACATAATGAATAACCTCAGTCATGATTATTCACTGTATTTTGGTGCCTTCCACACCCCTGTTACAGCCCTATTCTGATAACTGCAACGCTAATTTTACAGTCCTATTCCGCTGACTGTATGAACCACCGCCTCGGCGTGCAGCTGCAGCCACCCTGTAAACTTCAACTGCTGCAGCCCTATTCTGATGACTACAACACCGGTCACTGCAGCCCTATTCTGATGACTACAACACCGGTCACTGCAGTCCTATTCTGATGACTACAACACCGGTCACTGCAGCCCTATTCTGGTGACTACAACACCGGTCACTGCAGTCCTATTCTGATGACTACAACACCGGTCACTGCAGCCCTATTCTGATGACTACAACACCGGTCACTGCAGTCCTATTCTGATGACTACAACACCGGTCACTGCAGCCCTATTCTGATGACTACAACACCGGTCACTGCAGTCCTATTCTGGTGACTACAGAGCCGCCACCTCGGGTTCGCCCGAGTGAAACAACAGTACGTACTATTCAAACAAAACCTCAAGACCCCTGATCACGGGTGCACACCAGTCATTACGCATTTAACCTATTAGTTGTTCTTTTATTGCACCTTACGCAGTTTTATCAGTCAAGTCTGCTAGCGGCTTAACCACTAAATGTGGTTAAGGACAGTACCAGACAGGAAAGAATAATCACTGCCGCGCCTCGCATCCTCGTCGCCAAGTTCTGTAGTTAATATGAAATGACTGATGACTCCACCCGGCAGCAGTTCAAGAAGCTTTATTACAATGCGCGCAAGGGAAGAGCAGCAGCGGTTACATGAACACACTCGCTCTTGATTATTGACAAGGTAGCACAATATTTATACCAGATTAGCATAGCAACAATAGGCAAATTAACATGTCAGCATGATTACAGAATTCTCAAAGATGAAGATTCCCTTATAAGGGGTTGTTTTCAATTAAGTAGTTTCGCCTCAAAGTAGACACAACAACGTCCTAACTATATACCTTTCATCAGTTGAGAAACACATTTCAAGCAGTTCTCACTAGAACGTACTGTGCTCAGAACACCACACAATCGTCCTTAACCCTTTAGATACCACATCACATATTTCCTGCCTCTTCAGGGGACCGACCAGGGGAGCCAGCCAGAACTCTTCCTGGAAATCAGCACTGAACCAGCAAAGATTAGCACGGTTCAAGACTGGCCGGCCCCCACTGACAAACGGCAGCTATGAGGGTTCCTGGGGCTCATCTCATACTACTGCTGGTTCAAGGCCAACTTCGCCAGTATCGCAACCCCTCTGCACCAGCTGCTGTGCAAGGGAGAGCCATTCGACTGGACTCCGGAGCGGCAGGCCACCTTCGACAACTTGCAGGGAGCACTGACTCAGTCCCCAGTGCTCTCCACCCCTGATGTAAGCCTCCCGTTCATCTTGGACACCAACGCCAGTAACAAGGGGATCGGTGCGGTCCTCTCCCAGGCAGGGCCTGATGGAGAGAAGGTAGTGGCATACTTCAGCCACTCTTTCAACGAGCGCCACTACTGAGTCATCTTTGCGGGCTCCCATTCACCGTCCGGACTGACCATGCTGCCCTGCAGTGGTTGCTGACATTCCGAGAGCCGGAGGGACAGGTGGTCCGCTGAATCAAGCAGCTCCAGTCCTTCCACTTCAACATCCAGCACAGGGCTGGAGCTCGCTACACCAACGTGGACGCCCTGTCCTGCTGCCCCTGCACAGAGGAGGGCTGCAACCACTGTCTGAAGACGGAGGTCCGGGAGCAGGAGCTGACCGCGGCCGAGCAGGGGTTAGCAACTAGAACGGTTGTTGTCTGCAGGAACTGGCCACAGTTGATGCAGCAGAGTGAAGGTGGCAGCAGGACCTGGACTCTGACCTTCAATCGTTGCTGCAGTGGCTTGAGAGACAGCTGCGGCCCCCCTGGGAGGAGATTGCACTGCAATTGGCAGCAACCAAGGACCCTTGAACTGATCGCACGCCCCCCTTCAGCAGTTTCCAGTTGGCGGCCCCATGGAGAGAGTCGGGGTCGATATCTTGGGCCCCTTCCCCCACTCAGAGAAGGGAAACCATTTTGTCCTGGTTGCCGTGGACTATTTCACAAAAAGGCCAGAGGCTTATTGTCTGCCAGACTAGGAGGCCAAGACCGTGGCCTGAAGCTCTGCTGGAGGGGTTCTTATGTCGGTTCAGGGTCCCTCAGGAACTCCACTAAGACCAAAGGCACAATTTTGTGCTCCTGGCAGATATGTGCCACTGGTTGGGTCCAACTGGACCCACGCAGTTTTGCTGACAATCACCACCGACGACCACCAGCATGACTGGGACACTCAGCTGCCCTTGGTTCTCCTGGCCTGCTGCTCCGCCATCCAGGAGTCCACCAACTGCACCCCAACATGCCTCATGTTGGGACGTGAGCTCCAGACCCCTGCTGAGCTAGTGTTCGGCCGGCCGCCAAATGCTGACACTGAATCGCCTGGCCCTGAGTACGCCAGATGGCTCCAGGATCGCCTGGACACTACCTACAGTTTCGCCCGTGGCCAGTTGCAGGCTGCGGGCATCCGCCAAAAGTGGAACTATGACACTCAGGTGAGGATCCCAGGGTGTCAGCTTCAACAACATTATTGGGGAGTTGGTTCCAGACCCTCACAGGAATGTGGAGCAACACGATGGGGCTTTTATCAGGCAGGTTTCCTGCTTGCTATTCATAAACAGATATTAAATACATACAAAAGAATGTAATTTGATATCGTTCCCACCAGTGCAGTGGTACCCGAATAGAATCAATTCACTCCCAATGCTGAATGACTGTGTGGGACAATTGTTCTTCATTTTACCCCAAAACATGTTTCTGCAATGGTGACTGTCAAGACTGGTACACAATTCAATGTAGTGTCATAATTTGGTTGTAAATACTCAAATGAAAGTATTGCCGCTATTCTGGAGTCAGGACAATAGGCTAACAGCCCCTTCACTGCTTCACCTCGGGGCTCGATTGGTCCCGTCACCCGGCCTCGCTTCACCTCATAGCTCAGCTGCTCCTTTTAGGCCTGGGTCACACCTATCCTAGCATTCTGTTAAATAAATATTTTAACACTTAATCATACTGTCACCTCGCTTATTTAATTGTAGGAACAGTTTAACAATTTCTTCTGAGAACGATCGCCGTTTATTTGATAGTTTATAATTGCGTAGGGAAAACTTTTGAAAAGACCTATATGGAACCAAAAATAAATAAATAAAATAAATTTAAAAAAAAAATAAAACATTATGTTTCAATAGTTAAATTGTGTAAAAATAAAAAAATAAGGTAATTCACTTAAAAAAAATAACCAAAACACATTTTTTTTAATTATTAGACCCAGTAGAAAATCTTGGCAGCTGCATGTTTCGGGGTTTCTTGTTACCAGTTCAAACTCCAGCGCCAGTATGAAACCCCACAGATACTACCAGTACTTTAACATCAAGGCTGATGAAAGAAACGTGTTTCTGTCAAAATATTTTTGTATATAGAGATTAAATGAAGGGTTGAAAACAATTCTTATAAAACAATGGCGACTAACTTGACAACTCACTGATACTGAAACTCAGGGGTGCGGTCTGAATCATTTCATGGTGCTGCACACATGATGCAACGTGAGGTTCAGTCGGAAGTTCCCAGCGCCCAGTGACGTCACTGGAATTCCCCCGTCTACCTCCGAGAACCAATCGGCGAGAATCATCGAGTACATCTTTTCATTAATTTTAAAAAGCATATATATATATATATATATATATATATATATATATATATATATATATATATATATATATATATATATTCTCGTACTCCAAAATAACAACCATGATAGTTTGCAACCATGTGTGGATTATATAATGAACTAAAGCCAGCCTACTTACTTACAATTTACTGAGTCTATCTACCTGCTTCGACCCAGAAGAAACTAACTACAGCAACACATCGCAACTTAAACTTTGAAGACAAAAAAAAAAAATACATCCAAGCATCGCCGGACTATTTTGATTAGGGAACAGGTTTAGCCGCGTCGCATTTCTGAAATACGAATCTTATAATGATTGTAAGACAGAATTGATTATTATCGAACAATTACCCAACTTCTATTCGAACGCGCCTGGATGCTGTCTGTTTTTTGCTTTCTTTTTTGCACTAAATACAATAGACTACGACGTTTTTGTTTTGTTTTGGGTTTTTTTTTAAATTTAAAACCAATTGATTATTTTAACAGATATGCCTAGTATTGCTGTTATTTGTAATAAGATAGTTTACCTCAAGCCTATATTGGTATTGCTATTTTTGTGTGACTCGTTTGTTTGAAGTTCTAAGGTCGGTGTACCTTTTAGTTTGTTTAGTTTCACTTCATGTTTACACGCAGTAAGTAAACTTTTAAAGACAGGTTTCATTTTAAAATGCACAGCTACCAGGCATTTCTTATTTTGTATTTCAAATGAAATCTAGTTTAATAAAAAAAGGCATTTCATGTAGGCCCACGGTATAATTAACACTGTGTTTGCGCTTTTAATTATACTTTATATTCTATCTATATATATAGATATAGAGAGAGAGAGAGAGAGAGAGAGAGAGAGAGAGATTGCACATATTTTATCGGTGTATTCTGAGGGCGTTAACTATTTTATCTTTGACTTGACCTTTTACTTTTTTTGCGTTTTGCTTTTTAAACTTGCCTTAAAGCCGTTTATACTGAGTAATAATAATAATAATAATAATAATAATAATAATAATAATAATAATAATAATAATAATAATACGCAACTTTAAATTGATAAGGTTCGTTTGACTTTTGGTTGGCTATTTTATAAAATATACTGCTTTCTGGATAAACGAAAGTTCGCTGCTGAACTTCTCGGAATCCTGATCGTTTGAAATGGACCCGAGTGGCCAGGTGGAGTTGGATGAGTTCGCCGCCCCGGCTGTGGTGCAGGACATACTGCGGTCATACAAGCCGCGAGTCGAGGCTATTTTCAGGGTAGTGTTTGATATTCTCGGGGTGCTTTCCACGGCAGGGGAGCCCTGCAATTCACACAGCGTGGGCTGCACTGGAGAGGACCCGCAGACATGGCTGCAGCTCCGAGGGAGGCGGGCCGATGTGGACTCAGCCAAGGTAAGGAGTCCAGGGTGTAAAGCTGACGTGCAAGCAAAAACTGAAACATTTACTATGGAACTGGAAGTGGTTACACATTTAATTGACCTACCATAGGGGGTTATTGTTGCAGAAATTAACTTGACTATTGCAACATTCTAATTATGTGTACCAAATACTATGCAGGTCCATTTCTGCAATTTTGCTAATATTAAGGTAATATTTTCTCTCTCTCTCCCTCTCCCTGTCTCTCTCCTCCTCTTCCCACCCCTCTCAGGTGTTTATCAGGGGGCTGTGCTCCCAGGAGCTGCAGATGGAGGTGCTGTACCCCCGGGACCTGCACTGCGTCTTCACTGGAGCCAAGCAGCTCTTCCTGGAGTGTCTGATCAGAGGGAGCGGCGCATTCATCACGGTGAGAGCCAGCCGGGACACAGACAGCTGCTGCTTAAACTGCTTCCACACACTGACTGCACTGTCCCAGCAGAGAATCAGAGTCTCACAGCCTGCACACACACACACTGACTGCACTGTCCCAGCAGAGAATCAGAGTCTCACAGCCTGCACACACACACACTGACTGCACTGTCCCAGCAGAGAATCAGAGTCTCACAGCCTGCACACACACACACTGACTGCACTGTCCCAGCAGAGAATCAGAGTCTCACAGCCTGCACACACACACACTGACTGCACTGTCCCAGCAGAGAATCAGAGTCTCACAGCCTGCACACACACACACACAATGACTGCACTGTCCCAGCAGAGAATCAGTCTCACAGCCTGCACACACACACACTGACTGCACTGTCCCAGCAGAGAATCAGTCTCACAGCCTGCACACACACACACAATGACTGCACTGTCCCAGCAGAGAATCAGTCTCACAGCCTGCTCACACACACACTGACTGCACTGTCCCAGCAGAGAATCAGAGTCTCACAGCCTGCTCTGCACACACACTGACTGCACTGTCCCAGCACAGAATCAGTCTTATATGCACAACAAATCAAAACTACAGAAGCAATGGGATGTGCTAATACATTTTCACACTGCTGTATCTGGACGATAACTGACCCAGTTTTGCTTCATAAAGTCGAATGAAACCTGATGAATAATGTTACATTAACATATTGAATTACATACCGCTTTGTAGTTTTCCATATACTTAACAAAAAACTAAATAAATTGACATGTTGAAATCTAACATTAAATACTGTACTAATATTATAGCTTCCGGAAGACTTTTGCAATATCATTTTGTAGTTTCTTTGATTACATAATAAAAAGATAAAAATTATGTTCATATAGTTTGTTTTTTTTGTTTTTTTTAAATGACATCTCAATCCTAAAATTCTAGGTGATGCAAAACTTTTGTCCAGAGCTGTCCCACTGTGGTGATGGGGGTGGATGTCACTGACAGGCTTGTTTAATCTCTTGTTTTGATCGCTCCAGGTGGGGTCTCAAGGTCATCTCCTCCTCTCGGGCCTCACTGAGCCAGTGGTTCTGGCCAGGAGCAGGATTATGGACCTGGTCGAGAAGTACGAGCGCAACCAGCGCGTACCAGAACCACATGAAGCGGCCACCAAGAGGAGATTCAAAACGCTAGTGGAGAGCAGAGCGGACAAGCATGCCCTGGACCTGCTGCTGCTGCCCAGCGCCGTGAAGGAGGAGCTGCTGGAGCTGGCATCAGAGAGCACAGAGCTGGGGAGCCCCAGATTGAAGCACAGAGCCTGCGCCCCCACATTCAACACCCCCTCTTTGATGCAGCAGGCTGAAGAATCCACAGAACCCCATTATAATCCCAAATTATACCCAAAGCTACCAAAAATAGCCACAGAATCCTTAGACCCCATGTGTGTGGACCTTCAAATGCCTCAGTTCGACCCTCATCAATCCCAACTGTGCCAGGCCTCGGGGGACAGCCTGCTCCTGAACCCTAAGCCTAACCCCCAAACGCCTTCGTTCGACCCTCATCAGCCCCTACTGCGGCAGGCCTTGGGGGACAGCCTGCTCCCTAACCCTAACCCCCAAACGCCTCAGTTTGACCCTCATCAGCCCCGACTGCGGCACGCCTCGGGGGACAGCCTGCTCCTCTCCTCCGGCACGGAGAAGGAGTTTCAGATCCTGCTCAAGTTCTTCACCACCATGGGCTACCAGGAGAAGGTGGTAGAGAAGGTTCTGGCTAAGTCTGGGCTGGGAGAAGCCTCTCAGATTCTGGACAGGATTCAACAGGAGCAGGAGGGCTGCGTCCTGGAGGAGGGGGGGGGAGCCGGGGAGGAGGAGCCCAACTCGGACAGCGACGACTTTGTCCTGGGGGTCATCAAATCAGCGGCCGCCCGCTGTGGCTACACGGAGGAGGAGGTGGTGGAGGTGTACAGGGAAGCAGGAGGGGCCTCCATCCACGGGCTTCTGGCTCAGTTGCAAGCAGACAGGGAGGGGGAGACAGGGAGGTCCCAGTCCGAGGCGGGTGAGAGAGTGAAGGAAAACCACAGAGCAGCCGTGGAACCAGAGTGTGAGGCTAAACCCTACAAACTGGAAGAATCTCGGGAGACAGTGCTGGGGGAGAGGGAAGCAGAAACCATATTGGATCACTACAGCAACCAGATTAAGACGGCTTACCAACAAATACCAACAGAATTTCCTGCCCAGACCAGACCCAAAATGGACAGGCATTCACCGCCAACTGTGAAAGGCCCCCCTTACAACTTCTACAACTCCGGGAAGCAAGACAGCCCCCTGCTGGACCCACAGCGGAATCGTCCCGCAAGGGGGGGGAAGGCAGTGCGGGCTAAAGAAAGGAAGAGAGCCCCTGAAAGGGAGGGGACCGTGGTGACGGGGCAGCAGCGCTATCTCGAGGCTCTGCAGACGCCCTTCAATCTCACGCTGACCGACGCCCCCGGAGAGGAGAGCCTTAGACACATCATCATCGACGGCAGCAACGTGGCCATGACGTAAGCAAAAGCTGTGTTCGTTTATTTGTTCTTTTTACTTCTATCTGCTCTGTCCTTTTTATTTATTATTTCCAAAACTTTTCCTCCATTCTTATAATTAACTCCTGTTTTTTATTTTTTTTATTCCTGTTAATTTTACAAAACGAGAAACAAAACAGCGTTCTGGAGAGAATCTGGATTAATTATATTAATTGGTTGTTTAGTTCTCATTTGTAAAATGATCAGGCTTTTTACATCTTTTAAAAAAAAAATAGGAGTTAATTAAACTGATTGTAGTTAAGAAAATAATTCCACCAGTCTTGCCTGTCCTTCATTTCCATTCGCTACACAGGTCTCAGATGTGCAGTTTTGAAAGAAACACACGTTTTAGTGCACATGTATTTTCATTTTTAAATATTTGGTACTACACTAGGTTGAAGAAGGTTTCCTGGCCCTGTCTTCCAGGAAGTTTGTTACTGCATTACTTTTGTGGTCATATTCACCACAGCAGTGACTTCTGGGTCACTATGAAAGCAGCTGATTGATTACTGACAGGAAAGATTGAAGGGGCATCCTCCAGGTGACCAAGGAAGTGTAACACTATCAGAAAGCATGGCTTGCAAACAGATGTAGTTAACCCCTTGCTGTGCTGTACACAGGGCAATGCCGGCGGGGCCACACTGTATAACACTAATATAAAACCCTGCACAGAACTACAGCAGCTACCCAACACAGTGGTGTCTATATGAAGTTGTAATCTAGTGCGCTGGCATTGGCTGCTGTGTGCTGGGCAGAGCCTCGCTGTGCAGTACACAGAGCAATGCTGGAGGGACCACACTGTATAACTTCATGTCATTCTTCAGGCATGGTCTGGGACAGTACTTCTCATGTCGAGGGATCGCTCTGGCAGTGCAGTACTTTTGGAATAAAGGACATAGAAACATTACTGTCTTTGTACCCCAGTGGAGACAGAAGAGAGACGCCAGAATCAAAGGTAAGCCCTTGAATTCTAATGAAAGGGCTTCTTTAAAATCAATTTTCATACCTCTGTATAAAAACTACATCTCCCATCATCCCACACTGGCATTTGATTCTGATGCTGGGAGCAGTAGTTTTTAATTCTTTCCTAGCAGTATAATTATCCCTATTTTTTTGTATTCAATGGCAAGATGACCATGTTTGTATTCCTTCATACTGCATAACACAATTTATGAATGATTATCAAATTGATGCAAAGGAAACAAATGCATGCATGAGGTCTGAAATAACCCTTATGAAAGTTTACCATGGTAAATTTTCATAGTGTTTTCTCACTTTTCTCTTGGTTTTACTTTGCTTTTCCCATGGTTTCCTACTGTTTTAACATGCTTTAACTGTGCTTTACTATACTGGACCATGGGAATACAATGATATACCATAATAGATGTTTCTAAGAAATGTTTACTATTGTACACCATGGTTAACCGTGCTCCAGTATAGTAAAGCACAGTTAAAGCATGTTAAAACAGAAGGAAACTATGGGAAAAGTGTGAAAACACTATGATAAATTCACCATGGTAAACTTTCATAAGGGAAACCACCAATTCTTTAAAATCTTTTTTCTTACCTTGTATTAGCAAGAGGAATATTCTGACTGCCTCGCCTTTAAAGTAGTACTAACCAACTTCTTTAAAACCCATCCCCACACCTCTTAATAGCACTAGGAAGATTATCACCGGCCCCTCTTTAACAGAGTGCTTACCAGGGCTTATTTAAAACCCATTCACATGCCTCTTATCAACCCATGAGGAGGGGATACAGTGCAGGCGGTCGTACGCACGCATGTCAATCTGCACACATTTCACATGTATCTGGAGAACCGCTTATCCCATTGTCATGAAACTTGGGATTAACATTATTTAGCTCAAGTTATTGACCCGCTATGAATCGATTCGGTCCTGTTCACCTTATTTACAGTGTTATTGCGGGTGTTTTTAATTGATTGACTGTTTTTATTTTCTTCTTCAGAACAGAAGTATCTGACAGAGCTGCAGAATGTGGGCCTGCTCTCCTACACACCATCGAGAGAGGTGGAGGGGAAGAGGATAACCGCATATGATGACAGGTGCCGAACAAAAACACAGTCAGATTGAATGGGTTAGAAACAGGTTCACATCACTTTCATCATTAGGATCTCACATGGGTACTCACCCAAATTAGGGGTCATCACCCAAGTCAATGTCTAACTCCACCTCCTCTCACAGTTCAAACAATTGGGATGTCACGGATCAGGGGGGCAAATTTGGAGCAAGATTCTAGCACCAGGGTACCTCATATTAAATTCTAGTGCCAGTAGACGTGTTTCATTTATTGATATTATTTATTTATTTTATTCGTTAGCAACCGTAGAGGAACCCCCCCACCCACACTCATCCACACAGAGGAGAGTAGGGTTAAGTGGGGCTTGATTAGGGTGGTATTTAATAATTTAGCACCAGTAGGCTGTCTGGTGCTACACTTTAAAACAGTTTAGCACCAATTTTCAAAGCGATTTGCACCCCTGTCAAGGATGCTGGGTTCAGGATCAAAGGTTCCAGTGTCTTCATACACATATGAATATGCATGAGGGCAGAAAGGCATGAGGCTGATGGGTGGGATCGATATTTGTTTTTGTTAAAAGGTTGACATGTGAAAGCCCATGCTCACAAGCAGCACTGCTTAATGGCAGTGGCAGAGACAACAAGCAGCTTCTGAATGTTTAAGTAGCAGTCCGGATTGCTGGTTATTACAATGTTTAACAAATCATCATGCATTCTCTGTTTATTTCAATAGCCTACCACCAAATTCCAGCTCTATAGATTCAAAGCAAAAAACAAAACACTACTTCACTTTTTAGTGTTGTTGAACACTTTAGCTTGACGGCACAACTGTATTTATAGAAATATTATTTTAATTAAAATGCTGAAGTAAATGTATTTTTTTAAACTTACATTTAAATGTAACGGCTCTCAACCATCGACACCTCCTCCTCACTCTCAATTTTTGTTTTTTGTAAAACCTTGAAGCAGCCAATGATAGCGCTAGCAGGGATGGATTTTTTATTGAATTGGAACCCTCCGGTCTTAAGTGAGATATAATAAGCTCAGTTACCTGGAGATCGCTGACAGATCCCAGAGACCGTGAGACTCAATAGAGAATCGGGAGGTTAGGCAGGTGTGGGTCACAGCCAGATAATATGCTTGACCTTGCAAGCGTGAGCACCCTCGCTGCCTAGATGAAACATGCTTTCCTGTTAAAAATGTGCTGACGGTACGCATTTGCATCTTAAGAACAGTATGGAAGCCTGCATGTTTTTTTTATAGGTGCGCATGCGTACCTGCGTACCAGTTACATGAACCCCTGATTATAAACATGAAGTAAAATACAAAGATGAAAAATATCCCATTGGTATGTGCAGAGTTTACACACTACCAATGAAAAGGTTAATTTCTACCGGACACTACCTGTAATGGGACTGTATTGAGAGAATCATAGAACGTAGTGTGTACCTGTCAGAATATTAATAATATGGTCATTTTGCACTTCCATGAGCTACATAGGTCTCAAATGTGGAGTTTTGAAAGAAACACATGTTATAGAAAACATGTATCTTCATTTTAAAACAGAATCTGACACTACTTTAGCTAAATGGCCGTTTTAATTTTTTTTTTTGCCATTTTCATGGGAAATATGTTATAATTGCACTTCCTGGGTCATCTCACCTCAGCAGTCTGGGTCCTGTTATTGGCTGAAAGCATGTCAGTCAATAGAGGAAGCCACTGATAGCGAATGTTCTGGTTCTACACTAAGTTAAAGAAAGCTCTGTTTACAAGCTATGCTTTCTAATAATGCTGAACTTCCTGGGTCATCTGGAGGGGGAAATTGTCCCCACCCTTTTAATCTTGCCTGTCAATAACCAATCAGCTGCTTCCTCTGTTGACTGACATGTTTTCAGTCAGTAACAAGAATAATGATTTCTGAGTTTGCAAGGGCACAGTTGATGCATCATTGTGCATAATGGGGGTGTGGGATTATTACTGCTGCTGTCTTGTACTATAAGCGTTGCCTTGTTTCTCCTCCTGGAGAACTCGTGCAGTGCTGTGACTGTTCAGCCCGTCTCCCTCTCTCAGGTTCATGCTGCAGTTAGCGGAGAAGGCAGGAGGAGTGATCCTGACCAACGACAATCTTCGAGACTTCATCGACGAATCACTGGCCTGGAGAAACCTGATCAAGAAAAGGTACACCGAGAAACCAGCCAACAAAATAATACCACATTTTCAAACTTCCATTTGCTACATAGGCTTCAACTGCGCATGTTTAAAAGAACATTCTTTTAAAACACCTGCTTCTAGTTCCCATGCCTTCAGTTTATCTGTTACACTTGCACGTCCTAGGTTCTCAGCTGGGTTACTGTCTTGAAGCAGCTGGTTGGTTAATGACAGGGCACCATCTCACTAACTGTATCTCTGCTTTCCCAGGCTGCTTCAGTACACCTTTGCCGGTGACCTCTTCATGGTACCAGATGATCCATTGGGCAGAAGTGGACCTCATCTGAATGAATTCCTGTCTAAAACACACAGGTACCGTCTGTCCATCTGTCTATGCAGAACAAGACTGCAGGGATCTGTGCCAGGACCCTTGCGCTTTCGTAGAAGAACTCCATCAATCAGGTGCTTGGAACCGGGCGAGCAGTGATGGGTCAAACTGCGTCCTCTAGTTCATTAATAAGTCTTCTCTTGAATTTAAAAAACAAGAAGAGCTCGTTCGGCCCATCTAGGCTCGTCCCTTCCTGGCACACCAATTGCCCCGGCTAAGGGGTCTAGTTTTCCAGGACAGAATCTGAGTGTTCGGTGGCCCCCTCTAGTCATGTTGAGAGAGTATTTCTCATGCACTCTTTGCTGTGTCTGTCATACAAAGAGTGCAAGAGAAAGTAGACACTGAACACTTAGAAACATATTAGAAGTCACTTAATTAAAATAAGAAATAGAGACCCGCTAATAATGCACTTAACCTTTTTCTATAGATCCTGTTGTGGTTTAAAAGTTTCAAGCGCTTTGACGCTCTGAGTGTCAGATCTACACTCTCAGTGATATTGTAAGTGTAGATGCTGCTAATAGGTTCCAGTGGGGACAGGAGTTATTACTGTTTTTTGAGTGTTCCTACAGTTTTTGATACTTCACTTGGTAGGCTATTCCATGCATTTATAACTCTGTTTATATTTTATATTTAATTAATGTAAAAATGTTCTCTCTCACAAGAAAATGCCCGAACGAGAGAAGACCATTTGAACCAGCAGACGGTTCTGAGTAGTGATTGATCCCAGAACATTGTCAAGTTGACCGTGTAAGATATTTTGTGTATTAAATATATTCCTTTTAGATCCCCAGCTGCAGCCAACCACACATACGCAGGCAGAGTTCCAACACACCCAATCCCTACCCCTCCGCGAGCTCAAAGTGAGGTCTTGCAGTACCGAGACCGCACACTAGAGGGAGCTGCAGGAGCGCTGCATTACCAGGACAGGCCAGCAGGTGTCAGCAGAGCAGAGCCCGGACTACAGTACCCCAGCAGGACAACAGGTGTCAGCAGAGCAGAGCCAGGACTGCAGTACCGGGACAAGCCAGCAGGTGTCAACAGAGAGGCCTCAGAGGGTCACACTGGGCAAAGGAGAGCACAGGAGACTGAATGTTTGAAGAGACAGCTGCTGGAAGTCTTTTCTGATCAAGAAAGTGCTGTGGATATCATCTTGAACTGTAACCCGACCGTCCACGATGTGAACAAGCTTTCGGAAATGATACTCAGCTTCGAGATGTGATGAAGACATGTGTTTCATGTGTTTTTATATTTGAACTGTAGTGGGTTCTGAGCGGCTGGAGCCTGCTGCTGCTGCTTAGTTTATCATTCTGAGATCCACTCACAATCCAAGAAGAAGTGCTGACCAGACCACAATCTCTTTATATGGTTACACTCCTGTTGTGGACCAGCTGTACAGAAGACATGTTTGAGAGCTCTATTGAATCCACAGATGGGCTTTAAACTTTCAAAAAGTCACCAGGATGAAAATACTGAAACTAAAAATGAAAATACAGCAGTGTGCAAATGTATTAGAACACCCCATTGCTTCTGCATTAGATGCTTCTGTATTAGATCACCCCATTGCTTCTGTTTCAGAACACTCCATTGCTTCTGTTTCAGAACACCCCATTGCTTCTGTTTCAGAACACCCCATTGCTTCTGTTTCAGAACACCCCATTGCTTCTGTTTCAGAACACCCCATTGCTTCTGTAGTTTTGATTTGTTGTGCATATGAAATCAAACCACTGGAATTGAAAATCTTGGAAAATTGTCAAAATAGGCAAATTAGTGATTGTCTTGTTTAATTGATGACTTTAATAGGCCACACTTGCATTTCAATTTAAATAGTAAGAGAAACGGAACACATAGCCACACGCATGAGACTTTTTAGAAGTTGTTTAAGATGCCTAATTAAAGCACAAAGGGGTCTAACATTTTCACACGTGAGTGCCTATTGTTTCTATATCACTGATTACTGACTGGAAAGTGAAATTCTCATGCCCAGAGGTTTTCATGCAGGTAGGTATGTAAGGATATACATGGCAAATCTTGAGGTGTTCGAATACATTCGTAAACTACTGCGCAAAGTATAAACAGTAAGAAAACATTATTACAATATTATGGTAATGTGGTTATAATCCCATTCAGTTGTTTCTGTGTTGAGGTGACAGAGTTCAGGAGCTGCTCTTTAGATAGATAGATATTGAACATTTTGTATTTATTTCTTTAATATTAAATATTATTTATTATTATTTATTTTCAAACAAATATTTAAATTGAAATGATTTCTGTTTCCAAATATTCCCAATTGCATTTATTTTCATTGTCATAACCCCACTCAGTTTTAAACTCTTAACAGTCAAACAACTGCTGCCTTCATCAGTGTGTAGCAATTCAGTCTTTACAAGGCTAACCACTTAAAATGTATGGGATTATTATCCAATGCAACAAAGAATAAAAGGTGCCACTGAAAACAGAAAAAACTGAGCTACAGCGAAATAAGAAATTTCAAGGGTAAAAATAGAGACAACCATGTAAAGTGAGTTTATTGCCATGCACCAAAACATTTTTTTAAACCAGAAAAGCACAATTAAGCCAGTAAATGTATGACAATGGAAAATATATATATAAAAAAACACTTAAAGGGAAAGCAGACAAGAAACAAGGCATGGAAGCATAATATTAGGTAAACACGCTGTAAAATAAAATGCTGGGGAAACACATGAAAAGTTAAATGGATGGCAAAAATAAGGAAATAAGTACAAACAAAAACAAACATAAATGCTTAATAGAATTAAAAACATATAAAGTTGGCAATTTAACTAAAAAAAATAAGACAGGCCCAGTCTCTAGAAACCCCATTGTTTGCAGCCCATATCTACACCATACTTGTTGAAAAAGTCTCTTGCATTTAACAATCAAGAGTTCTCAAAAAAGAAATCCCCAAAAGCAAAAAATGACCTCCAAAAACAAGAATGGGTATTAAAAAACTGCAATCCCAGTTAGCAAAGAAAATTGAAGCCATTTTCACACCGAGGTGGCAACCTGGTGTCATGCGATTTCACACTGCCTTTTTAAAAAGCAGCGACTACCTGGTTCACAGAAGCAAGTAAATACCCGTACACGAAGCCCCGGAAGCAACTTATTACAAACTCTTCCATTCAGGCTTCTCTGGATTGAATCGTCGGCCCAAATGTTGATTAGAGTAATGTTTCTTCATCCCTGCTGCAATCTGGCTCATGGTGTGTCTCAATCACAAAAATATGGCTAAACAAAATAAACAGAAATGTTCCTTGAGGAAGTGAAACCTTCACGCAGGCATGGCTGTTTGTTACTTCATCTGCTTACGAACGCCCATCATGCATTTTGTCTCGCTTGACCCAGGTCAGAGCGTGTCAACCCACATTCTGAGGTGGGTCGCTGCTGACCAGGTCAACCCAGGTATGACCTGGGTACGTGGCTTCACACGACGCGGGATTGTGACCCACGAGATTGATTGAGAGTTATCGTAATAATAGAAAAGAACACGAATATTAAGAGATAGCTATACAAACAGACCTCACAAACACAGGACAGCCTAACCTCAAGATGGCTCCCACACCTTTAGATGTGTAAAAAAGAACAACAGATACAACAACCCCTTTTAAGAACATAAGAACGTCTACAAACGAGAGGAGGTCATTCGGCCCATCTTGCTCGTTTTGTTGTTAGTAGCTTATTGATCCCAGAATCTCATCAAGCAGCTTCTTGAAGGATCCCAGGGTGTCAGCTTCAACAACATTACTGGGGAGTTGGTTTCAGACCCTCACATTTCTCTGTGTAAAAAAATGCCTCCTATTTTCTGTTCTGAATGCCCCTTTATCTAATCTCCATTTGTGACCCCTGGTCCTTGTTTCTTTTTTCAGCTCGGAAAAGTCCCTTGGGTCGACATTGTCAATACCTTTTAGAATTTTGAATGCTTGAATCAGATCACTGCTTAGTCTTCTTTGTTCAAGACTGAACAGATTCAATTATTTTAGCCTGTCTGCATACAACATGCCTTTCAAACCTGGGATAATTCTGGTCGCTCTTCTTTGCACTCTTTCTAGAGCAGCAATATCCTTTTTGTAATGAGGTGACCAGAACTGAACACAATATTCTAGATGAGGTCTTACTAATGCATTGTAAGATGCCCTGAATCTCTAATTAAGCAAATGAGGCATATATGTGTATGTATATATTGGAGATAGAGCTGTGAAAATTATGTGACTTCTGCCACAAGTGTAGTGTGTGAGAGATACTGGAAGTATCTGTTTCTTCTCCTATGTGTTAGTTGAGTGGATAGTGTGTGTGTGAGATATTGGAATTTCTTCTCCTGTTTGTGAGTGGATCTTATAGGCAGTTCATCCAGAACTTCAATCAGAAACTACATTGCAAGAAACACATACATTACACCAATGCCAAAAGCTGAAACATTTGTCAGCTTGACTTTCTTAGTTTCTCATGGTTTTACAAAAGTAGTTGCTTACCTTATGTCTATTGCAAAATGATACACAATGTTTAAAATGTAAAAAGTTAATGTTTATATTCAGATTTGTAGAGTTGCATTTTAAAGGACATTTAAAAAAAAATAATAACAGTGTAACCTGAAGAAACCAACTGCTATGACTTGAGCACAAACCCTGTCATAGTGTCCCTTCATATATACAGAAACATGATTGCATTGCCACTGTCTGTCAGCACTGAAGATCATTTGAGCAGGGTATAGATAGCATACTGTGGTCCCATTCTACCTCTCCTATACGTGTGCTACCACAGTAATACAGAACCATCATCGCATTGCCATTGTTCCGCTGTCTGTCTGTCTGCCATTGAAGATCCTTTGTTCGGAGGTGTAGAATGGTTTGTTTCTATTCTGGTTCCTTTGCTTTATTTGTCTTGTGCTGTTTGTCTGTGGTTTCTCCAATCTGAACTCCGGACACATTTTAGGCTGTGAAGCGGATACCTATATTGAGAGAGACACCGACAGAGAGAACGGGCTTACATTCCACTGTCAAAATTCACGCAACATTGTTTTCAATTCTACTCGACTTTATTGAAGGGCCCTCTGGTGGCCAAGTGGTGCATCACAGTGTCTGTCAGACAGTCTTCCTTTGTATGTCATCCTCCACGTACCCTCTAGTTGTTATGATGCGCTGACAATGCTGTGTGAATTCTCAATTACTTTGTATAATATACATTTTTATACACGTGTTTAGATAGATTTTATACACACATTAGCTACATAGGTATTAAATCTTTTAGCACAAGCCGTGCTTTCAGACAGTGTTGCACTTCTGCGGTCACCTGGAAACTTTGAGAAGGGGCTGGTTCATTATCTTATCTGTGCTTTACTACACTGAGCTGTGCTTTTACCAGGGGGATGCCAAAGCAGTAAACTTTGAGAAGGGGCCTGGTTCACTATCTTATCTGTGCTTTACTACACTGTGCTGTGCTTTTACCAGGGGGATACCAAAGCAGTAAACTTTGAGAAACTTTGAGAAGGGGCTGGTTCATTATCTTATCTGTGCTTTACTACACTGTGCTGTGGTTTTACCAGGGGGATACCAAAGCAATAAACTTTGAGAAGGGGCCTGGTTCACTATCTTATCTGTGCTTTACTACACTGTGCTGTGCTTTTACCAGGGAGATACCAAAGCAGTAAACTTTGAGAAGGGGCTGGTTCATTATCTTATCTATGCTTTACTACACTGTGCTGTGGTTTTACCAGGGAGATACCAAAGCAGTAAACTTTGAGAAGGGGCTGGTTCACTATCTTATCTGTGCTTTACTACACTGAGCTGTGCTTTTACCAGGGAGATACCAAAGCAGTAAACTTTGAGAAGGTGGCTGGTTCACTATCTTATCTGTGCTTTTCTATGCACTTATACAATAAATATTAAAAGTTGTTTATTTAACTGGTTTTATACATATGCTTCGTACTCACCATGACATTTCCTGGTGAAAAAAACAAGATTTAAAACATTTATTTCTGTATTGATAAAATGTGGTTTCGGAGTTTAAACAGCTTTCTGTTGAATTGAACCTAGTTCCTTATTTGCATCAGTGAATCTACTGCATAGAATGTAATGGACATTTCTGTCTGCTTTTTCAGTAAAATTAATGCCTTTCTCATTTTCAAAAGTAGTGAGATTTGTTTTTCTTTTTTACTGTCCTCTTACATTTTTATGATGTCTGCAACCATTCTGAGTGCTTCTGATACAGTGTCTTTATATTAGCAAGTGCCATTGCCACTGCCATCTAGTGCACAGTCAGTGCAAAACAGCTCCAAGCCAGGTAAAGGTAGATTTAGAGAAACTCAGTATTGGAACAACAGGACCCAGAACCACTCCAAATGAGAGAACCACTGCAAATGAGAGAAATGTAAAACAGCCATTCAGATGACTAAGGCTCTACTGTGCAAATCTTCTCCAGTGATAATGTGTTTTCTTGCCTGCTGTGGACCTGTTGCACCGGGATTGGTTGTTCCAGAGGCACACCTTCAAAGCACGTTTCAAAGGAGTCTGTTAGTAACTGGAGGAAGAATCTGGGCTGTACAATGGGTTCAAAACTGGCAAGTATTTTTTCTCTCTTTATTTCAGAATCAATACAAGAAGGAAACACAAAAAGAATAAGCGAAAGCATGAAAATAAAAGGAGGAAAAAAGACAAAAAAAGAACAAGAAAAGAAAGTTAAGAAAAAGGGAGGAGAAAGAATGAAAATATATTAAATAAATGAAAAGGGAGAGACAGAATAAAAAACAAAAGCATGCAAGAAAGGACAGGAAGACTGAATAAGAAAGAAGGAAATAAATAAAAAATAGAAAAAAAGAAACATTCTGATAGTCTCACTCGCTAAAAACTGTCCAAACCAAGTTTCCTCACCTTTACATACAGTTACTCCAGATATATGGAAACATGCAATTTAGAAGGGGGCTGGTTCATTATATTCTCTGTGCTTTACTACACTGTGCTGTGCTTTTATCAGTAGATACCAAAGCAGTAATATGTACACAACACTAACGGAGTACCCCAAAAAACTGAAAATCCAATGGTTTTTACGTGCTGGTGACTGCTGGTAAGAACTGATCCTTAAGCAGCAATCTCCTCGTTCAAACTCTCCATGCTTTCACTTTTGGCCATTTTGCTCTGAAGTACAAAGAAAAGTTTCAGAAATATAAACTGATCTTCAAAGACGATACAGACAGACTGGCTAACTGTAGCTCAAGTTATGATGTCATCTGCTTATATTTAAAACAGCCAATAAAATTACCTGATGGAGAGTTTACCAATGAAATGACTAGCAGAGTCGACCAAATGTTATAAAAATGCTTGCAGCATGGAAAGAAGGACTCTGAAAAGCTAATCAAAGCTCTCTCTCAAACAAATCAAACCTCTCCGAGGACTCTCTCTCTCAAAGGAAAATCTGACTCTGACTCTGAAAATGTCTTAAGAAAGCTGTCTCTGGAAAAAGATGCACAGAAACATCTGTGTGTGTACAATTTGACTGAATCACTGAGAAGACAACAACATTGCTGTAATATTCTAACTTCACAAAAACTAAAACATTGCTGCTGAAAATGACTTCTTGAAGCAAATATCTTAATTCAAAAGATCAATAAAAAGACTTTGTTACTACTAAATCTAAAGGTAGGCTGAACAGAATACTAGTTACTTAATACAAAGTGTTTTTTAAATCTACTCGAATTGGCACTTCTTTGCAGCAGTGTGGAGTAGTGGTTAGGGCTCAGGACTGTTGACCAGAGGGTTGTGGGTTCAATCCCAGGTGGGGGACGCTGCTGCTGTACCCTTGAGCAAGGTACTTTACCTAGATTGCTTCAGTAAAAACCCAACTGTATAAATGGATAATTGTATGTAAAAATAACGTGATATCTTGTAACAATTGTAAGTCGCCCTGGATAAGGGCATCTGCTAAGAAATAAATAATAATATTTATAACCAGAATTCTATGATTACTGTAGTAATATGTTCAAGTCTAACTTTTGATTGCACCTGGATAGGAATGTAGTTTTGATGGTGACATAGAAGGATATTGCGGTAACGTCCTAGATCATTATAGTAAGGTATTGTATATACATAGCTAAAGGCGTGTCTTGAAACGCTATCCAAATACATGTATACTTGTCTCGAGATAGCATAAGGATTTATGTTACAATTACTTTATCATAACTTTCTGTGCTTTACAATGCTTCCCTATGCTTTACCACACCTCTCTGTGCTTTACAATGCTTTCACTGTCCATCTCCCTAGTTATTTCATTGATCAATTGTTGCTAGTCGGGAGATAGTCACCTGCATAAAAGCCTGCAGTTTTCTGCACTCTGGGTGGAGAGCATGAGTGACAGAAAGAGTGAAGGAGTGAAGGAGTCTTAAACAGAAAGTAAACTAAAGCTAAAGATAAGGATCAGTGAAGGCACTTGCTCAGCTTGACCTTAGTGTTCGTGATTTGTTTTTATTTGACTATGTAATTTGCTCTGTGTGTTTATTTTTGTTCAAATCTTTATTTTGTATTTAATTAAAAATGTGCTGTTTGCCCGTACCTACCTTTGTGTTTTGGTTTCATTTCCTGGTCTGACGTCACCACTGCAGCCCTCACTGCCACAGGTGGCTTGAAAGGTGATTGCAGTCTGTTCTGGGTTTTGGGGGAAATGGCACCTTTGGCTGAACATTCCTTTCCCACAGTTAAAAACTTCAAAGGAAAATAGGCAAAAGGCTTAGTTCTTTTTTCTCTCTCTTCGTTCCCTTTCAACCATAGTTTTATTGCCTTGTGAGTAAAAACACCTACGGTTGTTTTGAAGTTGCATTCTCTTAAAAGTGGGCCCCACGTGATCAATAATATTATCGGTTGATAGGAGACTTTTGTAAAACTTGCATCAGTATGTAATTGTCCTTTCTGATAGGTTAAGAAAAAAGGGTGATGTCTGATTGCTTCTGATCTGATCATGTATCTTAGACCACTGACTTGTGTGCTTGTGAGAAATGTCTCCTGCATAATGTAATAAAAACAATGACTGTATCAAAGGACTTGAAGCTCCATCTACTTTGTTTTTTACTCACATTACTTTTCAGCATAAACTTTTTTAAGCTGTTAATAACTACAGTTTTCCATATATCTGGAGAACCTCTTATCCAATCTGTATGTCACACTTGTTGACACGCATGTTTGCATATATCTGTATACTGGCTCATCAGGTTGTCATGAAGCTGGTAATTCTTATTCTAGTCTGTTCTGTACATATGTATAATATATGTCATGGTAATTGAACCGAGTGTAAGACCAGATGTTTGTTTTAAAATGAAAATGCACACACTGAGATGTATCCTTGTATCCTGAGAACCGCTGGTCCGACTGTGATGAATCTTGCTAAGGAAAGTTATTAACACTAGAACGACCAAGACGATCATTTTAAATTTAAATTGCTGTGCATGTGTTTAAGATAAGGGCTGTGCTTTGCTGACTTTTCTTAAATATACAGTATGTACTAATTTCCCTGACAAAGAAAGAACTGCGTAGCTGCAAAAATTAGTGAGATCAAATACTGTCATGCCTGTTTCGACCAGGCGTGGACAAATTGACCGATACATATAAAACATTATAATAATTAAATGTTGTGGTATTATTCATGTTTATCAGTCGTGACTTGCAGCCGTATTGAGTCTATCAGTCTGCATTCCTGAAGTGAGCTGTCAGTTGACATTGCTATTGTTTCAATGAGCCTCTGATAGCCCATCAATCAGCCTTGACAGCTCACGATGCCAGACTGTCTGTCTGAACTGGTTAATGTAAGTCACACGTTTTTTCTAAGCAATTCAATCTTACCCTAATACACATTGCAAATGGATCGCTCAAGAGACGCAGGACAGCAAAGCAGTGTTTGGAATTACTGCAAATTTTACCAAACAAGACATGCGATAAGTGCACAGTATATTTTAAAAAATGGTGTCTGTTTGATTTGTGCAGCACTTAGACTTTGTAAACAATTGTAAATGAAGCCCATTCTGTTCAAATGTTTATTTATTCATGTCATTTCAATTATAGTATGTCTGCATATAAAAGTATAGCTTCAGTTGTGTATGTTGTTATGTAGGCAATATAAACCCATTTATTTAAAAACAATTGTGATACTTATTTACATTGTTTCAGTTGTACAGTTTTGTATCTGTATGATATAAAGATTTGTTTATTTAATTTTTTACCATTTTTTGAGGATGCGTGTTATGTAATATGTCTGTATATAAACACATTTCTGTTCAAATGTCTGTTTATTTACAATGTTTTGGTTGTGTAGATGCTTTATATGACGTTCCTGAATAAATCTACGACTTCTATTCAATTGTTTGTCCTTTAATTATAATATTTATGTTGTTTTTAATATGTTGGTCAAATTGATCGGTCATTGATCGGTCATGTTATGACTATAAACGCGGTTGTTCTAGTGTTAAGTGCATCAGACTCTTGGGTGTATGTAGGCTGTCTGTCTGTCTGTCGCACTGACATTTTTACTTATATCTAAAGTTATTGAAAGTAATAAATCTGATGTGATAAATGTCAAAAAACATGCTATGCTTTTTTTCTACCACATTTTAGTGTTTCAGAATGTGAGTTTTGTTCATAGTTATAAATGACTGAAATCACTGAATTGCCTACTCGGTCCGTACAGCTCCTTGACAGCCATGGGAATGGCCCAGTCTTTGTGACGGGCTTTATAGATGAGCCCAAACCCTCCTGATCCAATCTGGACCCTGTCTACCAGGCTGCATTGATCAGGTCCTGTTTGACGCACTTCTCTTCAGACATTATACAGCCTCCTCTTCACCCAGAGAGCTGCATGACACAAACACAACGCTGGGGAAGCTGGGAGTTTCCCAGGGTAAATCTGCAGTACTAAAATTCTGCAGTTTCCCCCATGCTTTCCCCATGGTCATACTACACGCTTACCATAGTGTGCCATGTTCTTTAATAAGCTTTGCCATACCTTACCTGTGTCTAACCTTGCTTCATTCTGCTATGCTTTTACAGTGGTAAACTTCTATATGGGCAGGAAGGTAGGAACATTTTGTTAGCCCTGTTTTCAAGGTGGCAGTGATAATGTCGCTAGGGATAATTATAGGGAAGAAAAGCATTGTAAAGCCTTGGTTAGCACACATTTTGAAAGGGGCAGTGATAATATTGCTAGGGCTAATTTTGGTTCGCCCCCCCTTTAAAGGAGGGTCAGCGATAAGGTTGCTATTGATTTTTGGAAGTAAGGATTTTAAAATGTTGGGTAGCACTCTTTTAGTGTTGCTGGAACCAATATGAGGTAAGAAAATTGACTTTAAAGCCTTGGTTGGTATTAGGGTTGACACCCGTCCCCATTTAATCTGGACAGTTCTCATTTTGAGTCCCGATTGAACCCTGTAGGGACACTCAGTCGTCCCGACTTTCAGTTTCAGTTGTGGTTTTTCAGACAAAACAGAGAGATCTGGCAACATAGTGTGCAGTAGTTTTGACACTTCCAAAGCTGAGCGAACACAAAGCCACTTTTTCAAGAACATCGGCTGAAACCTGGTTTCAGGAGACCAGAGGACCTACTTTGAGGCAACTTTGCTGTATCAAACCAAGTCTCCCCTGGTGTGCCAGGCAGTGGACTAAAACCTAGTCTCCTGGAACCGTGATCCTAGCTATAATATTGCTAGTGCTAATAAGTTAGTTTGCAGCAGAGGCAAGAAAATACACCTACATCAGGAATTGGTAAAACACAATTCTGTAAATCTGAAACTAATATGGCACCAGGGGTCAATTCCAATTCCAACACACCATTGATCAAAATTGCAATTGGCAGTATTCTGTTAAAATGAGCTTCTCACTGTGGAAACAAATTATTCAAGTCACCGTTTGTCAGTTAAACTGGCTTCAAATAAAAAGCAATTGAACAATCACAACTATTATTATGTTGCTAAAATATAAATTGTGAATTGATTTTACAAAGGAATTGGAATTGACTCCAACCCACACAGCACAGATCATACAAGTATTTGACAGAGGTCCACAGTCAGTGAAAGCATTAGAATAAAAAAAAACAACTCCCAGCATACCTCTGCCCCAGCTGTAACAACGAGGGGTGATTGGAGCTGTAGTTCTTTAAAGAATTAAAGGTATGGTCGCTATACACACAGGTTTTGCTGTAGATAAGTAAAGAAATATGTTGCAAATTGTAAATAAAAATAGCCATTTACTTACATCAGCAGCGAAGGATAGTGAAACCCCAGACGTCTTGAAGGGTGTAATACTTTATTTTTAAAATAAGAGAAAATGTCCACCACTTTCTTTTAAACAACTTGCAGTGTTTCCTTCAAGACATTTTGAAATGAGTGTGCTGTTGCTTTAGACCCAGGGGTTTGTCTGAAGACCTGTTTTAACTTTTGATATGCGTATGAAATCTCAATAAAAAAAGGTTTTAAACAGATTAAAATGTCTCACAGAATTCTAAGCCTCTTTTTAATTATTTACCGGCTCAAGACCTTCCTTTTCTCGGTGTGTACAAATTTTCCACCCACCGACTTTCAAAACAAGTAAGACTAAGCAACTTCTAGCTAATGCTATTTTTGTATTGGGTAGTTCTGTACGTAACGTATTCTCTCAAGAAAACGTCTGTAACCTTGGTTCCCTGAAAGAGAAGATGACCGCCAAATTGAATAGTTTTGGGATATGCCTGCTTGTCAGGTATTCGCTGAACATTTTATATTAAAGCTGCCGATAGGCCCCTCCACGGAGTGATGTCCTCGGTCCCGCCT
Organism: Acipenser oxyrinchus oxyrinchus; assembly: GCA_030684275.1. Lineage (NCBI taxonomy): Eukaryota > Metazoa > Chordata > Actinopteri > Acipenseriformes > Acipenseridae > Acipenser > Acipenser oxyrinchus. The sequence continues at coordinate 3,556,176 of CM060290.1, forward strand.
CACCGAGGTAATAAATAGTCACTGAGCGTTTGCATTGAACCCGCGAATGCGAGTGATGCAACCTCACAAGGTTGGCGGTCATTTGCTCTTTCAGGGAACCGGGGTTACATCCTTTCAATTTGAAGATGACGCCAAATTGAATACCTTTGGGAAAGTATTCCAGAGCTGTCGTGAGGGAGTATGAGCGGACAGCATCTGAGGGACATCTCGCTACCGCCATCTAGTGTTGGTGGTGTGAGTGTGCAACCTCAAGGACCCTGGTGCCTATTAAAGACATAGAGGGATCTACGACATTAAGTTGGTAGAACCTGGTAAACGTATGCAGGGTAGTCCAGCTAGCCGCAGTACATATATCGGCCAACGAGGCACCTCTGAAGAGGGCCTATGACGTAGCCGCACCTCTGGTTGAGTGCGCAGCCACCATCCGCAGTCGAAACCGTGTCCACAATCCAATGGGACAGTCGCTGCTTAGAGAGGGCTTGACCTCGGGTCCGTTCACCATGACAAACGAAGGACTGGTCAGACTGATGTAGCGCTGTCGTTATTCACATAACATCTCAATGCCCAAACCGGGCAGAGGGAATTTAATCTCCTATCCAATTCCTCTGTGAAGGGAGGGGGATGGAAAGCCTCTAGTTCCACTGACTGATTCAAGTGAAATGCTGTAATCACTTTAGGGAGGAAAGCAGGGTTTGTGCGCAACGATACCCTGTTTCCATCATCCCAAACGCGTATACATAAGAACATAAGAAAGTTTACAAACGAGAGGAGGCCATTTGGCCCATCTTGCTCGTTTGGTTGTTAGTAACTTATTGATCCCAGAATCTCATCAAGCAGCTTCTTGAAGGATCCTAGGGTGTCAGCTTCAACAACATTACTGGGGAGTTGGTTCCAGACCCTCACAATTCTCTGTGTAAAAAAGTGCCTACCGTGTAGTCTTCTTTGTTCAAGACTGAATAGATTCAATTCTTTTAGCCTGTCTGCATACGACATGCCTTTTAAACCCGGGATAATTCTGGTCGCTCTTCTTTGCACTCTTTCTAGAGCAGCAATATCCTTTTTGTAACGAGTTGACCAGAACTGAACACAATATTCTAGGTGAGGTCTTACTAATGCATTGTAAAGTGCACACATAGTGCCTGTATCTCACTGACCTGCTTAGCGGAGGTGATAGCTAACAGAAAGGCTGTCTTCATAGAGAGATATTTCAGCTCTATGGTATCTATGGGCTCAAACGGGGCCTTCGTGAGAGCCTGTAGTACCATGTCTAGACTCCATTCGGGGAGGACGTCCTTTATAGGAGGTCGTAACCGCCAACCACCATTTAGGAAACAGGTCGCCAGAACATGAGCACCCGGGGATACTGAGTATACTGATAATGGGAACGTGGCAAGCAGATATGGCTGCTAGGTACACTTTCAACGTAGAAGGGAATTTACCTGCCTCTAGTAGATCTATAAGGCAATACACGGGTACAATGCTCTTGTGGAAGAAGCCCCTAGCATTCTGCAGTGTACTAACAGTGTACTAATTACTGCGTCTGAAAGCCCTAGGGCAGACAGACAGTCCCGTTCAGGGGTCAGACCCACAGCTGGAGTCTGCCCGGTTCTGGATGCCAGAGGGTGGCTTGAGCCTGACTGAGGAGATTCATGCGCAGCGGGATCTCCCAGGGCTGGCCCTGCAGCAGCTGGCAGAGGTTCGAAAACCAGGTTCTCCTGGGCCATCTGGGTGCCACCAGGAGAAGTGTCGCTTCCTCTCTCCTGACCTTCTCGATGAAGGCAGGGAGCAGCGGTATAGGCGAAAAAGCATATAAAGGTGCTTTGGGCCATTCATGCACTAGGGCATCGATGCCTAGTGGACCTCCGCATCTGTGGAGGGAGAACCACAGGGGGCAATGGGTCGTCTCTGCCGTGGCAAAGAGGTTGACCTGGGCTTCTCGGAAGCGTTCCCACATGCACAGCACCATCTGAGGGTGCAGTCACCATTCTGACGGGTGAGGACCCTCCCTAGAGAGGAGGTCCGCTGCCCAGTTCATCACTCCCGGGAGATATACAGTCCAGAGGGACAGGAGGCTATGCGGTGTAACTCCGGGGACCGAAGCCCTCCCTGGTGGTTCACGTAAACAACCACTGACACATTGTCCGTGTGGACAAGTACATGTTTGTTGCGGAGCACAGGGAGAAAATGTTGCAGTGCGAGGTGGACTGCTCTCAGCACTAGCGCATTTATGTGCAGGGACTGAGGGGTCTGAGGCCGCAAGCCTTCAGGGCTCTGCTGGGGCTGCTGAGGCTGGGGTTCCGGTGGAACTGTCTCCCTGGGCACTGGTGTGCTGGGGCCCCACGTCCAGCGTTCCCCTGTGCTTGTTGCTGCCCTAGGTCATCCCGTGGTGCCATAGGGATCGGAATAGTCCGGGTTACCATGGTAACTGCCGGACGCCATCGCCTCCCCCTTCCCCGTGCCGTGGCATGGGAGGGACGCCTCTCGCTCTCTGAGAGAGCTGAAGGATCTCCTCTACCGCTGGTCCAAAAGTATGGCCCGGGGAGATAGGCGCGTCCAATAAGGCAGACTTGTCCACATCCAGGACAGCTGTCTGCGCGCCACCACTAAGCCTGCCAGGCTTCTGCCCAGGGCTTGCCCTTGGAACCCCGATATTTGCAATGAAGTGCCCAAGACTTCGCCGTCAAGAGACCTCCTGTGTTTGCAAGGTGTGTCACCTGCGCTTTGGCCGCGTAAGCCTTTTTCAGGTGGGCTTCTATGATCCTGCATTAGCCGCTATGGGTGAGTGGTGATGTGCACGGTCTGCTCAACAGTAAGGCAAAGGCCTAATGGAGGAAGCGTGCGTTATTTATTTATTTATTTTTAAAACTGCAATGCAGTAGAAAGAAACACTCGACAGCAAGTTGGAGTGTTGTCCTTTTTTTTTTTTTTTACTGTAACAGTAAAAACAATAGTAATCGGTGGCGCTAGGCCGCACACACCGAGTGGGCTTACTGAGCCCTCAAGTCAACAGCGGCTGCAGAGCGAGGCTGGTGGAGGGTCGTGTCTCCCGTCTCTCCTTCTTTTTTTTTACAGCTGCAAAGAGTAAAGGAAAAAAACAGAAGGAACTTGCAGCAAGCTGCAGAGGTTAGAAAGCAGGCTACAATCGCCGAGCGATGTAGGCTAATGAAGAAAGATTTATTAAACGAAACGCAATTGCGTATGCGTTAGCTCAGCCTTCAGTTGCCGAGATTCTGATTCCGGGGAAGTGGCAAGCCTACTTCCAGCAATTAATTGCAAGGGAACTCACAAAACCTCGAAGAAGGAGCTCTAAAGAGTCAATCACAACTGGAAAAAAGGGTTAGAGTAATACTCACCACTTTACCTACCTGTCTGTCAAAGGCAAAAGAGACTGCTTCTCCGCTCAGTGACGTGGCGGGACCGAGGACGTCACTGGACCTATCGGCAGCTTTGATATAAAATGCTCAGCGAATACCTAAAAGTATTCAATTTGGCAGTCATCTTCGAATTGAAAGGGAACTACAGGCACGTCATCTTGATTGAAAATAAATACACAAAAAAAGAAAAAAACTATAACTTCCTCTTTTTTTGTCCAATTTGGCATAAAACGACTTCAATTAAAATAAAAAAATATATATTACCGAATAGTGTATTACAGTTTTTCTTGATTGTTTACACACATTTCTTGAAACAATATCTCATGTTCTCAAAACTACTAACACAATGCTCAAAACAGTTTGTTGACTTGCAAAACTTCACAAATCCTGTGCAAAATGAAACATTGCCTTCAAAACCATGTTAACAACCCTCAGAATCAAATATTTGCATCAAAATAATACACACATATCATTATATCAATAGCTCTTTACTGAACACCAATTTCACACTGCTGTGATAAATAGAAAACACTGCCAACAGAATTCATGTGTGTGTTTGGCCTGATCATACCTTTTTATGAATGACCTTTTCACATTCTCACATACAAAATGAATACACAAATACAATTGTAACATATCAAGAAAATATTTTGTTCAAAACATTTTTTCCAGACACAGGAAATGAAGCCATATACGTACAGCATCTGTACAGCTATACAGTATACAGTATCTGTAAGCAAAAAGGAAATGTGTCAAGGTATAAAGACCCCAACCCAAAAAAAAATAGTAAACTACTATGATCAAACAAAAAAACATGCAGGCAGCATCTTGTCTCTCATTTCTGTCTGGCCACGTGTTTTCATCTACATCACAAGCTACGTTTTCCCTGGCCAAGCAGATCCACCCCTGGCATGCATCAGCCCCTATATCCCCACAGGCCTCCTCCATTGTCTGTAGTCGGGTCACAATGAATGGGTAACTGCCCATTAGCAACACATCTCACAATGAATTTAGGAACAGCTCCTGGCTAGTGGAAATGTAGCATGGGTGGAATGTATTAGAGAATATAAGATAAATGTCTGGGGTTTCCTATACGTATTGGGCTTTTCCCAAATGCCATTAAAGTGACAGGCAATCGTAATATACAAAATAAGTACACAGGCAATCTCTAAAACATGAAGAACACGTGATCCTGAAGCGTGTCCACACCTGAGCGATCAGCTGCGCAACCAAATCGCTCTTTGTGCAGCTTAATCGCCTGCAAATGCTTTGTCCACACCTGAGCAACTAGCTGCGCAAAGAATTGTGTGTAGTTCCCTTTCAATTTGAAGACGACCACCACTACATTAGGTATGGGATATTCCTGCCCTTCGGGTAGGTATTGTGAGCTCTCTATACTAGAGCTGCCAAAAGACCCCTTCCTGGGATGACGCACTCTGTCCCGCCTACCGAGGGAATAAGGAAGATCCTCCTCACAGGAAGATCCTCCTCTTTTTCCCTCTCAAGACGGTACTGTAAGACCTCTGTTTTGAGCTGAACGTGTTGATAGGAAAGAGCTTCTCGAGTCGATTCGAGTCAGTTGTATTTCCCTTGCATTCGTGCTGAAAGCCGGCTTGACGCTTTCCTGGAATCAACTACTTAAAAAAAGACTTTTTATCTTTCTGTCTTTCAGCGGCCTCCCCGCTTGCGCAGTAGGCCGCTCTTTATATCTGTCTGTTGTATGTGAGCGCGTGCCCGTGCAGTAATCCGCGAATGATTCGTCTATTCTTCCTGAGAGTACACGTGTCCTCCTCGGGGCTAGGCCTTGCCGCATCCCCGCTGTCGGGCCCGCCCACCTCGGTGAACGGTGAGTCGGGCCTTGTAAACAAATGGTGTGCTCTCTCTCTCCTTTACTATCTTTCTACCGTGTTTTACTGTCTGCTTAAACATCACCCACCGCGGCTTGCGCCCCGGTACACGCTACGCACTGACCAGGTGTGTGTGTTGACCACGCGGTCAGGGTAGGCACATTGCGTAGTGGCCTTCCTGGTGCTACAGTAACGTGGCGCACGCATAGCCTGTGATATATTTATCTCACAGGTGCACAGGTGCTTAGTAGTATCTCACAGGTGCACAGGTGCTTTATGTAAGTGGCACATGGTGCCCAGCGCCTCAGCGGTAGTGCACAATAGCGCTGCACGTTACGCGGTGCACACGTGCTAATACCTCTACCACTCTAGTGTGGTAATGCACAGTGCTGCACGGTACGCAGTGCACACAGTGTAAGGTACTCGGTGCGCACGGCGCTTGGGACCCACGGTGCAAGCAGTGCACGTGGTGCACGTTGCACTCGTTGCATAAGCACTGCTCAACCTAGCGCATAGCTCACCGTGCTGCACGGTACCCAGTGAGAAAACAGGATACTTTATGCGCACGGGGCTCAGCATACATGGTGCACACGTAAATTGGTTCTACACTACTGCTCATACGGTGCTGCACGGTACGCGGTTCATACCCTTGCTGTAACGCTAGTGAGTGTACACACTACGTTAGCACTTACCAGTGTTCAACAGTGCGAGCAGTGCCTCAGTGCTAAAGCACAAAGTCAGGCCCATGTCGGTGTCCCATCCCTGCACGCTGCTGCAGATCTCCGGTCTCCAAGGGCAAGCCCTTGGCCGGAGCCTAGCTTGCTTAATCGTGGTTCGTAGACAGCTGTGGCTGACACAGGCAAGAGTCCCTGATGCGGACAACCAAACGAGCAAGATGGGCTGAATGGCCTCCTCTCGTTTGTAAACTTTCTTATGTTCTTATGTTCTTAAGGCATACTTTTGGGCCAGCTGTGGAGGAAATATTGCAAAAATCCCACCGGGAACGCATGGCGTCCCGTCAGGTGGCTGCATTGCTCCCTCCCCGTGCCTCTGCATGGGGTAGGTCGAGCCGGTGGCGAGCTCCCCAGACTCAAACTGTCACCAGAACAGTCCTAGTCCCCACGGCTCCGGCAGGCAGAGGGAACACAGGTCGTTGTCAGTCCACAAACCAGCGTCACAGGAGGCATTTTCAGGGACAGTGTCCGAAACACTCACCCCAAACTGCCCAGCCCCAGCAGGGCCCCTGAAGACTGGCGGCTTCAGACCCCCTTTTCGGCACAACAGCTGCAGTACTGGCGCTCTTGCACCTCAGATTCCTGGGTGCTCGCCACCGTGCAAAATGTCTATGCGCTTCAGTTTCGCTTGGGACCTCCTCCCTTTCGAGGTGTCACAAACACTTTCATGACAGACCCTCTACAAGCCTCAGTACTTCAGAAAGAAGTGGCTGCCTTGCTGTGCAAGCGAGCCATTAGTCTCGTAGACC